>OU026150.1:1332646-1470146 GCA_907269125.1 Eristalis pertinax
TCTTATGAATCCATCTACTCTCGTGTGCATCCTCGGAGGATATTTGGAAAGATTACACCCAGCCCACCCATCCAAAGTCCAGCAGAGACCATCACCTCAGCGCATACCCACCGTTGTGACGTCAGAGTGTGCAAACTGAACTTTAAATCGTCGAATTTTCCATGAAAACTGCCGACGATTGACTTGAAATTGATGGAATCGTGGATGGGACAGTCGAACCAACCATCCTCAAGCATTTCCCGTCAAAATCTGACGATTTTTTGGAAAATCGAAAAAAATCCACGATTTCGCCGAAAAATGCAGTAAATTGCGAAACCAATTGAGTCGACTTTTTCTGCTGCGAGAGCGCAAATTTTTCAAAATCGATTTTTTCGAAATTTCGGCCGTTTTTTGGGGGAAAATTGGGTGGAATGGAGTGGGGCGAGGGGAAGTAAGAAGTCTTCATCGAAAATTTGATGAAAATCGACGGGAAAATGCGAAAATGAGATGAAGTCGAAGTTGGGCAGTCGGAAAATGTAGGCATACAGGAGGTCTGTTTGCATTTTCTTGGTTTTTTCGAAATTTCCGCCGTGTTTTGGATGGAAATTGGTTGGAATGGAGTGAGGGGAGAGGGAGTGGGAAGTGTCCATCGAAAATTTGAAGGAATTCGATGCGGAAATGAAATGATGTCGAAGTCAAAGTGCGTGAATGTGGGTTGGCTTAGATTTTTTGATGAAATCATGGCAAATGGACGGTGGGCTTTGGGAGAACTGTCTGTGGGGGCACACGATGCAGTCTGAGGTGGAGGACACGTTTGCCAAGAAGTTCTTAAGTCGGTCGTGGCGACTTGATGCAGCTTAGTGGAGGTCTTCTCGAATGCCTGACAGGCTGCCTCACCCCACGGGCTTCATCCGATATGTCTCCGCCACCGGATATGAATGTAGTTTAGCACCCTCAACCACAGTCTCACCTTTGTTCGATTCGCCGCTTGTGGATGCTAATCTTGGACGATGCGTTGACATTTAGACACCGCATTGAGATCAGCCAGGAAGAGGATAGTGGCCATAAAAACCTCCACCTTCACCCGACCAGTCTATGAAGTCTGCGGCAATTTTCAAGGCATTTTTATGACCCTCTAGTGCATCAGGTGATCTTGTATAAGTGCCTCTATTGTTCCTCAGATCGATTGTCTATTTGCGGACGCCAACCTTCGTAACCATTCACCCAGGCACGCATAGAATATGGGCCGTAAAAACGTCCGCCCATCAAAACTGGCCTTTGAAGTTCACGCCAATTGTGACGGACGGATCTGTGCATATTTCCGGGATGATTAACTGGTGCACCAGGTGACACCAACGACAGTCGTTGAACGAAGTTAACGACAAGATGGCATTAGTCATTCAAGCACCACAGCGTTTCGCCTCTAAACTTTACACAAAAGGCGTCTGTGACCCGGACTATTTTTCAAAAGAACAATTATGCGCACTCAGAGTGGCAACGTGAATCTGAATCCGACGCAGTTAATGGGGCCTCATAAGCTGCGACGACGAAACATGGATCTGAATTCGCCGCAGTTAATTGGTCCCCATAAACAGCGACGCCTAAACGGTCAACTGTCACGCCTGGACCTTTGATGTGACCGCTAAATGCAAAAGAGTTTAACAAACAATGCCAATGGTCATTTATGCGAACGCTGCAAGCGGCGTGCATCTGAATACAGGTGACTGTCTACGGTCATCGTAAAAAAAGACTTTCATCGTCAGCTGCGTGCTGCGACATCTCTAGATGCTCGTTTAAAGAGTCACCTTAAATACGGTGCGGAACAAGATTGCTGCCTAAAGACGTGCGTCTTATGACGGAAATGTGAGGACGTCTCAATCTGGTGACAGACGTCAGATGACGTCTTTTAATCATCGTCAGAAGACTTCCAAACCTCCGGCTCGTAAAACTTGTCTACCTTCGACAAGGCCTCAATCATCTTATTGGCACCATCGCTACGAGCTTTAACGTCAACCCGTCACCTTACTAAACGTTAAATGGCACTGTTTACGTCACCGACCAAATCATCGCAACCACATCAGCTATGCGTGCTGGTCGCGTTCGTAAATGATCCCAAAATGCGAATTGTGTCGCAACTTGCAGCCAAACGCACCACTTGCGTCACAAGCGACGACGCCCCACCAGCAACAGGCCTGCCAATCATCATTTTTTTTTTCTTCTGCTAACCGATGGCATTTTAACCCTCGTCAAAACCTGGCCTATCCCTCAAAATGGTCCGCGCGCGGCGGGTGCTACGCCAAAAAAACATAACTGTCATCGAAGCACTCTAGTTTTTCCGTTTGTTGTGTGACAAGACAAGTTCATTGACATCCATTCGCTAGCCGAGCGCAAAGCGCGCGCTAAAAGTGTGTCAGCAGCGAGTGTCGAGCGGGGGGGGGGGGGGGGAGCCCAATAGTTGGTTGGTCTGGTTCGAGGGCGCGAGCGCGCTCCGGGGAGATCGCCGAGCACGAACCCATCAAGCGCGAGAGGGAGGCAGAGAGAGAGCGAGCTTTTTTTTATTTGGCTATCGGAGAAAGGTTTGTTTTTGTTTGCCCCTGCTTGGATGTGTGTTGGTGGCGGCGGCGTGCGTGTGTGCTTTGCGGACTTGTATCTTCCGCTGTGGCGATTTTTATGCTTTTTTTTTTCGGGGTTCATTCATCTCGGCGACTGAGGCGGCACACTAAAAATAAGATCCACACTCACACATGTGCACGGCACGCTCACGTGAAATTGGGCGGAGATTTAAGAGAACACGATGCTTGCGCGAATAAACGTGCACCAACCGTGTGGCGTGGCCCTTGACAAGGGATGCGAGAGTTGGGGGAGGAGTTCGATTGGTTCGATTGGAGTTCAACCGGGATGCAACGAGTGCTGGGTAAAGCACTTGGAAGGGCTAGGAAATGAGAGAGCGTCAAGGGTGGAGAATGTGGCAGCTGGTGAAGGCGCGGTGTTGGAAGCTTGGATCGGACTAAGCCTTGGTTTTGAGACGAGCTTCAGACGAAGTCTGGGCTGAGACGGGAGTGACTCTGACAGAAACAGAAGCGTCGACGGAATTTGAAGCCTCCATCGGGCTAAGCTGGGATTTTGAACTGGCTCCGACTTGGTTGCTCCATCGACTGATGGTACATGGGCCTCGAATCGCTCTTAAAGTCGACTTGAAGAGGTTTAAGTAGAGGTGGGGCGAATATCTGAGGCTCAAGGGACTCAATGCTGAGTCTAAGGGCGTTGCTGGCGTGGCCCTATGACGGGGTGGCCTTAACTGAAAGCGGACTCAATGGGCGCTGCTGGCATGGCTTTAAATAACAAAAGGTCTCAAAGGCGCCCTGAAGCCTTGCCAGGGATTCGAACGCCTTGACATTGACTTGAAGACTCGTCTGCAACGAACTCTGGATTAAACGGAGCGTTAAGACGATTTTCCAACTCATTCTAGGCAGAGTCTAAGTGTGTCACGGCTTAGAGCTGGTTTGCCATGCGGTTCAACCCCACTTCGTTCGCTTGTTGCGCAACTTTCCAGAACACAAATACCGCTACGAGTGTGCGGGCACAGGGAGAGGCCGAGAAGACACTATCTTACCGAATTCTTGGACCACGGATTACCTTTCGTCTTCCAATCATTCTTGGCATTGTTACCCATTCCCCCGCTGTCACAGCGGCCGACAACGGGCGAGCCGCCGCACCGTTTGCTGTGTGCCCCCGTTCGTTGGCGGCGGCAAAGAGAAATTTCTCTAAATAAAAGGAACAAGTCATTTTTCTTTTTAAGTGAAAGTTTCATCGGTTTTCATTTCTCCTTCTTCACACATTCAGTCGACAACGCCTCTCGAAAAAAAATAAAAATATAAAAATCAGAAGAAAACAGCGACCAGACGGACAGATAGAGACAAACGCACCGAAAAAATTATTATATCGATCACACCGCATGCTGAAGCCGCGCTGACACACACACACACGCGCGGACGCATGTGTGTGGATAAGAACTTCTTCGAGTTGGCCGCGTTCTACGCGTCAAGTTCCACTACACGCGCGAAGAGCGAACGCAAAATAGAAATCGAACACACACAAATACACACGCGTGCACGCAGTTTGATAGTGGCGACGGCGACGACGTTTTGGGGGGACACCTCGATCCCCATCGTGGTGGCGTGTATACCTAGCGCGCTTCGAAATGGTTTATTTTTGATATTTCCTAATCTGCGTGACCCAATTCCGCGTGGAAACGTCAACGACGAAGCTCTGACATAATTGTGTGTGACTTGATTGTGTGCTCGCCAGTGGGGTGGTGTCGGTGGGGGAAGGGGGAAGTTGGGGGGGAGGCCGCCCGAAGGAAGAGGAAAGGCTCGCTTTGGGTACCTCGTTTTGTGAATTTTTCGGGCACACTACTCCAACTGCGTAGTGAATGGAGCACGCAGATAACACGTTTGTTCGTTTTGGGGCGACGCGACGGCCTGAATGATGATGATGACGATGATGGACGGTGGTGCGCGGTGAAGACGAGCACGGTTGGGGTCTAGAACCGCGAAAAACAACGGTTTACTACGCCGAAATGAATTTCATTTATTCTTATTCGTGTTTTTTTTTACGATCTCGTTTCGTCCGTTTTCTTTTTTGGATTTATCGATTTTTTTTCTTCGTTTTTTTTTTTGTTTACTTTTATTTGAAGATTGTGTGTTTTTTTTTTACGATCGACGTGAACTAGATCGGCAACAGAGAGGTGGTGGCGGCGGCGGCGGCGACGGCGGTGGTGGCGGTAGCGACGGCGATGTTATGTCACACACACTCGATGGGAGAAATTTGGGATGTGCTGCTGCCGGCTGCGGTAGGAAGCGGTGGGAAGACGTGACAAAGTGACGGAGTGTGTGTGGCATTGTGAATTCAGAGAACGAGGTGTTCGTCAAACGGGAAATGGTCTAGAGGTCTTGGCTGAATATGTAATTTATCTGTGATGGCTTGATTTGGGGGGAAGGGGAGGGGGGCGAATGGTGATTTTGCGGGATTTTTAAACCTGATCCACTTTGGAGCTGAGTGCTGTGTAGACCGTGAGAAGATGATGGGTTGTCAAGGGCTTCGGCCAACCAAGGGATCATGGAATCTGATAAACGGTGGGTTCGCCTAAGAAAGGTGTCTGCTTAAGGAAGTCGCCCACGTAGAAAAGCTGTCCGCCAGAACAGTAAACAGAAGGCGGCTCTAGGATGTGCCAAGCGAAACAAACAACTACTGCTCCCACGACACCCTCTTGTCGCCGCTAGGCTGTAACCAGTGAAACATCTACTACGCCCACGACACCCCCTTGTCAGCCTTTAGGCTGTATCCAGCAAAACATCTACTGCTCCCACGGCATCCACTTATCCACTGTGGACTGTAGCGAAAAACACGACAAAACACGACAAAACACTACAAAACACGAAAAAAAAACCGAAGAAATTCCACGACGAAGCCTCCTCAATCGGCCTACGAATTCCATGAAAATCCATTTGAAGCATTTCCATCAAATCCAGCAGAGTTCCTCACTCTCGAGTAGTTCTCTTGAAACACCACCGTTTCCGTGTCAACACATCCACCGACAAATTGACTGCGAAACCCATGCACCCACACCCCACGTTCTGTTCAACTATTCTCACTAATCCCACCCACACGCCGTGGCCTCTCCACTGGATCACAAGCCCTGAACTGCGTTCTAACGAATCAATCCACTCTCGAGAGCATCCGCGCAGGATATTTGCAAAAATTCCAATCAGCCCACCCCGCCACAGATAGACCAGCAGAGACCATCACCTCAACTCATACCCACCGTTGTGACGTCAGAGTGTGCAAACTGAACTTGAAATCGTCGAATTTTCCATGAAAACTGGCGACGATTGACTCGAAATTGATGGAATCGTGGATGGGACAGTCGAACCAACCATCTTAAAGCATTTCCCGTGAAAATCTGACGATTTTTTGGAAAATCGAAAAAAATCCACGATTTCGCCGAAAAATGCAGTAAATTGCGAAACCAATTGAGTCGACTTTTTCTGCTGCGAGAGTGCAAATTTTTCAAAATCGATTTTTTCGAAATTTGGGCCGTGTTTTTGGGGAAAATTGGGTGGAATGGAGTGGGGCGAGGGGAAGTAAGAAGTCTTCATCGAAAATTTGAAGGAAATCGACGGGAAAATGCGAAAATGAGACGATGTCGAAGTTGGGCAGTCGGAAAATGTAGGCATACAGGAGGTCTGCTTGCATTTTCTTGGTTTTTTCGAAATTTCCGCCGTGTTTTGAATGGAAATTGGGTGGAATGGAGTGGGGCGAGGGGGAGTATGTAGTGTCCATCGAAAATTTGATGAAAATCGACGGGAAAATGCGAAAATGAGATGATGTCGAATTTGGTGGGTTTGCCTGCAATGAAGGTTGGTGGAGATTTTTTGATGAAATCATGGCAAATCGGAGTTGGGGGGTTATCGAGGGGGTCTGGGGGGACAGTGTTGGTTGTCCGAGGGGGCACATGATGCAGTCCGAGATGGAGGACTGAGGTGGAGGTTTGAGAACGTCTTTGGGCAAGTCACTCAAGGCGCCTTTGAACAGCTTGGCGGAGGTCTTCTCGGACTTTTTGAGTGTGAATACCTGTCTCGCAGATTTTCTACAATCTAGAGCTGGTGCTGGAGCTGGAGACGAAGGTGAAGCTGGGCCCTGTGGCCCACGCTAGGCCCAGCCTTGGCATGAGGACGAGCCATACAATGAAGACTTCGCACCATTGCCCCCCAGCGACCTAGGTTCCAGCCTATGGAGTCCCTACAGAGCTATTGAAACTACAAAGGACCCCTACACAAGAGGCGACCTAAAACTAAACAAAAAAAACAAAACACAGACTAACATTTTATCGAAATCGAGTCAAAAACAGAACTCATTTCGTGGCTATGCTTCGCAAGGCGGACACCCATCCGTTCAAGGTCCCCGCCCGCTCAGAGTGTCTCTCACAGAAATGTCATTCAACTCGAATCGAAAAACGAATACAGAAGAAACAGACAAGAAACAGAAGAGCAAACAGCAAGCAAAAAGGAAAACAAAAATAATTCTCACCTAGAACCACTCAAACCGTAAACAATAACACACATCCCTACGCGTTCCTTGCGCTGCACTCACCTAGAATGAAACAAAAAAAAAAAAAATAAAAAATAAATAAAAAAAAATCCAAAAAAAAAGCATGAGGCATTTTTGCATTACAAAACGAAAATTAACAAAATTTCACAAGTCGCAATTCGATGTAATTGCGCATTCAATCGATTGACCAAATACCACACTCGCACCCCCCCTCCCCCAGAAACCCATGCTCAACCCCTATCACCTGAATCCGAGACAGAGCAAGAGAGAGAGAGAGACGGACGCGTCCATAGCACTGGTTGCATCATATTGAACGCCCAAATGGTCGAATGCCAACGTCCTAGTGAAACTGCTGCCGATGTGATGTAATTCAAAATCAGGAAGATTCTTTCACTTTCAACTCGTTCCCACGAGTTTGCCACAAGCTCCCCACTACCCGGCCGCAGCGCCCCCCATCCCGTCTCATTAGTCAGTTTGCCAAAAAAAAAAAAAAAAAAACACAAACAAAAACTGTACCTATTCTCCGAGCAAGCAAGGGCGGCTGTTATTTTTAGTTCGTCGACAACGCGACAGCATCAAAGTGCAGCGCGATGATCAACCAGATTCCGATTGAAAAACAAAACAAAAAAAGAATACGAAAACATCACCGAGAACGGTCTTGTCTTGCCGATTTATTCGCCGCATTTGACGATGGACAACGGTGCGGCGTAAGGCGAGCGGCAGTACAAGATTCAAGACACAAGACGAAGAACGGAAGCACCGGCAAGACAGGAGGGGTGCTCTCTGCTGCTGCTTGTTTATCGATTTTGCTTGTGTGTTCTTTTGCGCGAGCGTTTCGTAGGAAATTTCGCTGTCGTATCGCTGCGACGGAATGCCATTGCACCTACTTTCACCTTGTAGAGTGCTTTGTACCCTAGCGGCGAGAGAGCGCAATCGCTACCGCCGCCACCAACGCCGCGGGCGCCCTCCGCCATCAGTCAGACAACCGCGTCGTCAAAAACACATTTGTTTTTACCCGAATTCAAATTAGAATTGCTTTTTCTGCTGTTTGTTTGTTTTGCTCGGCGATGGCGTCTTGCTTTTGCTTTGAGTTCGAACGCAGCGGGCCCCCTAAAAAACCTGAGTCACTGAGAAAGAGTGAGAGTCGGTTTAAGGTGGAGGCCTGAACGTCAATTTTAAGGGCGAAGCCCTGTTGATTCACGTAGGGCCTAACAGTCGCTCTGTAGGGCGAAGCCCTGTGGCCTTCCTTGAAGATCGCTCTTTCATCTGAACACCACCCCTTATGATGAAGCCCCGTGTTTCCACGTAGGGCCTAAAGGCCTCTCTTTAGGGCGAAGCCCTGTGGCCTTTCGGAATGCCTTCTGATCGCCCCTTAGGGCGAAGCCCTTCCCCCAAAATTCACTCCCCAAGTCGAACCCCCGTAGCAGCCCCCAATCACTTCCCTTCCACACCGTGGCGCCAGCACCTGCGCAGTTCAAGATTGACGTCACATTGTAGCCAAAAAAAAAAAAAAAACTCAATCAAATTAACATCTTCTCGCCTGACGGGAGCAATGCCTGACTGGCCAGGCTGCCGCTCTCAACTGATTAACACCAAATTCCACATCGATTTATCGAGCGTCCATATCTCGTCGAGATACGCATCAGTCCGGTGTGCTCGACGCACGTCCAAATGACTCAATGCATGGACTCGATGATGAAATCGCAACGAACAACAGTCCCCCTTCGCCTTATCTCACTTATCGCTGTACCGGCCGCACACAAAGAGCGCCGAGCCATCGAATGCAACGCGATGGGGTCTCTGATCGCTCGGATGCTCTGCCGAGGTCGAGTCGTGTACGCGGCGCGCGTCTCTGTGTGCGATGTCCTTCACGGTGACAAGTGAAATTATGTGCGCTCGTCGAATCGGTCCCCGTTCAAGTGCAGATCTGCTGTAATAGACTGTGGCTTGCAGATGATGTCAACGCGGCGTGAACATGTATGATGTGCAAAGTGCAGTGTACGCCATCAGGAAGCGTCTAGTTACGCGTGCTAACCGGCTGTGGCGGTGGAGGCGTCGTCGTTGCTCAGACAACAGTCGAGCAGTCAACTTGCGGGTAATTAAAATGCTCATTCAGCACAGCCAGAGCTGCCATAAGGAAGTGGATACACGCAAAAACGAAAACAAGCTTGGCGTCTCCGTCTCAGCCTCAGTCGCCGCCGCCGCCAAAGCGCAATTACTCACTGGCATGCAGCAAGGTCACGCAAATGCACACACGCAGCACCGGTGCGGTGGTGAGCATCGACCTACACTCGACGACGACGACGACGACGACGACGACAGCGAGCGAGCGAGCGAGCGCATACACATACGGCCACTGGCACGCACTTGGCACAATGATCACGTTTTGCTTTTGTTCTGAACTGGGCTTGGGTTCTGGTGTCCTTTGGAGGCGTCACACCTCCCCTTGCCCAGACGGCCGATGGGCCGGAAGTCGACTAACTTCCGTGTTAGTGGTTTGTTTTGTTTTTTTTTTTTTTGCTTTGACAAAGTCTGTGGTAGGGTTTGTTGTGACTTGGCTGAGCAAGGTACAAGCTGAGAGGTTGGTCAAGGGTCTAGGCCGATCTAGGCAATCGGAAGCAGCAACATCGAGAGAAGCGACTCGATTTGAATCTGAAAACAGTGACGAGGAGTAGGGGAATCTCAGCTCTCGTGCGATTCAATCAAAGATCATCGTCAGGCATCTCCTCCTCGTGGCCAGAACACAGAAAGACGACCAGAACCATATTGAGAACGGCAACAACACTTCAGCACTTGTTAACTCGTTTCAGATCGCCGGATTGTGGTGTCTTTTACTTCTTTCATTCTATTCCCCCCTCTCCGCCCCTCAACCGATCTATCAGTCGATCTGTCTCTCTTCCTCTCTCCCCTTGGCCATCCTCTTATCTGGCTGTGTGTGTGTGTGTTGCTTTTTGGATTCACATTCTCTGGCCAAGAGAAATTGTGTCATTCTCGGAAAAAGTGGGTTAATAAGCTCACAACGAACGGTTCCCGCTCTCTCAAGGTGTCGTCCCCGTCCCCTTCCCCTTCCGCTCTCCACAAGAATGAGAAGGCAGGCTGGGTAGAGCGGTGAACAGTGAACAGTTAGACTGTAAGTGGGAATGTTACTAAATGCAGCTCACGATGTGGTTCGGTTAGATAATTTAACCCTTTTTCTTTCACAGCGGGGGGCCAGGGACGGACAGAGTCATGGCTTTGAGTGAATTCTGAAAAGAGAGAGAGAGAGATGGAAAGGATCACGAGGAGCGAAATTCGTGAAAAGAAAGAGATAGACGGCAACTTTCATTGCAGTCGCAACGGATTGAGTGCCACTGCATCAAGAGATTAAGGTCACAAGTGTGTTGTGTTGAAGGCATTTCTAGAATGTTTGGTATCGTTGGAAAGCTCTTGAAATGCTCTTTCGTATAGGAATGCATTCATAGTGAGTTTTTGTGGAAAATATTCAAAAGACCTGAGTTTGTTTAAAAAAAAAAAACAAATTCTTGGTTCTGGTGACGTCATGTCACTGATTTTAAAGAGCTTTCATCTGATGTTCATATGTGCACACATGTTTGCTGTAATTTTGGCCAAAAACTTGTAACTTTATGCAAAAAAGAGACACTAAATCCAGGACATCTGTCCATGTGCCACAACTCGTCCGAACTCAAAAGCCTTCCAACGAATGAGAGGGAGAGTGAGACAGAGACAGCGATAAGAATCTAAAATCGAATCTGTTCCAGTTGCCCTTTTTGTGTGTCAGCGCACACAGCAAATGTGCTTTGTTGCGTTGCATAATGAATGAAGTCATCGATCGGGTGTGTGACAGTCCTCAAAGTCATTAGCATCGTAAAGAAAAAAAAAACTGGAAAGTTTCTTACAAAAACTTCTCACTCTCTTACACACGCGCAAAAAAGTGTGAATCACACAAAAGAATGAAAGAAAGAAAACCCGGCTCAAAAGCATTTGGGTCAATATTACATCATCGAATTGGCGTTCTTTTTGATTCTCATTCTTTTGTGTACATGTCCACTGCCCAAAGTAAGGCTTTGCTCTCCCCTCTCGCACTCCCTCCCCTGCCCACCTCAACCGTGTATTCACGAGCTCACACACTTCAAACAAAGCAACGACGAGCGAAGACAGATAAAAACAAAAAAAAAAATAAATGAAACAAAACCAATTGACCCCTTCCCACCCACAGACAGGAGTATCCATCGTCGCGGCTGGCTTTCCGAGCAAACATAGAATTGGGTCATGTAACGGTACAAAAAAAAAAAAACTGACAACACAAGCATACACACTCGCGAACACAAAGTCAGACAAGAGCAGCTTCGTGTATCAACAGCAATCAAACACAGAACGCGACACGACAACGGCGAGATAAAATACAAAAACAAAAAAAAAATTAAACAACTAGTAGGTCACAAGTGAGTACGGAAGAGCGACGCACAAAAGATACATAGATACACACAACACACATTTGCAGAGCCACCGAAGCGAACGAGCTCCGCTCGCCGCCGCCGCCGCCGCCGCCCCGCGCAACAAGCGACGTGTCGTTCGCCAGAACCGTGCGTGGCTGCCCCGCGTGCGTTTGCCGATGTGTGTGTGTGTATGTGTGTATGAGAGGGAGAAAGTGGTTTTGGCCGAATTAAGCCGCTCGCATAAAAACAACAGCCGCCGCAGCAACAACAACAAAAAGAAGAATGTTTTCATATTCAAAGCGGCCATCCATCTCTGCAACTGCAACAGTGATCATCAGAGGCATGCACTTGAACTGACCGACGCGCCGTTGTGGTTGCAAACAAAGTCAAGGCAACAGCCGCACACACACAGGCTGGTGCAGTTAATGTGCATCTATGCATCGACCATCCTCGTCGTCGCCGTCGTCGTCGTGTCGTCAGCCAATGGAACAGCACACACAGTAACACGCGACTGCACAATCGGTTGCATTCTAATGCATCACGACTTGGGAAGCATAGGGATCCACCGTTGACGTCCCGCCGCAGCCGTGCCGACTGTGTGGTGTGTTTTGGTGCGACTGTGGTTCAGTAGGTATCCGAGTCGTATGGTCGGACTGTGTCACGATAAGTCAACGGCGGCGAAGTGCGTCTCTGTGGCATGAATAAATTCGATCGTACATGTTTGGTTTGGATGAGAGAGACCTGCTCACATGTTGCATGATTAGAAAGAGAGAGAGGGAGAGAGAGCTATTTCATTGATAAGAGGGGACAGGTGGTCCTCAAGAAGCCATGTTTCTAAGCTCGGCTTGATCGTTTGAAGAGCACAAGATTGCAGTGAAGACGCAAACGAAGAGCAAGACGTAAGCCAAGCAGCGGCTTCTAGGCTCGGCTTAAGCTCTTGCCAACGATGGCTTGATTTGGGCTCCCAAGACTTAATTCTAAGAGTTCTAAGCCCGATTTGAAGTACATTTCAATCCGGATGGCTGCAAAGACAGGCCTGACTTGAGCTCCGAAGAACGGATTCGCAGGTCCTGAGCCCGGCTTGAAGAGTCGATGTGCCTCAGCCGAGTCCGACTCTAGACCTCAGGCTTGAAGCTTCCATAAGCTCTCCAAACACACTTGGGGAAGCGAGACAGACCACTCAGGCAAACAAGCGATGAATTCCCACCCACCATCACCGTGCGTCTGTCTCCATATCGCCACATAATCCAAATTCATTGTGAAACCAAACAATGCTCGCCCCCTCTCGCCTGAGCGAAAAGGCTCACTGACCTCCATCAACGGCGTAATGTGTCTCGACGTCGAAAACTCCCTTGTGCGGCGGAATTTGATGTGTCTGATGGAATCCACCAATTCTCCGGTAGACCCCCAAATTACCCACGCCCAACCTCTGCAGACACCTCACACAGCAGTCAATCCGCTCCATCAAGAGCTCTCCCATCCCATGCCATGCCAAGCCATCCCATCCGACCGCTGTTCACCGTTCGGTTGTTTTCTTTTTCGGATTCTATGTCGCGCTTAATAAATGTCTGGGCCATTGCCGTTCTTGTTTTGCTAAATGTTGTCGAGTGTGTGTGTGTGTGTTGATCAAGATGTGAAGAGCAGGGGGGGGGGGGGGGGGGGGGTGGAAACGGATACTCGCAATCCATAGTCGATGCCCATGTCGATGGGCAAATACACTAGCGAGGGAACAACATCAACACACCAGCCAAGCAACCAATCGACACAACAATGCCATGCAAGAATGATGAACGAGACAGAGCGAGAGCGAGAGAGAGAGAGAGAAAGAGAGAGAATGATGGAATGAATGGTGGGAGGGTGGGCATGGAGAGGTGAGGGCATGGCACTGTGCTGTGCTGCAGCCTTGAACTTCTGCTAGAGTGCATTAACTTCATTGAAAGAGTGCGCAGATACTAACATAATGACACTAAACACTTGTGCTCAACACACACACACACAAGATACACAACACACAGAGCGTGGAGCATGTAAGTGGGAGAGAGAAATACCGTCGGAGTGGGAGACAGAGGGAGGGAGACCGAGAAGTTGATACAGAATTTGATAGACCGTGTGGTGGTGGAATAGTTCATTTTCGATTCAAGCCAAATGGGGGATTGGGGGTTGGTGGGTGGGATTTTCCATGCGTTTTTTTGTTTTGCCGTTTCGATTCCGATCAGCGGGTGGGTCAGGGAGGGGGAGGGGTAGCTGGAAAGATTCTTGACTCATCTCCTGGCAACACACAACAGGCAATTGTGCACAACCCACACAACACGAATTCCATTCACACCGTGCGTCGCGTCACAGTCATAATCATCATCATCCTCGTAGTCGTGTTGTTGTTGTTGGTGTGGTTGTGTTTTGGAAATCACGAAGTCAATCCGAAGTTTTGGCCTTTGTTTTGAAATCTGATGTAATAACTGTCAATGTTTTCACACAAACGCACGCACACAACAAAGGCACAGACAGAGAGATGGACAGACCCAGAAAGGGGGAGAGGGAGAGAGGCAGACAGAGACTGTTTGTGTGTGTGTGTGTGCGAGCGTTTGTGTGAGACCCCCCGAAGAAGTTCGTTGGACTCTGAGGCCACAGACTTACCAAATTTGAAATTTCCAATTTTGCCGGCTTTTGTTGACAACCCTTTTGGAGAGATAAAACCAGCACACACACGCACGATGCTTTGTCGCTTCAAAATCGAACAAAGATGACGGTCACTGGTGGCAGCACCGATGATGATTCACACGACACGACACGACACGACAGTGAGGAGTGCTTAAGTTTTTTTTTGACAGATGACGAAGCAAACAATGATAGCTTAACGAGAACACCCTGCACTTTTGATACACTGTGTCATAGTCCTATTCCTTGACAGCTGTCACAGTCTCTCTCTCTGGTGGCTAGAGGGCGATGATCACAATCGATTGGTAATCGTCCTGTCAACAGTTGTCAATAACCAACCACCCACGCTCATTCATTTGTTAAACACTGAAACATATAGGGCGGCTCACCACTGTCACAAATTGTCAGCCCGCGCCACGCACACGACGAGGAACGAGGAGTTTTGAAGTTTTTTTTTGCTTTTTTTTTTTTTTTTTTTTTTGTTTTGTTGCGCGCCCGATTGATTTTGTTGTTGACCTTATTCAGTTTATTTTTGACACTAGTCACCGTTTATCGTCTGATCAATCACCAGGAAAGTACGTGTAACACAACGACAACAACGACACCGACAAACGACACAATCAAATCGGAAATAATTTTTATTTTTGTATTTTGTTTTTAATTTTTCGATTTATTTAGTACTTGTGAAATGTATGCAATTAAGAACCGCGCGCATGCGTCCACACCGAGTAGCTTCTACTTTTGTACTGAGTACTGAAATGCCAAAATTCTACTTGGACTTCTGACTGACTGAGGTTCAGTGTTCAACTCTCGTCGTGCGGCGTAGTGTGTAGAGGCGGGTTGATGTACACACACAACGATGGCAATTTCACAAATTTTCACTGGCCCCAACGAACACACACACACACACAGCGAAGCCAACAGCCAGATCCACACTGAAGCACACACAGACGAGAGTGGTGGAAGAAGAGAGTCAGCACAAAACGGATGGAAGGCATGAATCAGAGGTGAGACTGCTGCTCTTTGTGATGGCTAACAACACAGCCAGCGAACACCAACATCAACAACGACGACGGTCGACGATATGATGGATAAAGGCAGGAGTCGAAGTCGTCGTCGTCGGTGTTGTGCTACGAGCAACGTGCGGCAGAGAGAGGACGGAGGCGTATGCATAATCTCTTGTGAATGAACAACAAACGTCGCGCTCGTACCAAAGTTGAGTGGAGTAGGTTACTGGGAGAGCGGACAATATTGTTTGCTTTTTGATGTGAATGCGCGCGAGAGTGTGTGCGTTCGTGTTCGATTCGAACACGCTGTACATGCAATATTTCGTTCGTTTGTTCTGCTTGTTCGTCAGTCGCTCTCTGGGGCTGGCTAATGGCTATATTGGGAGCACAGTGTGTGTGCGTGTGTGTGTCTGCTTCTTGTAGATTGAACTTAAGCAATCGACAGGCTGTTATAATACTTGGCGACACTTGAAAGACCGCCGGGCGGTTGATTCGAGTCGAAGATTGGGGGTGGAACAGCAGGAGAGTGTGGGCCGAGAGGCGAAATTGTAAATGAATTTGTCTCGTAATGGGGGCATTGAATGATTATTCCAAATCATTCAGAAGAAAGAAAGGAGAGAGAAAAAAAAAGACGACTGCAGGAATTTCGCAACTGAAATGAGAACAGGCGCTCGTCCTGTTGTTGTGGCGAAATAGGAGGGGCAGGCGTCAAATCGTTAAAAAAGTGGATTACTCGTCTAGAGCCGACAGCTAGGAGCAGGATTAAGACGTAACGTGACAAGTGGGATCTGTAAAAAGTCCAGATCTAGTCTGTAAAAACTTCATCTTCCGAGACCGAGACCTGCACTAGCTCCAAAGTTGTTTCTGTTTCCGAGACTAAGCACCTGACATCTTCTTGGACTGTCTCCACATCAACCCACTCCCGACCATATTCCAGACCAAACCAAACTTCGACTTTAACTCACTCAATGAACACGGAAAACACACGTACACGTGACCTGCTTATCAGCCCCCGCGACGTGATGCAACGGAAAAAAACATTACAAATCGTCCAAGCCGACGGAGATAAGGGTTGCGCAAGCCGCCATTATGCTGATGAGCCTATCGCGCCTAATCAGCGACGACAAACACTTCCATATTGCGCCTCGCTAGAAGTGTCTCCGCCTGTGCTGGGGTGTGTGCTGGCTTGTCATTGCACCTGTTCCACCTTCAGTCGGGGACAGGGAAACGGTGATAGTTGACTCGAATCGGTGGGTTATCTCTGTTGGCCGTTGCTGCCTCGTCCATGCTCTTTGTCAATGTGGATTAGGGGTTGAAAGCTTTGTTGTCTATATCCTCACTCTTCGGATTCGTTGAAACACTCACGCTATCGGCGACAACTTGACTGTTAAACCCATGCACCCTCACCCCACGTTCTGTTCAACTATTCTCGCTAATCCCACACACACGACGGGTCACCTCCGCTGAATCACAAGCCCTGAGCCGAGTTCTAGCGATCCCATCAACTCTCGACAACATCCGTGAAGGATGCACTTGAGTATTTGGAAAAAAATTAGAGACACTCACCTCAGCTAATACCCACCGTTGTGACGTCAGAGTGTGCAAACTGAACTTTAAATCGTCGAATTTTCCATGAAAACTGCCGACGATTGACTCGAAATTGATGGAATCGTGGATGGGACAGTCGAACCAACCATCCTAGAGCATTTCCCGTGAAAATCTGACCTTTTTTTGGAAAATCGAAAAAAATCCTCGATTTCGCCGAAAAATGCAGTAAATTGCGAAACCAATCCAGTCGACTTTTTCTGCTGCGAGAGTGTAAATTTTTCAAAATCGATTTTTTCGAAATTTCGGCCGTTTTTTGGGGGAAAATTGGGTGGAATGGAGTGGGACGAGGGGGAGGGAGAAGTGTTCATCGAAAATTTGAAGGAAATCGACGCTAAAATGCGAAAATGAAACGACGTCGAAGTTGGGCAGTCGGAAAATGTAGGCATACAGGAGGTCTGCTTGCATTTTCTTGGTTTTTTCGAAATTTCCGCCGTGTTTTGGATGGAAATTGGTTGGAATGGAGTGAGGGGAGAGGGAGTGGGAAGTGTTCATCGAAAATTTGAAGGAATTCGATGCGGAAATGAAATGATGTCGAAGTCAAGGTTGGCTTAGATTTTTTGATGAATTCATGGCAAATCGACGTTGGAGGGTATTTAATGGGCTTTAGGGGAACTGTGTTGGCTATCAGAGGGGGCACATGATGCAGTCCAAGGTGGAGGACTGAGGTGGAGGTTTGAGAACGTCCGTGAGTCAAGTCATTCAAGGCGCCTTTCTTAGAAGATCTCTTCACACTTTGCTGCGAACATCGGTCATAAGCTCTATCCGCCAAAGATAGAAATCCAATCAGCGAGTTAATAGTCCATAAACTAGAAGGAGGCGAGGTGCCAATTTCGACGCAACCATACGCGTTACGTACTTTACTGCACTACCGTGAATAAGTGCATTTTATGTTCGTGCATCAGGTTCCTTTGATCGATTCTCTATTTGTGGAGGCTAATCTTCGAAGTCGGTCAAGCGATTCTTGACATTTAGACACGCCATTGAGATCAGCCAGGAATAGGCTATTCTATGAAGTCTGTGCCAATTTTTGACGGCATTTTTATGGCCCGCTAGTGCATCAGGTGATCTTGTATAAGTGCCTCCATTGTTCCTCTGATCGATTCTCTATTTCTGGAGGCTTAGCCTCGAAACCATTCAAACGACGACATTTCGACACGGCTATGAAGTCAGCGCCAATTTTGACGGAAGTGCATTTTTATGCCCTTCTCGTGACCAGCGTTATATGACAAGGTGCCCGTGATCGTTCTTTTGATCGATTCTCTATTTGTGGAGGCTAATCTTCGAAGTCGGTCAAGCGATTCTTGACATTTAGACACGCCATTGAGATCAGCCAGGAATAGGCTATTCTATGAAGTCTGTGCCAATTTTTGACGGCATTTTTACGGCCCTCTAGTGCATCAGGTGATCTTGTATAAGTGCCTCCATTGTTCCTCTGATCGATTCTCTATTTCTGGAGGCTTAGCCTCGAAACCATTCAAACGACGACATTTCGACACGGCTATGAAGTCAGTGCCAATTTTGACGGAAGTGCATTTTTATGCCCTTCTCGTGACCAGCGTTATATGACCAGGTGCCCGTGATCGTTCTTTTGATCGATTCTCTATTTGTGGAGGCTAATCTTTGAAATCACTCAAGCGATGCTTATGACTTTTTCACAAAGCGTTGAGGTCTGCCAAGAATTGTCCACCCACACGACAAATTGACTGACAAACCGATGCACACGTTCTGGTCAACTAATCTCGCAAATCCCACCCACACGCCGTGGTCCCTCCGCTGAATCACAAGCCCTGAACCGAGTTCTAATGAATCCATCTACTCTCGAGAGCATCCTCGGGGGATATTTGCAAAGATTACACCCAGCCCACCCATCCAAAGGCCAGCAGAGACCATCACCTCAGCGCATACCCACCGTTGTGACGTCAGAGTGCGCGAACTGAACTTTAAATCGTCGAATTTTCTATGAAAACTGCCGACGATTGACTTGAAATTGATGGAATCGTGGATGGGACAGTCGAACCAACCATTCTCAAGCATTTCCCGTGAAAATCTGACGATTTTTTGGAAAATCGAAAAAAGTCCACGATTTCACCGAAAAATGCAGTAAATTGCGAAACCAATCCAGTAGACTTTTTCTACTGCGAGAGTGCAAATTTTTCAAAATCGATTTTTTCGAAATTTCGGCCGTTTTTTGGGGGAAAATTGGGTGGAATGGAGTGGGGCGAGGGGAAGTAAGAAGTCTTCATCGAAAATTTGAAGGAAATCGACGGGAAAATGCGAAAATGAGATGACGTCGAATTTTGTGCGTTTTCCTGCAAACAAGGTTGGTGGAGATTTTTCGATGAAATCATGATAAATAGGTCTTGGGGGGTGGTGAAGGGGGTCTGGGGGAACTGTCTTGGTTGTTCTAGGGGGCACATGATTGACAACGTGCTTAAGTCCTTCAAGGCGACTTGATGGAGCCAGCTTACTGTGTGTGAATGCCTGGCTTGCTGTTGGTCAACGATCGGAAATAGTGTCCTGTGCTGAAGCTGGGACTGAATCAGGTAGAAGGAACATTAAAAGAGAGAGTCCCCATGGCGTCGGTAGACCTCTCACACTCTCAGAGCTTCTGTCCAAAGGACTGATCTCGCATGACTCTCATCCCTAGGCCATGCCTTGAATTCTCATAATCATGACATTAAGTCACACGAATTCCCAGTTCACAGCAACGCCATCTCGTGCCTCTCCACAAACCAGCAACTCGTTACCGTAAACTAAACAAAACGGCAACCGATCAACTTGACCCAGAACTGAACTCTTCTCACAAAAAACAAAAAAATGAAAAAAAAAAAACCCAAGAAATACACAAAACATTCAAGACCATCGGTCGCTACTTAGAACGCGCACAAAAATTGTGAACAACCACAACCAGTCGGGTGTGTGTGGTGGGGGGGAGAGAGAGAGAGGGGGGTTGGATCAGATGAAAAGAGACGATACCCCGAAGTGGAAAAAAGAAACCCACACGAGAGAAAGTTACGTTCACGTTTCCCACAGCGGGAGCCAGCGAGGGGCCTGAAGTGGAGAGGATGATGAGCGCAACGGAGTTGTGTGGGCTGGTGGGACGTAAGAAGCCGGCAATAGTGAACATAAGAGCGCGCGGTGCCGTAACAATGACCTAAAAAAAAATTGAGTCAAGTTTTTTTTTTTCTTATTCTTCTTTTCGGTCTCTCTCGCTCTCTCTCTCTCTCTCTCTCTCTCTCTCCGTCATCTGTGTCCGATATACTATGTACAGCGTGGAGAAGAATCTAACCAAACGTGTACCGGGTACCACGGCTTTTGTCTTTGGTTTTGCTCTGACTCTGACTCTGGCTCTGTGGCTGTGGCTTTCTTTCTCATCAGCTTTCTTCATTCTTCCGGCCGCACGTTTTCACCCCTTGCCCGCCCCAACAGTCATTTGCTTGTTTTCTCCGCCGTATTCTAGATTTACCTCATCGTTAGACGGGTGGCAGTGTAATCCACTTCAATTGAAGACAGCAACATGACCTGAGGATACATATGAAGTTACATAGTCGCCTTCCTACAGTTTCTACGTTTCCACATCACCTTCCTCTTCGTCGTCGCCGTCGCCGTCGCCGTCGCCGTCTCAGCGACTTAAAATTCTTGTTTCAGCTGTGGCCTAATTTCACGAAGATGCATGAGTCTATGTTGTGCTTGAACTTGCTACAAGCGCCGATTAGAACAGCACGCACGGAACAAGGCAAAGCACCATCACCATCAAATGGGAGGGAAAGCGACGGGCGATGATTCTAATTATGTTTTGGTTGACTTTGAGTTAAGTAATTACGCGCGGCGATAGCGTGAAGAGCGATAAGATGGAATCTAGATCACAGATTGACATAACGTGGCATTCCGTTCGTACATACATCAATATGCGCGTGTGACTGCGGTGTTGAACCCTTGTGCGGCTCCTTCGAGCGTAAGAGTTCAACCGAATCGACCGCATGATCGTTGTTTTGCTTCGACCTCAAGCTAGTCGACTCCACGAGCTAAGCTCGCAACATCTGACCTTGAACTTTGCAACACACGCAACCGCACCGACTGACTATGCCGATCGACCTTGACTGCAGGACCGGCTTAGGCTTGTCCAAGTCTCCCCAAAACTCCATCCATCCTAATCCTGTCGAAAAACGGTGTAATTTATTGTTATGCCAGAGACCGAGCCAGAGCGTGAGAGAGAGTCCAAACAGAAAAAAAAAGGCCAACAAAATTAACAACAAAAAAAAAAAAAAAAACGCAAACGAAACGTGAATCAAGTTCAAATTCATGGCTGTTAGTTCAATAACTCCGTGCTTCGGTTTCCCCCACCGGCTGGTTATTAAATTTGAACGCAACAGGGTTGCCAACGGCCGATGTCTCGCTCATCCGAGGCCCTCGCTGGGTTTTAAGGTGGCTTCTGGGGTCACCCTCGTCAAACAGCGAACCCAGTTAAGTCACACAGCAACTCTTCATTCGCCTCGTACGCTCGTCATCGTCGCGGTCGCGGTCGCAGTCGCACCGCTTCGATCGGCAGCCCAGCAGCGATCTTATAAAATCAACACCAGCCAACAATGGTCTGGTGAACTGCGCGGTTACATCAGTCCAGCACCAGCGCTTCATCATTATCAAACGGAGCGCGGTGTGGTGCGGTGCGGCCGGCCCCATGACAAGAGGTTGCGTTGCGATGCGATGCGATCGGATAATGTGTGTTGCACGTTCGCTTCAGTCACACCGAGCCGCCAGTCGAGAAACTCTTGCTTATGTTTTCTCCTCGCCACACAAACACACACGCACACGCGGGGCGCCTTCGAATCGATTACAAAACGTGAGCGTGTGAGGTAAGAACTTTCTTCTTCGTCGTCTCTCGCATATACTTGCACTCTTTGTTCTGTGTGCGCTTCTATATAATCGAGCGACGGGGAGGGGGGGGGGATCACTTGTTACTTTGTTCTTTCTTCTGGCTCTCTTGTTGTCTGAAGCGTGTGCGTGAACGTGTGCGTGTGGCCCAAATATTTACGCTGTCGTTGCGTCGATGACATTTCATAATTCGTTTCGGGTAACGGGCTGGAACCTGCGAACGATGCTTTTGGGTAACCCATTTTTTTCTCCGATCGGGTTCTGATGTCAGCACAACCAGACTGAGAGAGAGTATGTGCTTGGGTGTGTGTGTGTGTGAGGAGGGTCGACCGAAAAAGAGGTCACCGAGTTGCATGCATAAACAAGCAAAAGAAACGAAAGTCATCAGACGATCAGACGGGCAGACCTGTCACGGGGACGGTCCCTAACGATGACCCAGAGTCCAAAGACTCCACTCGCTAATTCGCCGAAACTTTCATTGAACCAAGCGAAACAGAAAAACCAAAAAAAAAATCGTCGTCGTCGTCGAGGCAACGAACAGCCGAGTGGCGATTGTGAAAAGAAAGCGCCACCGTTGAACACACCACTGCGGTGGAGGGCTTCCGCTCCATCATTGCATTTTTGCTGCGGTCGGGCGAGGGGGTGAGGGGCCGCCGAAGGCACTGACTGACGGTTCAATGGACTCCAAAAATGAAGTTAAGTCATTTCGGTTTGAATAGCCGAGGAAGAGAGCATCGATTGTGTCGAATGAAGGTTGTTGAACCAGCCGAAACAATAAGCAGATTTTACGCAAAATTTTTGCTGTTGCTGCTGCTGAAGAGAAAGCGAACATTTGAGTGTGTATGGTGACAGAGAGAGAGAGAGAGAGAGAGAGAGAGGAGTGATCTTGGGCCTAGCAGGTGCGGAGGACACTGAGGCGACGCTTGAGTGGCTTCCTCGCACACAAGGAGCAGTCATTATGCATCCTTCGTCGCCGATGAGGCTTAAAAGAGTTGCTCCGCCTCACAAACGAAGGTGCTAGCCCAAAGACTGCGCCTGCCACTCTGCGTCGACTCTCATTCGTGAACCATTGCCATCATCTTCCATCGTCAGCTGATGTTTCGTTCCCCACCAAAAACCCGATTCCCTCGGCGAAGACCTCAATTCCAGACCTTCCCCATTTAGCTCGTAAAACTCGGCAAGCATCCATGCCAAGCACAAGACCCCATCTCGTCCCATCATCGCTCAAGCTGCCGCCTTCCTCGGCAACGACAACGACAACGACAACGTCCCCGTCTCTGCCCTTCTAGTCTGAATTTGTTCTCACTTTCACAACGCACAACGCTAGAACCGGAATTAAGACTCCAATTGGACTGAAAATAGAACGAGCGCACGCACACACACACACACACTCGGAGCGCTGGTGTCCTCGCTATTGCCACCCCCCCTTCTCCCACTCACTCTCCCTCACTCACCCTGTGGCACAAAGGGGAACCCGAAAAGTAGAAGAAACAAAACAAAAAAAAAACAAAAAAGACAGTCATTCACCCAATCACCTAAATTTCTATTCTCACTCACCGATCGGGCTCAGACTCGGAAGAAAAAACCACGTAATTTTCAAGCAGCAACAACAACAAGAACACAACGACAGCGAAGTCTATGACGATGATGGTCGACCGCAGTTAACCTAGAAAAATTGCCAAAAGCAAATCACGGTTGATTTTGATAGCTCCCCCCCCCCCTCCCCGCGGCCACCGCAAGAGAGTCAATAACGTAATTGAGTTTGAGTGTGTGTGTGTGGCGAGCGTGCTTGTGTGTGGCGTGTGTGAGTAAACCTTTCTAATGTGACCTACTGGGCCACAACCATCCTCTGTGAACGCTGACAGAGGCTGAAACACGAACTGCCACTGGTAACTTACGGTCTTTGCACGGCCACTAAACACTCTCCGCGGATAGTGGTTGTGATTGAGTTTACTTTCTCTACACACACACACAGATCGAGAGACACAGCCATCGGTGAATGAAGGCAAGAAGCCAAGCTTAGATTAATGTATCGCGAGTTAGAATGCATTCGGGGAGCTCTTTCTAAGCGGAGAATGTGTGCGCCTGCGGCGGTTGTTACTGCCTGTGTGTGCGCGTGTGTGTTTGTTGAAGTAATTTAAAGTTACCATAAACATCGACGCAAGAGATACGAAGAAGCAAATTATCGAATGTCGAGGTAATAATTTGGGGCCGAGCCGAGAGTGAAACTGGGTTATGGTCGAATCGAAGTCAAGCTATGAACTTGGTTGGGTTTTTTTTTTTTTTTGTTGTTCTTTCTTCTGACGATTTGGGTCGAAGTGGGTTTTGGACTTAACTACGATCCCTGCGGTCGTCGACGTAGAGAGTCTTCGAGGCTCGAGGGATTTAGAAGACTGCCTAGGACCCAGCAAGGACTGAACCTGAACCTTGAAGCAACTGGACGGACTCTTAGCAGATCTCTTCACACTTTGCTGCGAACATCGGTCATAAGCTCTATCCGCCAAAGATAGAAATCCAATCAGCGAGTTAATAGTCCATAAAGTAGAAGGAGGCGAGGTGCCAATTTCGACGCAACCATACGCGTTACGTACTTTACTGCACTACAGTGAATAAGTGCATTTTATGTTCGTGCATCAGGTTCCTTTGATCGATTCTCTATTTGTGGAGGCTAATCTTCGAAGTCGGTCAAGCGATTCTTGACATTTAGACACGCCATTGAGATCAGCCAGGAATAGGCTATTCTATGAAGTCAGTGCCAATTTTTGACGGCATTTTTATGGCCCTCTAGTGCATCAGGTGATCTTGTATAAGTGCCTCCATTGTTCCTCTGATCGATTCTCTATTTCTGGAGGCTTAGCCTCGAAACCATTCAAACGACGACATTTCGACACGGCTATGAAGTCAGTGCCAATTTTGACGGAAGTGCATTTTTATGCCCTTCTCGTGACTAGCGTTATATGACAAGGTGCCCGTGATCGTTCTTTTGATCGATTCTCTATTTGTGGAGGCTAATCTTTGAAATCACTCAAGCGATGCTTATGACTTTTTCACAAAGCGTTGAGGTCTGCCAAGAATTGTCCACCCACACTACAAATTGACTGCCAAACCGATGCACACGTTCTGGTCAACTAATCTCGCAAATTCCACCCACCTGCCGTGGCTTCTCCGCTGAATCACAAGCCCTGAACCGAGTTCTAATGAATCCATCTACTCTCGAGAGCATCCTCGGAGGATATTTGCAAAGATTACACCCAGCCCACCCATCCAAAGGCCAGCAGAGACCATCACCTCAGCGCATACCCACCGTTGTGACGTCAGAGTGTGCGAACTGAACTTTAAATCGTCGAATTTTCCATGAAAACTGCCGACGATTGACTTGAAATTGATGGAATCGTGGATGGGACAGTCGAACCAACCATCCTCAAGCATTTCCCGTGAAATTCTGACGATTTTTTGGAAAATCGAAAAAAGTTCACGATTTCACCGAAAAATGCAGTAAATTGCGAAACCAATTGAGTCGACTTTTTCTGCTGCGAGAGCGCAAATTTTTCAAAATCGATTTTTTCGAAATTTGGGCCGTATTTTTGGGGGAAATTGGGTGGAATGGAGTGGGGCGAGGGGAAGTAAGAAGTCTTCATCGAAAATTTGAAGGAAATCGACGGGAAAATACGAAAATGAGATGATGTCGAATTTGGTGCGTTTGCCTGCAAAGAAGGTTGGTGGAGATTTTTTGATGAAATCATATCAAATCGGGGTTGGTGGGTTGTCGAGGGGGTCTGGGGGGAACTGTGTTGGAGGGTATGATGCAGTCTGAGGTGGAGGACACGTTTCCCAAGAAGTTCAACGGCTTAGCGAAGCTCTTCTCTGGCTTCTTGTACGCGAATGTCGGACATGCTGCCGCACCCAGCTGGCTTCTCCTAAATGTCTTTGCCGCCGCAGGATCCTCTACAAAGAATTAGAAATCATAACCATGCATCGAAAGAGCCGCGGGCTCACATGAATGGAACCTATAGAATCTCTCCAGTCGTTCAACGGCCCATCAGTGCACCCATATTAGCTCACCAAAGCCATCAATCGTCCGTCATGAACTTGACATTCCTATAGTTTCGTGGCCGGAACACTCACTTGCTCAGTCACTCAGTCTCTCAGTCAGTCAGTCAATCAGTCACCATTCGAATCGATGACTAAATCCGTAAGTAGCCCACATGAAAGAGAACCGTGCGCGCGTTACTTTCGGATTCGATCTTCATTTTTGCAGTGGCTTCGCCTGACGTTGATGATGATCACACTTTCTCTTCAAATCACTTCCACCAGCCAGCCAGATAGTGGCTGAGTTGCAATTGTGCCCATTATTTGTGCGCCGATGTAGTTAGCTCAGCTGACGTCGAGAGTTGACGAGGTTGAGGGCGGCAGCGGCGGCGGCGGCGGCGACAACGGCAGCAGCGGCAACGACTACATCGACGACGAGCACGGCTTGTTTGCTACACAAGCCTTTCATTTGCGACCTACATTGTGCGGTTCATGTTATGCATTTTGCTTGATAATGCTGCTTCCATTGCGATTTGCGCACTGTAATGCTTTATGGAATATAATTCGCCTCACTGTCTCCTCTGTCGCCTCCCTCACCCCCCTTTCATCGTGCTCGCTCGCTCGCTCACTCTCTCCGTTCCTCTCTATCGTTAGCGTCGCTTTTGCTGTGCCTGCAGTGGCCGCACTGTGTCTGTATTCCTTTTGGCTTTTTATCTGTTTTCTAAGTGAAAATTTGTGGACATTTAATAAAAAAGATAGGAGAAAGCGTTTTTTTTAAATTTTATTTCTTTCTTTTCTTTCCTTCTTCCTCCCTCTCTGGGTTTTCTTCTGTTGATCTAGGATAGATGATGGCATTTGCAAATGGAATTTGAGTTTACATTCAGGATTGGCTCAGATTGTCCACCGAAGTCAGTGGAAATGTGTCATTTGGCATGGAGTTCCTCAAGGTTCTGGCTTGTCTCCGATACTCTTTCTCGGCTTTCTTGCAGAGCATGTCATGTGTGCCCATTCACTCTGTCTTTTGCTTGGAATTTTGCCCATAAAGTCGGTCATCTGCTCGACTTCAAGCCGAACCAAGATTCGACCTGAAATCTCGGAAAATCGTCTCGATCCCATACCGAGCCGGGCTTACAAGACAAATGGGCATACCAAATTTTCGGATGGATGACTAATTGTGTTGGATCTTGTTACCGTTTTCGCCTCAGCCTCAACCTCCAACCAACGTCTTCACGATTTTCATCATCTCCTCGTCGTCGTCGTCGTCGTCGTCGCACATGTCTATGCAACACGCAACCAACTTGCTGCTCTCACAACTCTGCGACTCTCTTTCACTCTGTCTCTCTCTCTCTCTGTCGCTCTGCCGCTCTTTGATCGTCTGTTCCACAAAAGGATGATGATGACACGATCGCGGCGGCAACGGATCGCATGCAAATTGGCCGCGGCATTGGCAGTGACCGTAAAAAAAACGAAAGACGAAACAAACTTGATAGAAGGACAGGCATACACAGAGCTGCAGAGGCACATGGGCATATGGGCACATTGGCTCGGGTCGTTGGTCAGGGCGGGGTAGGGCGAGGAGGAGGGGTGAATGAATGGATAAACACGATGATAAAGTGGCAGGGCTTGGGGGGCGGGGATTGAAGGTAATCAGAGCACGTCGTCGGTCATTTGACATTTGTTTGTGGTTTGCTGTTGCATGCAGCGGCTGTGGCGATTACGGACGAACATGTATGAGAGACTGAGTTGGAGTGTGTGTGAGTGTTGAGTGTTGAGTGTCACATCTAAATCTAGAGCATAAACATCGTTTGCTTTCTCTTCTCCATCATCAAGATCCAGAATAACTTTCTCCTTCGACATCGAATTTCTGGTTCTTCCTCGTCACTGACTTCCAATCTAAAGCAGCACACACACTCACACACGGCTACACACAGAAACTCCCGTCGCAGCGTATCAGACGTGAGGCGAAATAAAAACAAACATCAGCAGAAAACCAAAAAAAGAAAAAAAACGTAAAGGAACCCTTCTCGCATTCCTCGTGGTTTTTGCCAGGGTGCTGGCCCTTCATGCCGCCTCAGGTCCAGACATACATTTGGCCTGTGCGACTCAGGCGGCAGCAAAGATGTTGTGCGTCTGCTTCTGTGTGCTTTTAACTCTTTTTAACCACTGTCAGCTCGCTCTCGCGCGCTCTCTTTCTCTCTGTCTCCAAGACGTATGTGTGCGTAGTGGAATGACACGAAAGAACCTTGAAAGATTGCAAGGTGTGCAGGGGCCGTGCGGCGAGGTGTGGTGTAACAGCGACTGTGATTGCGACGAAGGGCAAGGCGCGTTGGCAGAAACTTAAGAAAGGACAACCAAGTCCTTGACCTCTCGCTCTCGCTCTCGCTCTCTCCATCATGCCAACAACGACAACAGAAAAGAACTTGTTATGTCTGCTCGCAGATGGTCGTTGGTTTGAGTGGAGACCACGGTCGCTGTCGCTTTGGCTAGTCCGCGTCGTCTGTCGGATATTCCATTCCAGAATGACGACTGCCTCAATGAATTTCGGAAGCACACCGCCATCGCCATCGCTATCGCCATCGGCTTCGCCATTGCCATCATCACGTTGTAATATGATCCCTTTCCCTTTCTTCGTCCCCATCGAGCCATCAGCGGGGCATGATGTAATTTGCCGCGACAACCTCAATCCGCCCTTTCCGCTTTTCGATTGTGTAGATGGATGTGTCAACCGTCAGCCCCCCGGGAGCCGCTTGTTTCTGTTCTGCCGCCTGCACGCCTAACCTTGACGAAGTTCATTAGTGTTGTTCTTTCCCTCCTGGCTGCTCTCCTGCACCCCCTCACCATCCCCTCCCCCTCTTTCGCTCTTCGTGTTGAATTACTGGGTGATTCACTTTTGATTTGCGCTCTGGCCTCACCAGCCGCTGCTGCGCCATTCCCATAATCGTCCGTTCATCCATCCGCCCGTCTGTTCGTCTGTCGGTATGTGCGCGACCGTGTGTTGATTTGATTGCTTCAATCAACCTCCGTTCCCCCAGGCTGGTTCTCCTTACATTCGTGTGCGATAACACACCCTCTGGCAGCCGCCACCACCCTCCGAGATCCTCCCAGGGATCCGCTTGATTTTTGTGTGTTTTTTTTTGGTGCCACCATCGGTCTCTTCCTCTGCGCGCTTTGATGTCTCGTCTGGATGTGATGTCTGTTGCTCACCCTCCTCCTGCCGGCGAATAGTGGTCGAGACAAGTAAGCACACACACACACACACATAGTCGATGACGCAGACCCCTCTAATGTGCGTTTTGCGAGTTCGTTGTTCTTTGTGCGAGACTTGTGAAGAGACAGAGAGTGGAAGTGGAAATGGCATGCCATGGCCTTTGATCTCTTCAAATTGAGGGGGAGTTCCGTTTTCGGTGGCATTTGTTGACTCGTTCGGTTCGATGTTTGCTTGACTGTCTGAAGGCTTTAAGGGTTGGTCAACCTGTGATGGAGGACTTGGGCTGAGGGTGTGTTGTGTGGTCTTGGGTTTGTCTGGAAGAAGACAGATTGTCGCTTTAATGGGTGTTTTTTTGTGAGCTTCTATAAAGGTTGGGATACCATCATCGAAATCGGAACCGAAATTGTCCCTCCAGGGTGGCAAGGTAGTGGCTGACTGAAGAGAAGGGTTGGGAGGCTTCGAAGAAAGATATCAACGATCTCCGACTGAAGATTTGAACCGTCTTTCGCCACAAACTCCTAAGACTTTGGAGCTAGCTCTTGGATGGCGCTACAGTCAAGGCTGGACCTGGGCGTCAGATAGCTCGTACCGAGTTGTTTGAGACTCATTTCTCGCTGGACCTTTGATCAGACTCTCGTTTAAAGACTCGAATGAAATTTCGGTCGGTCTCTGGACCTCTATCAGCAGAGGATGGGGTCTAGAAGAGTTGCTCTCGTGACTGGATCCTGTTGCTGGATTCGGCAAAAGTGACTTTCACGCCGAGTGCCTGTACCCCCTAAGGACAAGGTCATCTCTTAACATGGGTTCACCACTCACTTCAAGAAGAGAATCCAAAAACTAGCAAAAATCCAAAAACAACCCCCCCCCCACACCCGAAATAAAAAAAAATGCGCACGAAAATAAAAGCGCTATGTTATCGCACAAAAACAACGGAATTACGCAACTTAACTCCCAGAAACCGTTGTGCCATTGTGTTCTTCGCCAAAAAAAAAAAAAAATCAAACAAAAACCAAAAAAAAGCGAAAAAAAAAAACAGTCTAACGTCGCAAAATCCATTTCGCGCGTCATTTTCCACAGAACTTCGATAAAAACAACGCGATTTCATACAAAAGAATTTTAAATCGAAAACAAAAACGCAAATGTGCACGCTAAGTAAACACCAACAACAACAAAAAAAAAATGCTCTCTCTCTCTATGTGGCTGTGTGTGTGTGTCTCTTGGTCTACCGGCACGGTAAGTCGTCGTTGTTCGATTGCGCTTTTAGCGGTACATCGCCCGGTATCTCTGACTGTGTGCGTTCGTACTGAACAAGCAAAAAAAAACCCCCAAAAAATCATCGTGTGCTGGTGTGGCTGTTTAAAATCCGAAGAGAGTCATTAACCAACAAGACGCTTGAACTTCGGAATGTCAGAAATCAACAAACACCACACACAATCGCGCGTCGCCATCGCTATCAGGAGCGGGATGGCAAAGCGGGCGCAATCACACAAAAAATCACACAGCCAAGAGCGGAGAGAGCGCGCTCAAGCGAGTGTTACTATTTCTTTAATTTGTTTTTTTTTTTTCTTTTTTCTTCTTCTTTTAGCCAGGGTGACAATCAGTCCGTTGACCCCAATTTCGTCAGTGTGTTAGCGCCGCGCAATAATCACAGCAACAACAATAACAATCGAAAATGAATAATAATTGCGCTAACCGAAGTGAAAAGCACCCAAAAAGAAGAAAAAAAATGACGCCGATAACGACAGTCACGGCGGACACGTCGATTAACCACGCCAAAAATTGTGGTCAGTAGGTTGGTTGTCTTCGTCATGTTTTTTTTTGGTTTTGTTGCTTTTTTGTTACGTCCTCCGTGTGCGCCCACATCGTGTCTACAAGCCGATCAGAGTCGTCAACATCGTTCTCACCGAAAAATTATGACATTTTTTGGGTACGTCGAACATGTTCGATAAGAGAAGCTTCCAACACCAACTCCGAGAGCGAGAGACTGTGTGCATTGCATGAACGTGTGTGTGTGAGGCAGATGAACAGTGCACAAAGGGGAGTGGGCCGGAGGGGGGGGGGGAGATGGGTACCCAAAGTCGACCTTCAACTTTTCAAGTTCAATCCCAAACAAAATTGTGTGTGCGCTCTATAGAGAGAGAGTGGGTGGGCTGAGATATTGTGTGTGCGAGGGGGTGCACATCGGAGAGTTGTGTAGTAGGAGCTAGGTCAATGCCATCATTTTAGGGGATGTCAACCCTAGAATTAGGTGGCAATCATCACACAGTCAGCCTATTCCAACGGCGAGTTTGCCTTGTGGGGAAACATGCCATGGGGGGGGGGAGGGAAGGGGGAAAGAACCATGGCGAGACAGTAGTTAACTTCAGATTACATAAGATGTTGTTGTTCTATGCCGGCTGGCATTCACTCGCTCCCCTACACCCTCTCCGCAATCAAGTTCGTCGCTTCGTAGCCAGACGACCAGTTGGCGTGAGTCAGGCTTCTATGGAATCGAATCAAAAAGCGAGAAACCATATTGAATAATATTTACGCCGGAAATGGCGTTGAGTAAGCACCAATTACGACGATGACTATTACAGTTTCAAATAAAGCGCAGAGGGTGGGTGGAGAGAGAGTGAGAGAGGAGAAGGAAGGAATTTTTGATGTCGTGTAGACCTGGTGATCTACATGATCGTGTAGCGAATTGGACCGACGCCATTGGAGTTTCCCCCTTTGATTCGTGTGTACAAAGAGTGTCATGTTTACTCTGATGCTGAAGATGAGGATTTCATGCACCTACCTACTGCCTCCAGCCCCTTCTCCTTTTGATCACTCATTCGCAGTCCGGGTGGTGCATTTGCATCTCGCTTGTTGTAACTAGGAAGCGACACGGAGGATAGGACCTTGGTCCAAAGCGAGCGTCTTTTCGGATCCCATCGGGCAGGCGGACACTGGATGGTGACTCCATCAAACTCTGCCATTTTTGTATGCCTCCCTTTCTTCAAAGGTAATAGATTCCCTCACCCAAAATCCGTATCCCAAGCGGTGCTTTGCATCCGGCCACTCCATAACTCGTCGACCAGCATTGGCGTGCGCGTTCATTGACTGCCCGCTCGACAGATTAGTTTATCGCCTTGCATGTAACCATCCGTGAGTATTTTTTTTTTTTTTCTTTTATTCCGAATCGCCATTCCAGCAGATTATTGTTTTTCGATTTCGTCCCAACACACAGAAACCAGGCACCAGCACCAGTACCACGACAAGAGAGGGGTTTCTGAACTTCGTTTTGTTCCAATTTTCAATTCCAATCAAGTTCAAGGCCAGCCAGCGCACTCTCCCAAATGTCGATTGTCAAAAATACAATCTTCACTCGCTCACACTGGTGTGTCGCGTCCATTCAGGCGTCCACCATCCCGCCACCACCACCGCCAGCGCCACCGCCAAGGAAGGCGAAAGACAGGAGAGCTTTTTTTTTTGTTTCTTGTTTTTTTTTTTTTTTTTTGCTCATTTGATGTGCTATCTCTGCGCTGCTAATTCACAGCTTTTGTTCCAGTTACTTGCTCCCCGCGCCGGCAATTGCATTCCGAGGGTGAAACGAGTATTTTTTTGTTTTTGTTTGTGTTTTTCCTTTGCTTTGCTACTGACGTGAACAATAGCGGGCTTGTATTATCTGTAGCGGCCTCTCGCTCTGGCTCGCATTCGCCGCTGGATGGCGACGAGTTCCTGCGGACCCAACTGACAGTGACTTTGGAAATAGATTGCGATAATGGACGGTTCGGTGGTAATCAACGGGGTAAATGACCGCCGCTGACTGGTTGTTTAGTTATGGCAGAACGTCACGTAAGCGGCAAATTTAATGAGATGAATGCCCCGGCGTTCTGTCGGAGAAGGACTTTGGAGTTCTCGTTTGAAGTTGTGTTGGCATATTCTCGGCTTTGGATCCTGATGTCATTCTGCAGATTGAGACAAGAGGGCTGCCCGCTGAAAGGGACGCCATTGTTTAGACCTCAAGGCTTGGGATGCATCGTCCCTTTAAAGTCCGCAGACATTACCCTCTCGTCCGGAGAGACCTCTTCATCGAGGTGGCCTCTATAGCTCCACAAGAACCAACCTTCCGTCGACCGGATGGAGCCGTCCACAATAATCCGGATTTTCCGAATACAAACGGCATTTTCCAGTCCGGCATTTTCTACCCTACCCTTGGCCTGCTATAGCACACAAGCCCAAAGCTTAAAGCAGTGCCACCGCATTCCCACTGTCATCAAATCTGACACAATTCATTCGGATCCCAGTCTCACGACGAAATCGACTTATCATCCCACATAACCAAAGCAAAGCCCCTTATCCACATCCTTCCGGCGCCCCTCTCTGTCGTCATGCTCTGCATCAAGAGCAAACTCTGATTGCTGTTACCTGCGTCGACACATTAAGTAATGCCCCGTCCGTCCAAACAATCCCTAGCGCCCGATAATACATAAGAGGTTTTCCATTATGTAAGCCATCTTATTTGCAAGGTTCTCTACCTAGCCACAGACATCAGGAGTGGTCACCTCACCGCGTGCACCACCGGCCACTGAGCCGGTGAGACCAGTGTGTAGACAATGGCTTGGCCAATGCCAAGCTCAACAAAGGTTATGCACATCGATACACGTAACCCTGACAGGAGCCAACGAACCTAATCCAAAGCGCAAGGCCCAAAAACAAAAGAAGAAAAAGAAAAAATACTCCCCATCATGGGAGAGAGAGAGAGAGAGCAGGCGACGACGAGTCCTTCCATCGTTCATCAGCAGCACGGAGGTGACTGCCTGGCCTGCCTGCAGTCGTTGCCTCCTGCCAGAAGATAATCTCTGAGCTTTGGTTCGGTTCTTTGTGCGCACTTTCAGTGTGTTTCATGTGCGTGCTCATGGGTGTGTGTGTGTGTGTGTGTTGTTTTATTTTCACTTTTGTTCACTCTTCGCAGTGATCTACGTTTTCCTCTCAGATTGTTGGGGACTTATTTTTTTTTTTTTGTTTTTGTTTTTCGTTCGCTCATCCACTAGGTAGTGCCTGGTGGAGTTTTGCGTCTGGTTCGTTGATCTATTACAGACACACTGGAAAACAAAAAGGGCGGCACCTCCGTTCGAATTTGACTGTTTGACCGGACGAGTGTGTCTCCGTCTGTCTTGCCGGAAATGCCATGCGATGATTCATTCCTTGACGTTAAATGTCTGCTGTTGGGTGCCCTTGACAACGGGCAACAGTCAGCCAGAGTCAGCGGTGCTAGACCCAGCCACAGTTGACCAACTAGGACCAGGATCCAGAGCTAGGCTAGCCGGGCGTTTGCATCTCAATCGATTCAGCCAACCAACAGCAGTTGATGTTGAATGCTAATTAATGGTAAACGGCTAAAAATGAACACAAAGGGGAACACACGAGGACGTATCCACGAAACAGGAGAACCAAAAGAACACGAACCACAGAGAACGGTCGCAGAGCATTCCTAAGAAGCACACCACGACCTGCCTTCGTTGCAACACCACCAAAGGAAGGCCAGGCAAACGGAAAAACGGCAACAGGATTACTCAAGTGAATTCTGTGTCTCCCCCCGCCCCTCCTCCGTCACGCCACGCAACGACTCTGCCCACATATTACATCAGAGAGTAAGAACGAGAACGAGAACGAGAACGAGAACGAGAACGAGAACGAGAACGAGAGCGAGAGCGTCTCTGGCGGCGTGGCGCGGCGCGGCGCGGCAGTAGCGGTGGCGACAGCGTTCGTGGAATTCTCATAACATAATCATTCACGGCTGGCGAATGGAGATGTGCTGGATTTTGAGCTACTAATGATCAACAGCATCCCGCAAGAATTCCCTGTTCTCTCTGTCTCTGATTTTCTGCACGTTCCTTCTCATCTCCAGTGACTCCAACGCCTCCATTGCCTCCATCTCCTCCTCCTCCTCAGACTCTTCATCAGTCTCCACCGTCATCGTTGACTGCCCTTAACAAGAAAATCGTCGCTTCTTCTTTCAATTCTTTGTTTCGTGCGGCACGCTGGGCGCACCCTCGCCCGCACCCTCACTCTCGTCCTCAACCGCACCGCACCGCCCCAACCGCGCCGTAGGACAACGACGCATCGGGCTTACTTTGCATTGCGTTGCATTGCGTTGTTGTTGCTGCTGTTGGCCTTGGACCGTCCACTCTATTCTTTTGCAAAAATAACAAGGATTCCTTTGCGGCAACAACGAAACTTGCCACCAACACAAAAACACACACACCACACGAGCACACATGTGTGTGCGTACATTTGGGAAAGACCTTGAGACAGTCATATGGACGATTAGGAGTTATTGCCCCACATCCAACAATAACACACGCCCCGTGTGTGTGTGTGCTTTTTTTGTTTTATTTTTGCGTGGAGAGCGCGTTCTTCTTTGTCTTCTTGGCTGTTGTGCCTGTGCGCCTGTGTCTTTCGACCGTTTTCGTTGTCGCCACCGTCGCCGGCCGCCATCAGTTGATGACTTCGTAGAATATGCAATTGCGCCTCGAAGGGACGAGGGAACAGCCAGATGTCAAGTCAAATACCAGACCGAGCGAGTGGATGAGTGTCGACTGACCTTTCGCTGATGTGGAATGACGACGCACCCTAGCTGTTGGCCAGGCGGAGGCACTCAGGATGGCGCTGATGTTGTGGCGACATGCAAATGTGTTTGGCTTTGCATATCAGCAGAAAAGGTTCCGCGTTATGCAACCGCGGAGAGGGGGGAGCGGAGGAGACATGGCATCCCCTTTGTACGGTGGTCAGTTCCACAGTGAGGATGTGCTGTGTGTTGTTTTTTTTTTCCGTAGCCGCGCCGTGGTGATTGGTTGATTGCGTGGCAACGGTCACAACACGGGCTGGATGGAGTGGATGGCTTTGGCGTTATCACCCGCGGGGCACATTGACCCTTGCGATGGTTTGCCAATTAACATACTGACTCGGGAATGGGTGCATTTCTAGGCGATTTGAGATGGTTTTTGCATTTGCCTGGCTTTTGTACACCGGACGCTAGTCGGCTCGAGGTTCGATTTCATACCTATTCTCGAAGTCAGTTCGCCGACATGTCGACACATCTCATTAGGTGGTCTCCAAGTCGGCACAAGAGTCGTAGAGCCCGGCATGGACGCTTAAGCTGATCCCACCTTCAAGCTGAAGAGGCTTCTGTGGACTTGAGCAGCTCGTATAATTGCATGAAGTGCCTTTAAAGACGGCTTCGCTATTTTAAAGCCCGGCGTGCCTACTCGGGCTGTGTCTCTGGTGAAATTGCGCATTCGGACCGCCCCCCAAAAAGGGCAAAAGTGTCACAATGTCCGCGCCTTATTCCCGTACCCGTGCCCGTGCCCGTGCCTCACATCTCACCTTGGCCTTGTAGACTTTCTCCCTCAGTGTGCGCCGGTGACAGCCTCTCGGCCGCAGTCCCTCTGCTCGCCCGCCAGTCGGTCGGTTACGGAGCTGCAAAAGGCCAGTTACGAGATGCATGGCCAAATGCATCGTTACTTTCCTAATCCTCTCACCGACCCAGTTTCCCACAATGCCGCCTGCCCGCCTGCCTGTTGCCTCTGTGCGGTGCAGCACGCCAGTAGATCCATGCGACAGGCGTCTTCTCTAATGACAAGACTTGAGACAAGAAACTCGGGTGAAAAGTGACCCAGAAACACCGGAGCTCCTATGAAAGGAAGTTGCCCCCCCCCCCCCCCACCCGCTCCGTCTATCACTCTGCCTCCCCTTTCTCTAGCGGCCACTCGGTTGCATGTTGCATGTTGCAACGTTTGCGTTTTCATAATCATTATGCAGTGTGACGGAGACGGTGCTGGTGATGGCAATGGCAATGGTAATGGCAATGGTGATGGCGTCTGCATGTAGATGCAACACTCGCTTACACCGGAGAACGCGCGGTGAAATGATGTGCTGTGAATATACACGTTAGCCGAACGAACAAATCCGGCGAAGAGTGGATACGAATGGAAAGTTAACCCGAATAGATCATAGAAACACAACACAACGCAGCGCACAGAGAGGAGGAAGAGCGATAGAAAACGGATGAAAAGAGAAAACCCACGGAGGAGGCTGGTTAACCAGCGATTCTAGGTCAACTGTGGGCTGTGGGATCGGAATGGCTTGCAATTGATTTTCATTTTCTATCTTGCACCGAGATTACGGCTAATGTTGCTACAGCTGCTGCGGCTTTGGGTGACTGCCAACGGCTGATGGGGCTGAATCGAGGGGAGAAAGGCTGAAAGGACGTGTGCAGTGGATGGCGCTTGGTCTCTGGATTTGAGCAGTGCCCTGAAGCAGAACTCCGTCTTAAGGCCTTCGAGCAATGCAGCTGGGCACCCCACCTCAACCAACTGCCAAAAGATCGGCCCAGGGCTGAAGAGGCTCCAACCGCCACGTCTCCACTGAAACACTGGACCACTAGACAGCCTACTCACCCACTCTCGACTGCATCCGCACAAAAACTACACGCGCAACGCGAAAAAGACTAGCAAAGCCACGCACCGCACCGCGATCCACCGATGACGTCAGAGTGTGCAAGTTCAACCTTAAATCGTCGAATTTTCCATGAAAACTGCTGGAAAACCACTTGAAATTGATGGAATCGTAGATGGGACAGTCGAACCTGTCATCCAAAAGCATTTCCCGTGAAAATCCGAAGGTTTTTTGAAAATCGAAAAAAATGCACGATTTCGCCGAAAAAATGCAGTAAATTGTGAAACCAATTGAGTCGACTTTTTCCGCGGCGAGAGTGCAAATTTTTGAAAATCGATTTTTTCGAAATTTCGGCCGTATTTTGAATGAAAATTGGGTGAAATAGAGTGGAGGGAGGAGGAGTGTGAAGTGTCCATCGAAAATTTTAAGGAAATCGACGCGGAAATGCGAAAATGAGACGACGTCGAAGTTGGGCAGTCGGAAAATGTAGGCATGCAGGAGGTCTGCTTGCATTTTCTTGGTTTTTTCGAAATTTCCGCCGTGTTTTGGATGGAAATTGGGTGGAATGGAGTGAGGGGAGAGGGAGTGGGAAGTGTTCATCGAAAATTTGAAGGAATTCGATGCGGAAATGAAATGATGTCGAAGTCAAGGTTGGCTTAGATTTTTTGATGAAATCATGGCAAATCGACGTTGGAGGGTATTTAATGGACTTTGGGGGAACTGTGTTGGCTATCAGAGGGGGCACATGATGCAGTCCAAGGTGGAGGACTGAGGTGGAGGCTTGAGAACGTCCGTGAGTCAAGTCATTCAAGGCGTCTTTCTTAGGAGATCTCTTCACACTTTGCTGCGAACATCGGTCATAAGCTCTATCCGCCAAAGATAGAAATCCAATCAGCGAGTTAATAGTCCATAAAGTAGAAGGAGGCGAGGTGCCAATTTCGACGCAACCATACGCCTTACGTACTTTACTGCACTACCGTGAATAAGTGCATTTTATGTTCGTGCATCAGGTGATCTTGTATAAGAGCTTTTATTGTTCCTTTCGATCGATTCTCTATTTGTGGAGGCTAATCTTCGAAGTCGGTCAAGCGATTCTTGACATTTAGACACGCCATTGAGATCAGCCAGGAATAGGCTATTCTATGAAGTCTGTGCCAATTTTTGACGGCATTTTTATGGCCCTCTAGTGCATCAGGTGATCTTGTATAAGTGCCTCCATTGTTCCTCTGATCGATTCTCTATTTCTGGAGGCTTAGCCTCGAAACCATTCAAACGACGACATTTCGACACGGCTATGAAGTCAGTGCCAATTTTGACGGAAGTGAATTTGTATGCCCTTCTCGTGACCAGCGTTATATGACAAGGTGCCCGTGATCGTTCTTTTGATCGATTCTCTATTTGTGGAGGCTAATCTTTGAAATCACTCAAGCGATGCTTATGACTTTTTCACAAAGCGTTGAGGTCTGCCAAGAATTGTCCACCCACACTACAAATTGACTGCCAAACCGATGCACTCGTTCTGGTCAACTAATCTCGCAAATCCCACCCACACGCCGTGGCCTCTCCGCTGAATCACAAGCCCTGAACCGAGTTCTAATGAATCCATCTACTCTCGAGAGCATCCTCGGAGGATATTTGCAAAGATTACACCCAGCCCACCCATCCAAAGGCCAGCAGAGACCATCACCTCAGCGCATACCCACCGTTGTGACGTCAGAGTGCGCAAACTGAACTTTAAATCGTCGAATTTTCCATGAAAACTGCCGACGATTGACTTGAAATTGATGGAATCGTGGATGGGACAGTCGAACCAACCATCCTCAAGCATTTCCCGTGAAATTCTGACGATTTTTTGGAAAATCGAAAAAAGTTCACGATTTCACCGAAAAATGCAGTAAATTGTGAAACCATTTGAGTCGACTTTTTCTGCTGCGAGAGTGCAAATTTTTCAAAATCGATTTTTTCGAAATTTGGGCCGTGTTTTTGGGGAAAATTGGGTGGAATGGAGTGGGGCGAGGGAAAGTAAGAAGTCTCCATCGAAAATTTGAAGGAAATCGACGGGAAAATGCGAAAATGAGATGACGTCGAATTTGGGCAGTCGGAAAATGTAGGAATACAGGAGGTCTGCTTGAATTTTATTGATTTCTTCGAAATTTTGGCCGTGTTTTGAATAAAAATTGATTGGAATGGAGTGTGGGGTGGGGGAGTAGGAAGAGTGCATCGAAAATTCGAAGGAAATCGACGCGGAAATGCGAAAATGAGACGACGTCGAAGTTGGGGTGCGTGAATGGGGGTTGGTTTAGATTTGTTGATGAAATCATGGCAAATCGACGTTGGAGGGTATTAAATGGGCTGTGTTGGCTATCAGAGGGGGCACATGATGCAGTCTGAGGTGCGGGACAAGTTTGCGAGGAAGTTCTTAAGTCCTTCAAGGCGAATTGATGCAGCTTAGCGGGGGTCTTCTCTGACTTTTTGCGTGTGTATGCCTGAAACGCCGATCGTCTGCAATCTGGAACTGGCTCTTCAGCTGGTGATGGTGCTAGAGATAGAGACGAAGCTGAAGCTGGGTCCACAAATGCCTTTTCTTTGCCTTCTTTTTTTGAAACCGGGTCGGTGCGAGCGTGAGCTCAATTTTTCCTTCAAAAATCTAGTGAAATACCAGACAATGCGTAAATCCATTGCAACCAAAGGACCAATTGACCGAAATTCGCAAAAGCGCAAAAAGAAAGTACGTATCTTGAAGTGAATCTGTATCGATTCTTGGTATCTTTTGCGATCCAATTCTCTCTGTCTCTCTCTGTCTCTCCGTGTTGTCCACAGCAGGCCTCCTTTCCCGCTGCTATGCAATTTGATTTCGATTGAAATCCAAAGAAAGTCTCAATGTCCATTGGCGTCGTGCTGTTCGTGTACATACATACGAACGAACGAACGAATGAGTATGAGGCTGCTCAACGCTAGCTTGTGAGTTTAGATTAGTGTGCCGATGGGGTTGTGTTACATCTTTTGCACGCGCGCTGCATGCCACAGAGCGATTGTTCGTCGTGTACCTTTCGTGCGCCAGTTGTGGCGGCACCAATTATGCCGACAGATACTTTCACTGTGTAAGACCGTGCGCCGCTGCTGCAGCATCTAGGTCTGGGTACCTGGCTTGAATAACAGAGAAGTGGGCCAAATGGATCGGACGATGAGGAGCCGCTGCAGTTTGGCTTGAGAGAAATGATGCACTTTACTGTGGGATGAGGGAATGCGGCTTGCGGGTGCTTGGGCAGCTTTGGGACGTGCCAAGGCGTCGGCTGTTGCACGGAATGGCATGAAATTGGCTTCGAAGAGATGGCTGACTGAACTACAGGGCAAATTACGAGGCGACTGCCAACATTTAACCGCTTTTAGACGCATTACATCCAGATTGAGGCAGTTTCAGAGCCTATCCATCCGCCAACAGTCCCGATTGAGTCCTTTTCACAGGCTGTGCGTCCTCGTAGCCAGTTCCAGAGGCTGACCTTGACATTCCTGTCGTCTCAGCTCCACAGCTCACGCCTGCACTTGCATCCATCGTCCCGCTATGGACTTGGTGTTGCACTTGGCCACCGTTTCCTGCCGACGAGGGGGATGGCTATTACTAAAGACCAAGAAGCCATCAGCATCCTCATCCTCGTCATCATCATCATCGTTGTCGCCGCTTTCATTGTTAAAAATGCTCTGCGCGGCGCTCATCGCAGCGCGCTTGCATCTGCGTAACGACTCTCTTGTCTATTTTTATCCCGTAGTTTTTTTCTTTCTTTTCTTCTTCTTCATCGCCTCCTTCTTGTCCTCGTGCTCGTGCTGGTGCTCTCCGTCTCTCGTCCACTGTGTCTCTGCTTGTTTTCTGTTTGTTTTTCCTCGTCGCTCTCTCCGGCTTGGTGTTTCTCTGAATTTTTCTGAAACATCATCGTCGCCGCCGCCGTCGTCGTCATCGACGGACGGACGGACGGACGGACGGACGGGTGGGTGGGTGAGAAGCGGCGACTGAGACAGTGTGTTGGTTTGCAGGTTGCGCGCCTATGAGGGGATGTGCGCTGAGACGGGCTCTTTCCCGCTTTCGAGAGTTGTCGGCACAATGTCGGGCGGCTCTGGCTCTGTGTTCCTTATCGAAATGGCCTTGTGCCGAGTCATTGACTGCACTTGCAAATGAAGTCACACCTATTTATATGCGTGAATGTGCCGCGCCGTTGGTCTGTGTGCGTGTTTTGTGCAATTTTTAATTAAAAATTAAAACATCGTGCGCGCGATGGATGATAATGCGGGAGGGAGATGGTGGAACGCGACGGGGTGTTGTTGTGTTCTTAATCGCTTGTGCGTGTGCGTCCCGGAATCGATGGACTGTAGGTCTTCTTATGAAATGATGAAGCGATCGCCAGGCCGACAGAAATCCGAGACAAGAGATGCTGGACTGACTCCTCCACTCCCCAAGGCGCGTCAAGAAGTGCAAGTAAAACTCGCCTCTTGCCTCTGCCTAACCTCTAAGCCAGCGGCACGCATTCGCAACAGCAACGGCGTCAGCTCGTGCACACACACACACAAGCACACAATGCGACGTTTTGCAAAAAAAAAAAAAAAGGTCAAAGGCCCGCCGCGGTCCCAATTGAAATCACAATTCCGATTCGCATTCTCGCAACAAAAATAATATTTTCGCCTCGGTTGCGATTGCTGCCGATTGCAGCAATGACCGACCGATGTTCCCGACTCCCTCCCACAGACCGTCGCTCCACCAGCGGCCTCCTGTCTCCTCCTTCGTTGCCGTCGCCGTCGCCGTCGTCACCGCCACGGCCCATAGAGACTGCCTCTATCAGCAGTGTAGTAGCACTGCGCGATTGCATAATTGCTCAACATGAAAGCGCAGTTCATTCCGTTGAATTTATAAATAATATTAACCAAAGTGCCATTAGGTAATGTTCCTTGATTACAGTTCTTGCTCCCGGGGCATTTCGAAACACTCGTTGGGGAGTCAAGTTGAATGGCACCGTGACGCGGCACAATTCAACGGAGCGGAGTTGCATCAGTGGGTGAACTGTGGATAGCCGCTGCCAAGGTCGAGGCAGGGTGGGGTTCTCTTCGATGATTAATCCGAGGAACAACGAGTGGGATATCCCCCCGAACACTCAGTGGTTTGTGCACCCGATCCCCCATTTCCCTATTAATCTTACCATGTACCATGACCTACGCGTGGCTGTGACATCAGCTACAGCAAAGATTCACCAGTCGACTCTTATGGGTTTGTGCACACGATTCTCCGCAGAAGGATATTTCGTTAAAAAATCCCACCTACAAGGAATATTAACATCGGCTTCAGCAAAGATCCACCAGTCGGACACATCAGGTTTGTGCACCTGATAGCTGCTGAGGGGAAATTCCAGGCGGAAATATTAGCATGTACACCTAACAGTCGGTGTAACATTGACTACAGCAAAATGTCAGCAGTCGGTGTGTGCCCTCGATGGCACTACCTAGTTTGTGCCCTCGATTGCACTACCCGGTTTGTGCACTTGATTGCACTACCTAGTTTGTGCCCTCGATTGCACTACTCGGTTTGTGCACTTGACTGCACTACCATACCCACAATTGGCATGACATTCACTTAGCAAAGTCTCACTAGTTGAGGTGAGAGCTAGGTGGCACCACACAGCTAGCAAATTCCGGCACCATCTAGAAAAGTGACTGAGCGCCGGGCTAAAATTCATTGCATATTGACTGGGGTAAAAATTGGTATACCTGCTGCTTTTTCTGGGTTTCTGGTGGCCTGGTGTTTTAGGCAGATTTTTGTATGAAATCGCGATTTTTGCCACGCCGCCTGTGCAGACGGGATTTTGGGTCGATGGTCGTCGGGATTTTGGGAGCTGTCCGATCCGATGGCACCCGAGGCGGAATGTGTGTTTTGGTGTAGCTGCAGTATGTGCCGAGGTACTGACGGCGGTATGGCCGGCGGTGTGCCCCGCGGTACTGATGTCGAATTGGGGTGTGCGACGGTGGTCGAGGGTGTGGGGAGCGGGACGGTATGGAGTGTGTGACGGTGGTCGAGGGTGTGGGGAGCGGGACGGATTGGGGTGTGCGACGGTGGTCAAGGATGTGGGGAGCGGGACGGTATGGAGTGTGTGACGGCGGTCGAGGGTGTGGGGAGCGGGACGGATTGGGGTGTGCGACGGTGGTCGAGGGTGTGGGGAGCGGGACGGTATGGAGTGTGTGACGGTGGTCGAGGGTGTGGGGAGCGGGACGGAGTGGGGTGTGCGACGGCGGTCGAGGGTGTGGGGAGCGGGACGGTATGGAGTGTGTGACGGTGGTCGAGGGTGTGGGGAGCGGGACGGTATGGAGTGTGCGACGGCGGTCGAGGGTGTGGAGAGCGGGACGGATTGGGGTGTGCGACGGCGGTCGAGGGTATGGGGAGCGGGACGGTATGGAGTGTGCGACGGCGGTCAAGGGTGTGGGGAGCGGGACGGAGTGGGGTGTGCGACGGCGGTCGAGGGTGTGGGGAGCGGGACGGTATGGAGTGTGCGACGGCGGTCAAGGGTGTGGGGAGCGGGACGGAGTGGGGTGTGCGACGGCGGTCGAGGGTGTGGGGAGCGGGACGGTATGGAGTGTGCGACGGTGGTCGAGGGTGTGGGGAGCGGGACGGTATGGAGTATGTGACGGTGGTCGAGGGTGTGGGGAGCGGGACGGTATGGAGTGTGTGACGGTGGTCGAGGGTGTGGGGAGCGGGACGGTATGGAGTGTGCGACGGCTGTCGAGGGTGTGGGGAGCGGGACGGAGTGGGGTGTGCGACGGCGGTCAAGGGTGTGGGGAGCGGGACGGATTGGGGTGTGCGACGGCGGTCGAGGGTATGGGGAGCGGGACGGTATGGAGTGTGCGACGGCGGTCAAGGGTGTGAGGAGCGGGACGGAGTGGGGTGTGCGACGGCGGTCGAGGGTATGGGGAGCGGGACGGTATGGAGTGTGCGACGGCGGTCAAGGGTGTGGGGAGCGGGACGGAGTGGGGTGTGCGACGGCGGTCGAGGGTGTGGGGAGCGGGACGGTATGGAGTGTGTGACGGTGGTCGAGGGTGTGGGGAGCGGGACGGAGTGGGGTGTGCGACTGCGGTCGAGGGTGTGGGGAGCGGGACGGTATGGAGTGTGCGACGGCGGTCGAGGGTGTGGGGAGCGGGACGGTATGGAGTGTGTGACGGTGGTCGAGGGTGTGGGGAGCGGGACGGAGTGGGGTGTGCGACTGCGGTCGAGGGTGTGGGGAGCGGGACGGTATGAGTTGGAAGCGGGACGGGGTCGACGGTATGGAGAGCGGGGGTTGTGGAAGAATGTCGCTAAGGGAAGCGGTATGGTGTTGGAAGTGTGGGGTTGTTAGGACCGCGACGCTATGGAAAGGGGGGTGGTGGGGCTGTGGGGAGCTGGTTCGAGTGGGAAGGAGGAGCGGTTAATGAGGAGTTGGTCGGTATGGGAAGCGCGATGGAAAGGAAAGCACGTCCGTCTGGGTAGCGCGGCGTGATAAGAAGCGTGAGGACGTGATGGTAAACGTGACGACGGTTCAAGGAGCGTGACGATATGTGAATTCGCCGAGACATGAGGTTATCCTCGTGAAAATTTTCGCTTGGATTAGTCCCTTGACCTATTTCGTTGTCCGCCTCTTACGGTAAATTGAAACCATTCCCTTCCTCGTCTCCCCCCCCCCCCCCGACCATAGTCACATACACTGTCCTGGCCTTTGTCGTCTCCGCTCGGCAGAAGAACTATCCCGACTGCGCAGGCCCTGAAATGAATGATTTAACGCACAAAGGAAGCATACACATCCAACCACACAAGCAGACATACCGACACACATACACACTCTATGTGAAGGAGGTCCTGGATTCACGTGATAGCCGCATGCAACGCACGTGAAAGTTAATGGCAATTCGGGCTACGTGCTGCCGTGGTGCGGTACTTTCCGCACGGTACGGTATCAGCGAGGGAGTGTTCGCTGGCATTCCGTGTGGGTGCTGAGAGTGCCTTCAATCGATTTCTGTGGCTTCAGATGGAAAGGGGTTGAGTGTGGTGCCGTTTTACTCCCAAAACCGGCAGGCAGCACCAAGAGAGTACGGTACTTTTCTGTTACAGCGCATCGACCATCGGCGCGCAGCCGAATAGCGGCGCACAACAGCGTACAATCCTCCCCCTGAAACACACACACACGCGCACACATCGTATAGGTCGCCACATCCTGTCTCCCTCGCACGGCACGTTCGAAAGGAGAATTCAAAGTCAAACTAAACTCCGTTCTGTTTACATCCAGTCGTTGGCTGCACACTACTCTCCTCTTGACGCGTTATTTTTATTTCTCTTCCGTTTTGCGGCAGTCACCACAGTCAACGTTCACTGTTAAATCCTTGTTCAATTTTGCGAAAGTACGCGTGTTGCTGAAAAGTTAATCGAAAATCGAAAATCGAGAGAAAAAAAAAAACCCAGGAAATCCATCAAAAAAGTCCTTCCAAGACAGACGAGGACTTCCTGCAGCCGCATCCAGACGCCGAGAGTGCTGCGCCTTCTTCCAGCTTGCTGGCAGACTTTTCACGGATTTCGTAAGTAGCCCCTTTAAGATAGTTCCTTCAGCAGCGCTCGCCAGTGATGTAACACAGTTGGTTCCAGTACACACCGCAGTCCCTGCGCCCCTTGCAGCGCTGCGGCTCTTGTTCGAATTTACTGCGTTGTTCTTCTCGTTCAACGGTGTCATCGACGTCGGGTTTTCTTAAATCCGCTGACGAGGGTTGGAAACGACGAAAGAAAAAAATCCATCCGTTCCCATGGGGTGGACAGGACATAATCACGCGGTGGCTGCGTGTTCCATCGAAAAATGTATCCATGTGCCGTTCTGTGCCCCGTTTTGCCCGTGTACCTGTGCGACTGTGTGCGTGACGAATGCCAGTGTAGTTGCAATCCAGCGTAAACAACGTCAGAGGCGCACATACATCTTCCGTATCACTCGGCGATGGCGTGCACAGCTCCTGTTCCCTTTTCGCCATATTTTCGGCTCGTAGATTCAGGTCATGCATAGTTCGGCGGTGGGGTGGGACGGGCGGTCTATCGAAACCAGGATGTTTTTTCGCAGCAGAGTGAAAATCAACCCCCGCCCCGTTGGCGGCTCGTTTTGCTCTTGTTCACAACACATGACCTTGCCAGTCGAGGGGGTGGTGAGAGATTTGACCTTCAAAGCGGGAATTTGATGGAGCTGCCGTAACGTACTCTCTCGGGGGTGGGGATTTTCTTTTTTGGTTCCTTCTCTCATGTGCACGCTCGGGGGGTTCGCCATACGCGAGGACTAGGTGCGGTCGTGAGCTCTCGCGGGAGCAGGTACCTCCTTTTTCCTGTCACGCTGGTGCAGCAGATTCTCTGTCAAGACAAGCAGGAAGTCCATTCACCAGTCGTCCACTGAGTTCCAGTGGCATTGTCAGGGACTTTGCAGGAATGACCGAAGCGCTGGGTCCACTGCTTGCCAACCACTGCCTTCCACAGGCCCTCGCTCACCAACAGTCCCTGCCTCGATCCACTCAACTGGCGGAACCTCAGACAAAACCCTGCACCGCGGCGACATGCTAGACCTCTTCGAAGTAGATATTCAAATTTTGGCACTTAACGGAGGCTGCATGTTACTTCGGAGGTTTAGGGAGTGCCGCGTGCTCTGTGGCCTTCTGTGGAATCACTGACTTCTGGGAATTCTTTGAGTTCTGTGAGCTCTGGGGGTTCTACGAGCTCTGGGGGTTCTGTGAGCTCTGGAAGGTCTGTGAATTTAAGGAGTTCAGCGAGCTCAATGAACGCCGTGATCTCTGCGAGCTCTGTGGTCTCAGTGAGCTCTGTGGCCTCAGTGAGCTCTGTGGGCTCAGTAAGCTCTGTGGCCTCAGTGAGCTCTGTGGCCTCAGTGAGCTCTTTGGCCTCAGTGAGCTCTGTGAGCCTTGTAGTCTCTGTGAATTCAGTGAATTCAGTGCACTCTGTGTCCTCAGTGCGCCCTTCTCGCCTCTCATCAACTACATCAGCACGCTCGCGTGGCATGCTCCATTCTTCACCGCACAACGGAAACCATTCGTATCCAGGCCATGCACTTCGATCCCATGTAACCTACAAAAAAGACAGAGGAAATCGCCTCAATCTCATTTTATCGGGCTATTCACTCGGGTGTCATTGCACGTTGAGCCGTGCAGCGGTTGTTTCCCATCTGGTCCGTTGCCAGAACAGAAGAAAAAAAAAAATTAAAATTAACCAAAAAGAAAATTATGAAAAATTCGCCCGCCTCCCGTTGTGTGCGTGGCGATGTCAACAAGTGATGCTCACATCGTCGTCCGCCTGCTCCCCCTCCTCCACCCGACCTGTCAAAAGAACACAAAAATGTCAAAGTAATTGACGAAAACAACGAGGAGCAGTTGAATAAAAATGAAAACAATTTAATTTTGCTTTCTTTCTTCTTCACACACACACACACGCGCGCGCCAAGCCACAGATCAACACACACACACACGCACACCCTCCCGTAGCCCGCTGATTTAAAAGACAAGGCAAGACAATGCCAATGACAATTATTGCCTTTGTTGTTCTCTATCCCCCATCCACTCCCACTATGCCCCGATCCCCCATCCCCTCCTCATCCAGACACACTGGAACGATGGATGAACATGATAGGACACACAGTCTTCTGCTGTAATCTGCTCGCTTCTCTGGTTCCTGGTTCAATTCCAACAACACAGTCGTCTCCACCACCACCACCACCAGCAAGTAGCAGACGCAGCAACCTATGGAAGCTTCAAAAATAAAATTTATCAAAATTTCAGGGACAGGACACACACATACACACCCACACAGGCGCGCCAAACACATAAAAGAACACAACATAAAGCTCAATAAATTCCAACAAAAGATATAAAATTTTTGTGTATCCACATACGTATAGATACTTTTGTTTCCCGCGGTCGTCGGTGGGTTGCAAGAGTAAGTTCGCAAAAAAAACAACAAAAAACACACCAAATCACTAACGCCATCGGCCAGTTGGAAAGTGAAGCTGTGTGCCAGACACAGTCCTCAGCTAGTGGCCGATCGTTTATCGTTCTCTCAGTTTTTCCCCAACAGCCCTGACAGTAAAATCGCACAGAGTACAGTGCTAGTGCTTGTGCCTCTTCTTATTCTTGTCATTGACTTGAAACGAGCCGTGTTTGAAGTTTAAGTGAACTGCGAAGCCCTGAGTCGGGGACGTAAACGTGAACGACGTTCGTGTGTACTTATTTGTTATTTGTGAATTGAAAATCGTGTGCATTTTCCGACGCTATGGATATCGGTAAAATGGATGAGCAACAAAGGTTAGTTTTTCTTTTTTTGTTTTTTTTGGCTTTTTTTTTGTGATGTGGTATTTTTAAACAACGCCAGTTCATTTCGTCAACGGGAATAAATCTTCTGCGGGTGTAATCAAATTATTTTGATGTGCAAATTGAGGCGCGTGGGCGTGTGTGAGTGGCTGGGTGGCGGGGGGTGGATGCCGATGAAATTTTATTTGTTTTTTTTTTCGGTCATGTGGCGGTGGCGGTGGCTGGCGAGACGCGAGAAAGTGATGCTAAGCATGCCAGGAACGGCGATGATTTCCTGTTGACTGCTGATGGCCTCTGGAGTGATTGTGGTCTTGGGGGGTTTTTTTGGCATATTTCTAGAAGGAAACGAGGAAAATTCACGATGGAACCTGGCATCATCTTTTCCACCATTTTGAGCCCGAAATCGTGGTTGAACTCAGTTGGCCATCAGAGTGCCTTCTTGTTGTGGACATTTCGATCACAAAGGACTCGTTCTTAGAGAGCGACGATGCGCTAGAGACACAAAATGTGCGACTTTTGGTACGTCGTTGACGTGGTCGAGGTTGCCATCGTTACTGTCGTCATTGTCGTCGTTATCTTCATTGTCGTCGTTGTCATTGGTCGTTGCTACTGTCGTCGTTCCTGTGGTCGTTCCTGTGGTCGTTCCTGTGGTCGTTCCTGTCGTCGTTCCTGTCCTCGTACCTGTCCTCGTTCTTGTCGTCGTTCTTGTCGTCGTTCCTGTCGTCGTCCCTGTCGTCGTCCCTGTCGTCGTCCCTGTCGTCGTCCCTGTCGTCGTACCTGTCCTCGTTCCTGTCGTCGTTACTGTCGTCGTTACTGTCGTCGTTACTGTCGTCGTTCCTGTCCTCGTTCCTGTCCTCGTTCCTGTCCTCGTTCCTGTCCTTGTTCCTGTCGTCGTCCCTGTCGTTGATGCCCCCGTCGTCCCTGTCGTTGATGCCCCCGTCGTCCTTGTCGTTGATGGGGCATCGTCGTCACCGTCGATGTCTCGAAAGTCTTCGATATCTGCAATGTCGTCAAAGCTGTCAAAATCGTAGATGCTGTCAAAACCGGTGGATGATGTAAATGCCACAATCGATGCCACCGCGCCGCGCCAATGTCGGCAATGCCACGAGCATCCACGAGCCACTATTGTCGTCAACGTGCCACCCCCCCAACTTCACACGGGTCACCCATCCCTTTTGCAAATCCTTCACAAACAAGCATTCATTTTTAAACACTTCCACTCCAGTTCAATTTTCTGACTCATTTAACGCATGTGTGTCACCTCCCGGTCACAAGCCGATATATGCTTCTGTTGCCGACACAAATTAAATGAAACTCGTTGCGTCAATGAGGCCTGCCTGCCTGACAGCCGTCCAGCCTGTCGGGCAACTGTCTCTCGGGATTGGGCGGCATGCGGTTGCCGGCTCGGGGTGACCAGGCGAATGGCATATCAAATGAAAACCACTCTAAGTGAATTTCTTCTATTGAATTCAATTTGTGGCCACTTTAGGCCACAGGGAGGCACGTTCGTCTCTTAACTGATGGTTAACGAATCAGCAAACGTGCCTCCCTGCTCAGCTACCCCCAGACCACCCCTCCCTCGCACACTCAATGTCAATCTTGATGAGGGCAACCACGAGAGTCGCCGTGGAGGCAGTTGCGGTTTGTCAGATTATGAGGATGTCTGGGTGGATGCTTGGAGTGGAGGAGTGGAGACTTATTGGTTAAAATTGAATTGAATTGAATTAAAGACAAATCACGTCAGTCGAGGTGCGTCACGAAAGTTCGCTTTCGATGGGACACGGTAACCTGGTGCCTCTTGTCTGCTGCCTCACATCGACCACCCTGTGCTCAAAGTCACTGTCCACTTGTTGCCAAAACAAGCAATTACGTAGAGGCCTTCACAGCTGCGATAAGTGGCTGTTAATTAAAACAAACTTCTGGGTGATAAAAGCCTGTTAGGGGTGTCCCTTATCGCCAGCAAAACAAGATACCGGTCAAACTATACACACTCGACGGATCTGGAAAGGTACAAAGTCGATCTTATCACGGGATCGTATAGTTGTTCAGAAGCGCTGCGAGCACAACATTACGAGTGCACTATCGAGATTTGGCTTTTAATTGAGAAGAGAGTGGGATATACTCAGGCTCGGTCGATTGAATGGAAGCGAATGCCGACTGGAGCGTATCTCTGAACTAATGCGACGGAATCTAGACAAGTTCAAGAGGCAGTGACCTCTCCAATGAAGATCCACATCTTTTCGACTCCAAAATCCATGTGCAACGCAAGGAAAACTAGCAAGGACACGCACCTCACTGAGCCTCAAAGTGCGAAAATTGAACTTTAAATCGTCGAATTTTCCATGAAAACTGCTGGAAAATCACTTCAAATCGATGGAATCGTAAATGGGACAGTCGAACCTGTGTTCCCAAAGCATTTTCCGTGAAAATCCGAGGGTTTTTTGGAAAATCGAAAAAAATGCATGATTTCGCCGAAAAAATGCAGTAAATTGTGAAACCAATTGAGTCGACTTTTTCCGCTGCGAAAGTGCAAATTTTTGAAAATCGATTTTTTCGAAATTTCGGCCGTGTTTTGGGGGAAAATTGGGTGAAATGGAGTGAGGGGAGGGGGAGTGTGATATGTCCATCGAAAATTCGAAGGAAATCGACGCGGAGATGCGAAAACGAGACGATGTCGAGGTGAGGCAGTCGGAAAATGTGAGCATGTTTGAATTTTCTTGATTTTTTCGCGATTTCAACCGTGTTTTGGACGAAAATTGGGTGGAATGGAGTGGGAGGAGGGAGAGGGAGAAGTGTTCATCGAAAATTTAAAGAAAATCTACGCGGAAATGCGCAAATGAGAAGACGTCGAAGTTGGGCAGTCGGAAAATGTAGGTACGCGAGAGGTCTGCTTGAATTTTCTTCATTTCTTCGAAATTTCCACCGTGCTTTGAATGAAAATTCGGTGGAATGGAGTGGGGGGAGGGGGAGTAAAAAGTATTCATCGAAAATTTGAAGAAAATCGACGCGGCAATGCGAAAATGAGAAGACGTCGAAGTCGGGGTTCATGCATTCCATGGGTTTGATGAAGATTTTTGCATGAAACCACACCAAATTAGCTGCCACGGAGTTAGGGGGGACGGTGGTGTTTGTCAGACGGGGTAAATGGTCCATCCCAAGGTGGAAGAGACGTTTGCGAAGCGGTTTCACAAGACGACTTGAAGGAATTTAGCAAAGGTCTTCGCTAGCTTTTTGGTGCAGCATAACTACACCGTCGTTGGCAAGACGCTAGATGAAGAGGAATGTTGCTCCAAACCTCGCCATTCTCAGAACCACATAAGTACCTCTTAACTCCTCCTCCATCTAGACGTCTTCACTCTCGCCTCAGGTCATTCTCGACTCCAGAACGTTTGACTCATTCCGAGTACAATTAAATTCTCAATTACTCACACCGCCCAGGTAATCAGGCATTGTTTGACGTCTCCAACCTGTCGGCCATGACCCACTGGCACTTTCTTCGTCGATTTTTGCCTCCCCCCCCTCCGCCGAACCCAGCTTTGATGCACAGTCAGTCTTTGTATTGTCGACAGATCTCTGTTAAAACCCGGAAAATCAGAAATGCTGTGATATACAGGAACTGAGACACACGCGAACAAGGAAGTCAATTGTCATGCTGTCACCAGCTGGCGTTGGCACGAGTATTCATGCAAAGTTGAAAGAATTGTATGCACACTGAGCACGTTCCGGTGGTGACCAGCTCTGCCTGGGAATGCTATCCGATTGCAAAGGGGGCAGCAATCTGAGTTCCGAATGGGAAGACAATGAAATTCATCAAAAATGTGCATGCTGTCTGTGAGAACCTGAGAAAATGATTTGTAAACAAAAAAAAAAAAATAAGTCTCTTTTGGCCTTCGCCTTGGCGTATACATACAACGTCTACAAGGCGTGTTGTGTTCTCCCTTTCTCGTGTATTTCACCCCTTTCCCAGGGGACTGCAACTGGAACTGGAACTGGGGATGAGCTGCGCACACAATGGAACAATAGCCAGGGAAGCAGCAGCAGCAAACAGACCGAAGCCACAAAACGAGTACACGACCCCGTTCCCTTGCCTTTAGCGTTCGAGTATGGGAACCGCTCAGAAACAACTTCAAACACACTCGTTCACACACACACTCCCGTGCACACCAAAAGAGGCCTGTCGGCTGGGCTTGGGGTGCGGTGCGGCACGCCAATTGCGAGTGATCACTCTTTACATGCGTGCCACGATCACGATGGCTTCAGCTGAACACTGAACGCTGAGACAAGTCTTCTGGCGCAGCGGTGTTTGGCTTTTGTTTACTAACAAACTAGACAATGTATGCGTGCGTTTGCACGCGCCTGTGTGTGTAGATTCTCTTATTCAATTGCAAGCAAGTGATGATCGACGCTCGCTTGTGCGGAATGTTAATTCCAAGAACGCTGACTAGCACGTATCCCCTGGCTGATGTGTCGATACGATTTCAGTCCAAATAATTCTATATCGGCAAATCTTTTTGTTTTGATTTAGTTTTTCCCACTCGTTTGACAAACAAACACTTTTTTTTTTTTGTTTCTTATCGTTCTCCTCGTGCCCGAGCGAAACGCGCTGCTGGTGGTGCTGGTGCTGGTGCCTGCTTCTGCTCATCACCCGTGCGCTCCTCTCTCTCTCACCCCGTCGCCGTTGAGTGATATTCCAGTCTGAGTGGAATGAACGGTTGATATAAAACTCAAGTGTACACCCCGAGCAGACCTTAGTAGACCGCAAACATTGACTGTAGTTGTTGTTAGACATCGTGTGGTAGTGCCTCCATAGTCCATCCCTGCTATTAAAGTTGTCCTTGATTTTGAAATCGAAAGTTGCTGCATCGTTGCAAAATAATTCAGAAAGAATTTTATTTGACAAGTGATCCCCGTGTCCAGTGTCCCGTGTCCAGTGTGTTCAACTGTGTATCCCAGTGTTTAGCGAAAGAGAGAGAGACTCTTCATAGATGTGCAGGTCAGAGTGACAATTGAAGACAAGTGAATAAGGAGAACAAAAAACAAAAATAAAACCAAACAAACGCCAAGATGTCGGTGCAGGTTTTCACTCACATTAAGGGGTAAATAATATTCTTTTCGTTTCCATTTCGTTGTAATCGCCTGCGAGGGGGCGGAGGCGGAGGCGGAGGCGGCGCCCATCCAATTGGGCCGACTATCTCGGTCAGCAAATTGATTTACACCACTTACCGAGAGCTGCCTCTAGTGGGCAGCGAAGGCTTTTCGGAGATTCTGTCGTGGAGCGTGTGTTTATCGCAAGTAAACAAGTTTGTTTTTCACAAGGGCAAGTAGCTTTTGTTTGCCTGTACGCTGGTGTATTGCATAGGGATTAGATTGCGAGTGCGAGACAACAGAAAGATTAGCTGTATGATGTTTTCGATCACTTGGAAGCAGGTAGTGGGAAGTGAATTGGATTGTTTTTCCTCTATTTTGAGGAAGTGCTACCTTGAAGGTCTAACTGAAGAGGCGGTCGAGCTGTTCTCTTGTTACGTGCGTGTCGATTCTTCCGTTTGAGGGATGCATACGGAACTAGTTTGGCGGTCAATCATGAAGATGACATGAATGAACAACAATTGAGCACCTCTTGCTCTAAACACCACCAAACACTGGTGGTTGCCTCCAGATTCTCACAGAAGCCTGTCCGGGATGCCTCGGATTGCAACTCGGATTGTACGCCACTCTCAACTGCATTTCCCCACAATTCAATTGATTTTCTGCAAAAATCGCCCTCTCCCACGTCCCATCGACGAATGACTAGCAAAGACACTCACCTTAGGCGCTGTCCACCGATGACGTCAGAGTGTGGAAATTAAACCTTAAATCGTTCAATTTTCCATGAAAACTGATGACGATTAACTTGAAATTGATGGAATCGTGAATGGGACAGTCGATCATGTCATCCAAAAGCATTTTCCGTGAAAATCCGACGTTTTTTTGGAAAATCGAAAAAAATGCATCATTTCGCCGAAAAAATGCAGTAAATTGTGAAACCAATTGAGTCGACATTTTCTGCTGCGAAAGTGCAAATTTTTGAAAATCGATTTTTTCGAATTTTCGGCCGTGTTTTGGATGAAAATTGGGTGAAATGGAGTGGGACGAGGGGGAGGGAGAAGTGTTCATCGAAAATTTGAAGGAATTCGACGCGGAAATGATAAAATGAGATGATGTCGAGGTGAGGCAATCGGAAAATGTAGCCCTGCTAGAATTTTCTTGATTTTTTCGAAATTTCCACCGTGTTTTGAACGAAAATTGGATGGAATGGAGTGGGGGGAGGGGGAGTGTGACGTGTTCATCGAAAATTTGAAGGAAATCGACGCGGAAATAAGAAAATGAGATGATGTCGAGGTAGGGCAGTCGGAAAACGTAGGCCTGTTTGAATTTTCTTGATTTTTTCGCGATTTCAACCGTGTTTTGGATGAAAATTGGGTGGAATGGAGTGGGGAGAGGGGGAGTGTGTAGTGTCCATCGAAAATTCGAAGGAAATCGACGCGGAAATGGGAAAACGAGACGATGTCGAAGTCGAGGGCAGTTTAGGGGGACTGAGGAACCCTCGTATTTGTCACAAGGGGCAGATCATCCAATTCGAGGTGAATGTCCTTAAATCCTTGCTACAGCCACTGCTTTCATCCACACTTTCCCAAAGCAAAACAAATGAAAACTGTGCGAAGGCCAGAAGAGTTCATTCATCGCCCTTGACTTCAAAGCTAAGCGCTTCAAAGCGAATTGCAATGAGAATGTGACTAATTGCGTCTGAAGATCGCCATCTCTGCACTATTACGTATTCCAAGAAGCAATTACGACCATTTCGAACAGGTTCCACTGTTCGAAGCGCTTAGACTTTATGGCAAACCGCTGAAATCTTTTTGATTACGAATCTACACACACACAGGTGTCTCTGTGTGAGCACTGAGATTTTGCACGGCGCATTGCATAACATTGGAACAGTCCTTGAGAGCGGCAAAGCTTAAGTCACAGATTGGCCAAAGCGAGCGAGCGGCTGTCGCGGTGACGGTGGCCAGAGCATTATAATCCAAACGAGATTTCATGGAACCATTGCGTCGATTCCGATTATTCTCCTTTGTTCTGTTGACTGAGAGGAACAAACAAACACACGCTTTATTGTGGCATAAAATACGCATAAGTGCCACTTAATTGACAGCCAGTGAGTGTTCGTCGCGTTCATCACCTCCGTCGGGGAACGAGGGTGTACGTACACGTCCAAGTGCACACCCCAACTATGTGCTCGTGGTGTGCCTAATGCCTAATGAATTCTAATTGCCTCTTAAAATTTTATACTCGCGCTCGAAACAGAAAAACAAAACGAAGTACAAGAATATAAACTCTGTCTTCAACTGGTTCCGGCTTCTCGGCTGCAGCGCGGCTTCTAGTTCAGCAGCAGGCAGCTTCACTTCTTTGTACCCCGCGCCGCCGCCGACTTCCGTATCTCTGAGGGATCTTTATCGGGTGACTGGCTTTGTTGTCAAATTTGCTAACGCGCGGCGCGCTCTTCGAATGCATACAGAAGAGAGAAAAAAAACGTTGTAAACAACAACAAGGCACTTATTTTTTACCCTGATGCGGATAAAAATAAACCGAAGCGGCTGGATGACCTCAAATACTGGGCAATCTGTTCCATAAAAGTGCGCTTCCTCTGTTGGGCTTTTTTTTTTTGCAAGGAGTTTCCTCCTCCTTTTTTGTGTTGGCCTCTTTCAGCCAATTCCCCGCGAATGATGTCACACACACGCTGTGTATGCAAATCGAGAGATACGAAACGAGTAAACGTCCTCGGCTCCCTTCGCTGCGAGGGGTTCCAGCTGAGAACTACGACGACGACGACGACGACGACGACGACGACGACGACGACGACGACGACGACGACGACGACGACGACGACGACGACGACGACGACGACGACGACGACGACGACGACGACGACGACGACGACGACGACGACGACGACGACGACGACGACGACTGGGACGAGGCGGGGGTGTGTGACACGCCGCCAGCGAATGATCAGTGTTTACACGAGTGCTACGATCACGATGGCTTCAGCTGAGAGAGGTACCTTAGCAGCAGTGATCATCTTTTGTTTACCAACAAACGCAGGCAATGCCGCAGATACGGGGCGTGAATGTGTGTGCCTGTGTTGGTTTGAGTGGAGATTCTATGGATCGAGTTGCCGGTGGTTCTGTGTTTGTCCATATTGATTGCGTTGTTCTGTTTCTATTTTCCACCCACACACATTTTTTTTTGTTTTTGGTTTAAATTTAGCTCGTCTCTCCGCGGTGGTGAGCGCATGTTTGAGTGTTTTTTTTTTTTTTGTTCACACTTTGGTGGCATGCGAGTGGGGCTCAAGTTTACACTCTCTGGGGATGTCACTGAAACGATGTCGCCTCGACGAGGTTTGCACGTTTTCTTTTCAAAACTGAAGCCTGTCGTGGGATTAGTCACGATGCCACTGAGGGACTCACTGAAATCCAAGCGTTCTCTTTCCAAAATTGCACGCCTTCGTGGGATCTTTGTCACGAACTGGTGGTAGCAGCTGTTGCAATCCGAGACTGCACCAATGAAACGCTCAAATTCCACTTGCAGCTCCTATTTGAAAAATTTGAAAAAAAAAAAACGAAGAAGAAGACAATCACTGAGTGTGTGCCCGTTGAGTGAATTCCTCTTCCTCTCTGAGTGAAGTGAAGTAGGTGGGTGGGTTTGCGAAGCTCAAGTGCGCATTGAGAGCAGACTAGACTAGTAGACAGCAAACGTTGAGCGTCGTTAGGCAGTGTCGTATCGTACATAGTTGATTTTGAAATCGAAAGTGAATTGATTGCGTTTTAAAATTCAAAAATATTCAAAAATATTCAAGAAATTCTCTGAAATACCTCTAAGTTCGTTCTGTGCGCTGCCAGCATTTGTTTTTCAGTGAATATCGACGGAACAAGCGCACACAACAAGATGTCCGTGGACGTTTTCACACACATTAAGGGGTAAATAGTTGCTTCAGTGGTTCGGTGGTTCGGTGTAACCTCCTCGATGTTATCGATTTATCGATCGACGAGGCTTCTGTTCTCAATTTCATACGCATTCGCATTCACATTCGCATTCTCGCCGTCATACTTAGTGTTATATTTAATATCTCAGGGCCAGCGGCCATAAACACAGCTGTTTCATGGACAATCCGACGTGCATATAGATGAGGCTTTCCGGTCGCTTTTATTTTCGGATCACTTTTGACCTCATTGATTTTATCCTTAAGCGGCGGTCTTTCTTCGTGGATTTTATGATCGTTTGGCCTCTGAGCGACACGTTGCTCAATTTGGCAGAGATTCCCGACTCAGATTGGAGGTCTCTTCGACTTGCTTCTTGTCCCTACATTGCATTCCGACTTGCTTCCTGTTGTAATCGCGTTCAAAGAAGCGATCGTCAGTCGACCAATCGCATGACTTCTACTCATTCGATTTCTCATTTTTCTGCTTCTCATTTCCCTTTCAGAACCGAGCATTGTAAGATGAACAAACTATGCCGTCAGGTGTCCATCGAGTCGCCCGGGCCCGTGGTCAAGAACTGCGTGTTCAACTTCTTCGTGCCGATACAGGATACCCCCCCGAAGGGTGCCCGCATAAAGATTGTCTGCGCCGGAGCCTGTTACAAACGCAATCGTTCCGCTTCGATCACATCCATGTCATCGGTGTCGTCGGAGTTGAGCGACTATACACCGACACCATCGTGCCCGACGCAGCAAACTTCACCGGCCCATCAGGGGATCCGCGAAGGAGCCCTATTCCCAGGCTTCGAAGTGGCTGGTGTCGTTGAGAGTCTCGGCAGTGAAGTTGATCCAGACTGTGGCTTGACCATTGGGCAGCGTGTGATTGTCTATCCGTTCGATGAGACCCCCTCCGGTTATGCCGAATTGATGGTCGTTCCCGATTTGAAGTATATCGTCCCGATACCGGACGCATTGCCCATCAGTGTGGCAGCAATGTTGCCAACTGGTGCCCTATTGGCCATGCATGCTGTATTCAAGGCCCACGCCGTGGTCACCGATATCTTGAAGCAGCGCAACGAGCAAGGCGGCAGATGTAAGATTCTGATCGTCGGCACTGGCGGCCTCGCATTGTGGGCCGTTCGAATTGCTGCATATCACTTTGCCGAGTCTGGCGCCAACAATTTCGTCGACATCACAGTGGCCAGCTTGAGAGATGAGGGCTTCCGTTTAGCTACAGAGATCGAGAAGTAAGTTTGATTAAAGCGTTGACTGGGCAGAGACTTACCGATTTTTTTTTTTTTTTGTTCGTTTTGCAGTGTAAACGTGGTCCAGTGGAATGAGTGCTTGTACGAGCCACAGCTGATCGAGAGGACAAAGAATGTGTGCGGCGGGCCCGTCGATGTGGTCATTGACTTTGGAACCACTTCAAGGAGTCTACATCGTTCGATGAATTGTTTGTCTAAGGTGAGTCTAAGTCCAGGCTTTTGGCAGGATCTCGCCGACTTATGGTGGATCAAATGATTAATTGACCTTAAAAAACATGAATTTTGCTTCCTTTTTTTCAGGGTGGCGTCATCCTCATCAGCGAGGAGGTTGCTGAAAAGCTTCTTCCAAAGTTCGCTCGTCTCTCAAGCGAAAATAATCAAGAGATCATACCGATCTCAAATGGTAGCGTCCAGCAACTGCATGATCTCGTCGAATTGGTTGCAAATCATAAGGTAAGTCAATCACACGCCATTTGCGAGAGTTTTCGGTATAATGTGTGCCTTCCTTGCAGATTGAACCGCCACCACATTCAGTGTTCCCCTGTGATCAGGCAGCCGATGTCATACAGAAACTTTGCAATTCAGAGATTCCCGGACGAGCCATTCTTCGATTCCATGACGTTGAATAAGAAAAACAAAACCTAATTGTTGAGAGAAGAAAAGTGTAGTTTAAGACCGCTTAAAACCTCCGAAATCTTATTCACCAAACATACATAAACACATACACATACACATACACATATAGAACACACACTTTGGAAGCATTTATGTAGCTCCAAAGTTTTCACTAGGTTAAGACGAGATTGATGTGAACAAACGGACGGACGGACCGACCTATAGACAGACAGACAGACGAACATGACAAGATTAGAAGAACGGAACGATAGACATTCGTTCATCGCTGAATAGCATTCAATCCATGAACATTTACATGCAAACATACACATTTAATTAAAATACATACATATATTCATATATCAATGTCAGGCTTAGAAGAAAACGTTACGGGTATGTTCAGCAAGTCCATAGTACGTACATGAAACAACAGAAAAACCTCTATTGTAAGTCTCCCTTAAGGATCGTACTTGTTGAGAATTAAATGAGATACAAAACAAAAAAAAAACCACATAAATTAAACTATATAATACATATATATACGATATACCGTTAAAAAAAAAAACAAAATTTGAGATTTTTGTGTTCGTTCCTTTTTTTGTTCGGTTTGTTTTTTTTTTTTTTTTTAGCTTGTCTTCATATAGTACGTCGTTATACGTCGTTTAGTTTCAAAAAATTTTGAAGTCATATTCTTCATGTTTGCCGCTTGCTTTGTCCTCGACCCTGTCCCCTGCTCCCCCGCCCTGTCCACGGCTCCCTTGTATCCCACTTGTGCTTATGCAATGCTCCCGCAGCAAGCAAACATAAACAACTAAAGTTCATATATGTATTCGTAACTGTAGATCGTAAGAAATTGTTGAAAATGAAAACAAAACAGAAAGTTTGTTTATTTTTTATTATGTTCCCACGTTCTCTGCCCCACACAGAGATTGTTTTCAAATTTATCTCTCTCCTTTGTAAACATAATCTTAAAAAAAAAAAAAAAAAAAACAAAAAATTTTTAACACAAATAAAACAAAAAAAAGTTAAAAAATAGCCGACATGTGTTTGTTTTATTCCTGTTCTTCGTTGTGGGACATGAACGAGGATTCTCGTACAGGAGGCGACGATGGAGCACCTGTAACCCACTCCACTGATTTCTAGTCACCCCCATCCACTCTCGATTGCATCCCCTACGAATCTCTCGGATTATTAGCAAAAAAAAATCCACGAAAGATTAGCAAAGACACTCACCTTAGTAGATGCTAACCGACGTGACGTCAGAGCGTGAAAATTGAACTTTAAATCGTCGAATTTTCCATGAAAACTGCCGACGATTGACTTGAAATTGATGAAATCGTGGATGGGACAGTCGAACCTGTCATCCAAAAGCATTTTCCGTGAAAATCCGACGGTTTTTTGGAAAATCGAAAAAAATGCATGATTTCGCCGAAAAAATGCAGTAAATTGTGAAACCAATTGAGTCGACTTTTTCCGCGGCGAGAGTGCAAATTTTTGAAAATCGATTTTTTCGAAATTTCGGCCGTGTTTTGGATGAAAATTGGGTGGAATGGAGTGGGACGAGGGGGAGGGAGAAGTGTTCATCGAAAATTTGAAGGAATTCGACGCGGAAATGAGAAAATGAGATGACGTCGAGGTGAGGCAATCGGAAAATGCAGCCCTGCTAGAATTTTCTTGATTTTTTCGAAATTCCCACCGTGTTTTGAATGAAAATTGGATGGAATGGAGTGGGGGGAGGGGGAGTGTGACGTGTTTATCGAAAATTTGAAGGAATTCGACGCGAAAATACGAAAATGAGACGACGTCGAAGTTGGGCAGTCGGAAAATGTAGGCATACAGGAGGTCTGCTTGCATTTTCTTGATTTTTTCGAAATTTGAACAGTGTTTTGGATGAAAATTGGATGGAATGGAGTGTTGGGAGATGGAGTAGGAAGACTGCATTGGAAATTTGAAGAAAATCGACGCGGAAATGCGAGAATAAACCTTGTCGAAGTAGAGATGCCAAGTATGCACGAGGACAGCCTGGAGTTTCTTGATTTTTTTTTCGAACATTTGGCAGTATTTTGAGGCACATTTGGGTGGAAGAGAGGGGAGGGAGGTGGAATGTAAGGGGATCATTGAAAATGTGAATTCCTGACAGCCCATAGCCTGGAGCTGAAGCTGGGGTCTTGCTGCCTTTGTTGGTGGAGACAAAGTATTCTGTTCCCAATGAGATATGGGCCAGAATGTAAGAAAGCATGTAAGAAGGCTATTGTCCGCAATTCAACTGTCCACTTATTGTGGTAATCAAATAAGTGTCTAGGAGTGAATTGCGATTTTAATATCCTGCTTCAATTGCAGTTTGTGCCCATAAAGGGCGGGCTACCGACGCGTACGCGGACCGTTCCCAATAACGAGGTTTCGATTTAGTTTGCGAATGGGAATGCGAATGCGAATGCGATTTCGAGTACGATTACGAAAACGATTACTATAATGAAAGGGATCAAGCTTGTCTTCATCAAAGTCCTATTCAACCTATCCTGCCTAAATAACTTGTCTAGCCTAACTAACCTCTTTAGCCTGACCAACATAGCTAACTAATCTAACCTATCTAACCTATCTAACCTGACTAACCTAGCTAACCTGACTAACCTAACTAACCTAGCTAACCTGACTAACCTAGCTAACCTAGCTAACCTAGCTAACCTATCTAACCTAGCTAACCTATCTAACCTAGCTAACCTGACTAACCTAGCTAACCTAGCTAACCTAGCTAACCTATCTAACCTATCTAACCTAGCTAACCTGACTAACCTAGCTAACCTATCTAACCTTGCTAACCTGACTAACCTAGCTAACCTAGCTAACCTATCTTGCCTATCTAGCCTTCTAGCCTGTCTATCCTATTGTTCTATATATCTGGTCATTTCTATATAAACTACCAATCGAGTCCCTACATATCCCTATACCCGTCAACAGATGGAATCCCGACAATTTACGCGGTGTTTCGTTTGCAAAAGACCGACCCGCGACCCGCGACTCGCGAATAGGCTTGCGAGCCTACTCCTGCAGGATGCTCAGCTCAGATAGCTATCTCAGTCCATGGTTAGTCCAAGGAGCTCCTCTCCAATCTGCCATTGTTGGCCGTGTGTACCTGAAATGAAAAAAAAAAACCCTGAAAAGAGAAGAGCAGAGGGACTGCCTAGCCTCCGGGACACCTCTTCGGGTCCAGAAGAATGTCCGCCTAGAGACCGGGATACCTGCTCTGCTTGGTGCACCGTCTGTTGTCTGCTGAACCGAGCCCACATGCTTTCCTGCTCCTAAAGTCCTCCTAAAGTCCTCCTAAATCCTAAAGGGGGGAAGAAAAAAAAATAGGATGGGCCATCTGTTGGTTTCATTTTGAACCGTCACGAAAGGAGCCCGGGTGCCGCCATTAAAAGATAATACCGCGAAAGGCACGAGACGCACGATGAAGACTATGAAGACGACGAGGACGATTGAAGACGATGAAGACGATGAAGACGATGAAGACGATGAAGACGATGAAGACGATGAAGACGATGAAGACGATAAAGACGATGAAGACGATGAAGACGATGAAGACGATGAAGACGATGAAGACGATGAAGACCATGAAAACGATTAAGACGACGACGATTTCGAACTGAAACCGAGACCGAACCGAAACCGAAACCGAAACCGAAACCGAAACCGAAACCGAAACCGAAACCGAAACCGAAACCGAAACCGAAACCGAAACCGAAACCGAAACCGAAACCGAGACCAAAGCCGAATCCGAAACCCCAACCGAGACAGAAAGGTCCTTTCAATGAACCAACAGAGAAGATCCTTCGTTCAAACCGCGACCAACAGATGACCCACCCCAAAAAAAAAAGGAAAAAGTACAAAATAACCCTTGTCCCCGGCCAACTCATGCTCCCGACGTGATCCACGTCCAAGAAGCCGAATCGGTGAATGCAAGGCATACAACCGACGAGCTAAATGTGTGAATATAAGCCGGGAAGCGACAAAGACATTCATTAAACTGCCATGGATTTCGTATTAATAGTTTAAAAATATCTTGTTTTGAATCGGAACCGAGGCTTCCATGGGCGCAAAGAGGGAAAAAAGAAACGACTCACGAATGTTGTCCGTTGCACACTCCCTGCTCAAGAGCTTGTTCACGTCCGTTGATAGACAACCGACACGAGGAAAGACTAAGCTGTGAGCAGAGAGTTTCCATCGCGCCCGGGGGGTGTTCCTGAAAAGAGAAGAGAAGAATTGGACCCAGAAAGGAAAAGAAAAACCTGAAAAGATAAGAGCAGAAAGCCTACCTAGCCTCAGGATACCTGTTCGGTTCCTGAGGGGTTCCCTACCTAGCCTCAGAATACCTGTTTGGATTCTGAGGGTTCCCCTACCTAGCCTCGAGGACACCTGTTTGGGTCCCGAGGGGGTTAATGGAAATAAATATGTGATTGAATAAAAACAAGCTAAGTGTGCACTGAGGGGTTAACCGTAACCGAAACCTAAACCGAAACCGAAACCGTTTCCATGCTAGCATGTCACTTTGCGAAGCGAGAGTCATGACTCAATATTCGATTAGCGAAACTGATGATGAATGTGTGTGGAAATGTGTATAAATGTGTATAAATGTGTGTATATAGTAGAATAAATAAAATAAAAAAATGTTTGATGTACCCATGAATACACACTGGATCCTTGGTAGAGTCGTCCTTCGCATCTAGACATCGGTGCTCCGGCAATTGGCAATTGGTGGACTGCTTCTGATCGTTGATGAGCCGCTTGTGGCTTGTACCGAACCGAACCGTAATCCAAGAGGGCAGAGGTGGCCCGAGTATAAATCGCTTGCGGAAAACCGAACCGAACCGAACCGAACCGAACCGTAATCCAAGAGGGCAGAGGTGGCCCGAGTATAAATCGCTTGCGGAAAACCGAACCGAACCGAACCGAACCGAACCGTAATCCAAGAGGGCAGAGGTGGCCCGAGTATAAATCGCTTGCGGAGAACCGAACCGAACCGAACCGAAATCCAAATGGGCAGAGGTGGCCCTAATATAACGAATATAACGCAAACAAATATCGACGGACTAGCGGTGGGTGGCAGTCAAAAATTGAAAAAAAAAAAAAATTTAAAAATCTAGAAGCATCCGACGACGAACGATGCAAGATCACGATGTGACTGTACCCACCACAAATTGCAATCAAAATCGTCAAGCATTTCGAATGCTTTTGGACGCTCCAATAAGGAATGCGTCATCACGTAAAAAAAAAATAATGATTGAACCGAACCGCGATGCCAATGAGCAGAGGTGGACAGAACCGAATCCAAAATGCTGCCCTTGATCATGTGTACAAGTGTCTATTGACTGCAACGAGACAGTCCGCGAAGGTATGCATGTCCGTACCGGAGTTCATGTTTCAAACCGACCATGATTCAATAAGCGGACCATTTTCAACCATGCATACCACAATACCGTCGAGACAAGACGCCGAAAATAAAAAATTGAAAAAATCTGTCAGATAGTCGTGAAAAATCAAAAAAAATCCATCAGATAGTCGCGAAAAAACAAAAACAAAAAAAAAATCCCAATCATATGCACCCGCCGATGCTTGAAGATCGTAAAAAATTATCAAAGCAACGTTCATTATCCACCCTCTCACACCCCCAATGCACGCAACAGAGTCCAGCATCCATGGCATCTTCCATCATCATCAAAGTTGGCCAAAGTTGATCCTCATTTTGGAAAAAAAACCCAAAAAATTGTACCCAAAGAGGTTGTAGGCAGGTGAGAGAGGTGGGTTAGACGCGTGAGAGAGGTGGGGTAGACGCGGCAGAGGGGTGTCACATACGTATGAGTAAGCGAGAGCGTGAGTACGACACAAGTGAGAAACAAAAAATTTCGAAAAAAAAAATTTCTCCCGATGTGCACTCCACTACGACTATTCACAGACTGAAATCGGTCCGACGCCTAGTAGACCCTTATATAGCCTCGGCACCCCCCTGGGGTGAAAAAAAAAATATTATTTTTTTATTCAATTTTTGATTTTTTTTTTCGTAGTTTTTGGTATTTTTTCGCAGAAATTTTGAAGTTTTTGCATTTTTTTTTATTTTTCACTGTCGGGGGTTGTTGGGGGCCGCAGAGGGGGGTGGGCTGGTTGTGGTTTTAGGCCTTGGTGGCCTTTGAGAGGTAGCTTGAACGGGTTTTGGAGGAGTTTTGGCGGGGGTTTAGGTCCAAAATTGGTCAGTTTTGATTTTCTTTCACTTGAAATACATGACGAATCGACCTTTGATTCGTTGACCGTGGTAAGGGATTGTCCATTGGACATGTTGGATGCATTGTTGAATGCATTCTGTGATCGCTGAAGCCATGACGTTGAGATTTCAGGCAGTTTTTGAAGTTCCTAGCCGAAGTCAAGATTCACAGATTCTCTTTGAATCCTTGGTCTGACACTGTCCATGTCTCGAATCATCATTCGCTGTCATCAAACGCATAGTCTGAGCCTAAATAAATCGAAGATTTCATAAAACTATGAATTTCGGCAAAGTCGACCACAAAGTGCATGCAATTGAGGGCATTTTTGGGCGGAAAAACCACCCTTTTTCCTATTTTCAAAATTTTACCGATTTCCGATGCAGACATACGTGGAGATCAAGGGGTTGATGATTTTCCAAGGAATTGCGATCAATTTGAAGGACCAGAGTGCCACAGGACACTGCAAGATACCAAACAGGAAACGCCAACCGATGACGTCAGAGTGAGAGATTCAACTTTAAATCGTCGAATTTTCCATGAAAACTGCTGGAAAATCACTTTAAATCGATGGAATCGTAAATGGGACAGTCGAACCTGTGTTCCCAAAGCATTTTCCGTGAAAATCCGAGGGTTTTTTGGAAAATCGAAAAAAATGCATGATTTCGCCGAAAAAATGCAGTAAATTGTGAAACCAATTGAGTCGACTTTTTCCGCTGCGAGAGTGCAAATTTTTGAAAATCGATTTTTTCGAAATTTCGTGCGTATTTTGGATGAAAATTGGGTGGAATGGAGTGGGGCGAGGGGGAGTAAGAAGTGTCCATCGAAAATTTGAAGGAATTCGACGCGAAAATACGAAAATGAGACGACGTCGAAGTTGGGCAGTCGGAAAATGTAGGCATACATGAGGTCTGCTTCGATTTTCTTGATTTTTTCGAAATTTCAAGCGTGTTTTGGGTGAAAATTGGGTGGAATGGAGTGAGGGGAGATGGAGTGGGAAGAGTGCATTGAAAATTTGAAGAAAATCGACGCGGAAATGCGAAAATGAGTTGGGGCAATCGGAAAATGTAGGCATACAGGAGGTCTGCTTCGATTTTCTTGATTTTTTTCGAAATTTCAACTGCAGTTTGAATGAAAATTGGATGGAATGGAGTGAGGGAAGAACGAGTGAGAAGTGTTCATCGAAAATTTGAAGGAAATCGACGCGGAAATGCAAAAATGAGATGATGTCGTGGTGGGGCAGTGGGATAATGTGGTCTTTTGTCGATTTTTGAGAGATTTTTCAGCATTTTAATGAGAAAATGTGTTGCGAATCAATTTTTGAAATACCTTTCGACGTCAAGACTGTGTTTGTTAAGGTAAGTGCATGCGTACAGCTTCCAGCTGTGACGTGTCGCCGCTTGTGAGATGTGGGTGGGCCATGATATCAAGTCTTGCCTTGTCTCTTTTCTATTTCATTCATTATTGATGGACCTGATTGAACAATACAGCACAAGTGAGGGGAAACTTGGAAGGCGTCTCCTCACATCTGCATCCTTTCATCCATTGTTGCATACATACGTCTATCCACGAATGAAGCTCCAACCAACGATGGCACCACCCAGACGCACCTCAAAGCTGTGCCCACCTCATAGGCACTGACTGACTGAAAGAAAGAGAAGCTGAAAGCAAATAAAACACCTTCCACAGGGGAAGTTCCAATCACTTATTTTGAGTTTTTATTAAATATCATTTTTTTTTTGTTTTCTTTATTTTCTTCTGTTTTCCATTCGTTTTTTTTTTTTTTTTTTTTTTTTTTCCTTAAAAAGTTCACTAAATAACAAACAAAAAGACTTGCATCATCAATAATAAATCTGAGAGACACGGAAAAAGGGTAAAAAGTAGAGACATATAGTCCGAATGCCGAAATGCAGTTGGGAACAAATAAAATATACAGAAATACAGAAGACATCACATATACAAGACATTCTTACGTTAAGCTGCGTTAATTTTTTTGTTTTTTGTTTTGTTTATCGTTACGTTACCTAATAAATAAGATTTGCAAAATCATCTAAATGACAAATGTGGATAATTCATACAAACAAACAATCTGTGACGTCCTCAGCTGAGAATAGTCGGGACCAAATGAAAGTACGAAACACAGATACATCACATCGAAGCGCAATTGAATATGAATAGAGTACGTATATATATATATATATATGTGTGTGTGTGTGTGTTTTGTTTTGAATTTGTCTATACATATATGGAGATACAGATTGAGTCCTTATCGAGACACAGTTGGAGTTAACATAGCATTCCTTTGGTAACAAAATTCTCCAAATGGAACAAATAAAAAAATTAAACAAACAAGGATAAAACAAATCGCTTAAAATATATATATAAACAAGAATTTTGGTTAAACATCTAGTTGCCCTGCTAAGGAACTTCGCTTAGGGCGGACACGCCTTCATCCCTTTCTGTTGAATCGTTTCTTTCTTGGTCGATGCAACAAGAACGAGCTTGAATGTGTGAATGGCAGGAAGAGGAGATGACCGAGGGATGGGAGACTGATGCGGTGGAGCGGGGGAACTCTATGCAACTTCGTTTCTGTCTTGATGCACATCCATGCACCGATAAGGCGACAGATGATTGAAAGCAACTTTAGCTCACGGTCTAGCCCATCATTTCCTGGTGGCAAGCAGCTTTAGCTCCGTCGCTGGCCGGAGAAGAAGCCCGGACATGTTCCCCCCCGGTCTCCATCACAGTCTCTCCATCCCTCGCTCTCCCCCCTTCACTCCCCGTCACAGTAGCGTGCGCGATAAAGAATAGAATGTCACCTCACACGTGACACAATGAAAGAAAAACAAAACAAATAAATAATTAGTCTCCACAGTTAGCCAGCAGGACAGTCAATTCCTGAGTCCATGCGTGCGCCCAAGCATTCGGACTAGAGTATGCTGTGTCTCCTATGGGCGCGGCGCTGCAACAGACGACTAACCTCCCGACTCCGTCTCCCATCTCTGGGGCTTTGGTATTCAAAAACGTGAACAAATTAAACAAAAAAAAAAATAAAATTACATTAAATACATACATACATATTAAGAGAAGAGGTTGTTCGTTTGTCGGTGTCTGTGGTCGGTGTCGGTGTTTTGTCTATGTTTTCGTGTCTGTGGGCTGTGTGTGTGTGTGTGTGAGTGTGTTTTGGGGAGTTGTGTGAAGGATTCGTTTTGTGCCGCGAATTATAACTTAGCTTATTTCATATCAATCTTTGTGTCGTAATATCAATATATATATATATAGTATATTGAGAATATCTACAAACTAAAACGAAACAAAAAAAAAGAAAAAAAAAAGAGGAAAATATATATGCTGCTCCCCAAGTTGAAGCTACCGCGCTTGCACGATGGCACAATGATGATGGTGCGATGGAGCGGTCACATTTGCTCAGCCATCACCACATTACCGCTTCTTCTTGTTGGCCTTGGTCATTTTGCGCTTTTTCACGATCATATCGTACAGAGCCTCTAGGCCTTCTTGGAGGCCCTCTCCCGTTATTGCACATGCTGGCTGAATATACCAGCCCTTGAACTGTTGCTGCTGCTGCTGTTGCTGTGAGCCACCACCGCCACCGCTGCCACCGCCTCCGCTCTTTGTCGGATTCTGCTGGGTAATGGTGAGCATCGTTTGGTTGTGAATTTGCTGCTGCTGCTGCTGCTGCTGCTGCTGATAGGTGATATCACTGTTTGGGCCTTTGGTTGTGATTGTGTGCGCCGATGAGAGCGCTGACGAGGTGGATGTTGACGTTGAGATTTGCTGACTGATCGACTTGTGATGATGATACTGTTGCGATGTTGGTGTTATGCTGGGCGTTTGCCCAGAATTTGGTGTGGTTGTGGTGGTGTTTGTCGCATGCGATGATGAACTGGAACTTAATGAGGTTAGATTCAGACTTGGATATAGAGGTGATAGTTCGTGGAGGCCAAGAAATTTCTCTAGCTCTTTGGGATCTCGGGCACCGGGTAGGTCTTGTTTGTTCGCCAATATTAGAACGGGAACGCCCTTGAAAAGAAACAACAAACAGAATGATTGCATTGCATTGCAATGTGTGTGGAATTAGGCTGTTGTCGCGTACCTGATTGTCGGGGCATTTTGCTGTGCGCATCAGTTCCATTTTAGCCTCTTCCATTCGCTCCATATCGACCGAGTCGACTACGAAGAGAATGCCATCTGTGCATCTGAAAAGGGACAACAATTTGTGTTAACTTGGCGTCGATAGATTGAAAAGATTTCACTTACCTTGTGTAGCTACGCCAGAGCGGGCGGAGTTTTTCCTGGCCCCCGACGTCCCAGACCAAGAAGTGTACTCCTTTCGCCTTTCCAACTGTTCCTTGAATCTGAAATTTGAATAGATGCGATAGATGCGATTAGATGCTGTACATGGGTGGCTGTGCAAAACTCACCTTTTCACAATTGAAGCCAATCGTTGGTACCGTGTTCAAATACTGATCGAATTTAAGTCTATACAAAGCTGTTGTCTTTCCCGCCGAGTCCAGGCCAAGCATAACTACGTGCAAGGTCCCCTACAGCGGGAGGAACAAAGGATTGAATGAGATATTCTGTACTCAGGGGTCAGAGGCTTACCTGCGTGGGCAGAGAATCCAGTAAATTTCCTCCGCTTTTTCCCATTGTTGCCCCCATATTCTAAGTCTATGTCTTGTTGCTTTTGCTTTTGTGAGTTGCGTCTTTGTTGCGTTATTGATGGTTGCCTCCGTGCCTCCGCCTTCGTGTCTTGTCTTGTCTTGTCTTCTCTTCCTTCTAGCTGGCTTCCTCCTGCTTCTCTCGTACGTTCGCTTCCGGTTTGTCAATCGTTGTTAAATTTAATTTGTTTAATTACGTTTTTTTTTGTTTCTGTTTTGTTTTTTGTTTTTTTTTTTTTAATTTGCGGTATAAAAGAAAGGCTGATATATCACAGCACCATGCAGAGCGGTATGATCTAGATCTGCAGAGAGGGAGAGAGAGAGAGAGATAGAGAGCACACCGTTAGAGATCAGAATTATGATTGAAGCTGATAAATTATAATTCTTCACAATTCAAGCAGTTTCGCCGCAGCAGAGCACAGCGCAGGCAGTCCTGTCGGTTCGCTACCATGAAACCGAATGAAGGATAACTTCAACTTTCAAGCAAAAAAAAAAAACAAAAAAAAAGCCACCTCGTTCACGTGGTGGTGACTGGTGGCATTGCTATAATCCTCTGTCAAGTGGAATGTGGCCACTTATGGTGAGTCACCCCGTATCAGCAGCATCGTAGGTCCTTTGTCTACGCGTTGCACGAAACCGTGCAAGTTGTTGCCTGCCTCCATCCGCACATGCATCAGCACCAGCCCTCCTGTAAGTGGCAGTTGATTATCGATTTTCAATTCAATTCGCTGACGCACACTGCGAAGCCGTATACCCATACAATGGGGGGGGCGGGGAGGGGGAGACACGGTGACGGGACACGTGTATACGAACCACTTGTGCCCCATCCGCGGAATCCCGGTTTGACGTGCATGAATCATTCCTTTATTTCGAATCATTCCTGCGTCGATTCAGGACTGGCTGTGAGCTGTTTCGCATTCGCAGCTTTCACCGCACGACCGCATTCCAATGTGCGCTTGAGACGCTCGCTATGGAAATAGAAAAGAATTCTAATTCGTCTGCAGGGCGTACAGAAATAGCTGAATACGGGATGTGAATGCATTGGACTGCATCAACGGCTGGGCTTGTGGCAGGGGATGAACGAACATTCTCTTGAGCTACCTACGATCAGGCCGAAGGGGGAGAGGGTGCATCGTGTAATTGGACAATAATTCGTGTTGAATTGCATCCGCTGTGGTGCCCTTCAGAAGCGAACTTAAATTACCGTCAAGACACACTGAAGGCTGGTCTTAAACGCATTCGAGTCACAGCGCGCCTCGTCACCAGCAACTTCACACATGTCAACGTACCTCGTCACAGCGAATCCGAATTAAAATAGCGAAACCATCGCTCCGAATGGCAAATGAATCGATTTTTGACCAAAAGTAGGTTATACACAGCATCTCGACTCTCTCGCGCAAACAAACCCACACACACACACATGCAAACACAGGCAAACACAGTCCGACAATCTCACATACGAGAGCAAAAAGATAATGATGATGAGTTGATGCTACCGAACCGAACCGAACCGAACCGAACCGGAGAGAAAGAGGAGAAAACTGTCCCGAGGAATGCTTCTTGCGGAACAACTCGTTTCATGCATGCAAACACACTTGCGAGTGACACAGTAGGCGACTGTGACGGTCCGTGCCCAGATGACGGTGTGGACCGGACCATGGACCATTTCGCCGCGGCGGAGAGTGAAATCTGTTTGGCGGCTCTGGCAATTCGGTACACCAGCCCTGAGGGAGTTTTGTTTCGTGAAGGGGGCGCGCGCGGAATGCGGGTTAAATTGGTTTTAATCAACCGTCAATGGCATTTGGGGGCCGCCCACAGCGGGAATAGGAAATTCAATTGAATCTGGAAGTACCATGTTTTATTGGTCTTGATTAAGAGAGAGAAGGGACACACACAGAGCGGCGAGGGAATGCGAGCGCCCACAGCAGGCACGCGGCCAAACATAAAACGAACCATCATATCGTGATGTGCGTGAAATGTGTTTACGATCTTTGGGCCTCGCAGGCGGAAACGATTGCATTGTCCCGTATGACGAACCAGATTTGCTTGCCGTTTGAACCTGAAAAGCTCTTAAACTGAAACGCACTCGGTCTACTTACACTGACGTAGAAAATCCCCGCAGAACATCCTGGTTTTATTTTACTCTTTTTCATGGTTTTCCCTGGACTGTGTGGTCTGGCTTGATGTTGAGGCGTCGGTGTCGGTGTCGGTGTCGGCGTCGGCGGCATTAACTCGCTTCAGTCCGTACCGTTGTTGGCATCCTGTTTTCAGTCCAAGCACTCATATACACACACACACACACACACCCGCACACACTATGAAGAATGAACTTAATGCTTTGCACAGAAGCTGGAACGTCTCCGCATGGCTTTCAAGCGTCCAATTATCCAATTATACCGTGATGCGGACGACTTCACCCGCGAATGACAATGTTTTGCTGTTGCTGTTGCTGCTGCTGTTGAATGTCGTTGCCTGTCTGCTTCTGTTCTTCGACGTGCAAGTGTTGCGGCTGTTGCTTGTGGCAGGCGTGGGGGGTGGGGGGAATATTAGAAGTCACTTTGGAAATCTGAAAATAGACTCGAAGCAGAGAGGAGAAAAGAGAAAGACAGAGATACCTTGGGTTAGAAGCAATGCCAATGCAATTATGAGCAAATTCGCGGAGGAATCGCGGAATGAGGTCAAGTTCGTGTGTGGAGCCTCCTCTCCACAATCCATCAGACACTGTCTCCCCTCCCCCTCCCCCTCCCTCATTCTACTTCTCATATGCGTCGCAGGGAGCGACCTCCTCTCCTCGAGCGAACAACGAAAGTGACCAAGAATTGAAAGTGCTTGAGTTGGCGACAGTGTGTGTGTGTGTGTGTGTGTGTGTCGCCCATTGAGCCATCTCTGTTGTCTCTGCCACACACGGAGTCTGACCCCCATTTCTGAGACGCTCTTATCGTTGTGCAACGCGATAAGGGACGTTAGACGAGTGTCTTATCTCGTTGGCTGGTCGTCAACAACGAAAGTCATCTGTTTTTTTTTTTTTTTTGTGAAGCGTCTTACGAGAGAAGAGCTTCACGGGGAAGTGGCATTAACACGATTGTTCGACGCGCTATCTCGCTCCGAGTTGAGAGCCATCGATTGTGTGTTGCTTGCGAGCAGTGGCGAGACGAGAAGGAGACGTCATGGAATATTTCGAAAATCACCGCAGTACGACGTGTGATCCCTCCCGACAGCCCGAACAGGTAGCCACGCCACCGACAGCGAGCAGACCGAAACCCAGATTGTTATCGATTTTCCCAGTTCCTGGGCCGTTCCAGACGCGCACAGCAGGTCAGAACTACCGGGGTTTGATAGAAACCATGGGAAAGCCGTTCCGTTCATAATTGAGCGAGGAATTCGATTGGATTCGTGTTCCGTGAGGCCCATGGGAGCTAAGCTTCGGCCAAAGGGATTAGGAGACACCTTTGTCTGGTTCTGAGACAGACTGTCGGCTGTGCCTTGTTGAAGGTGGAAGCCGATTGACTGCGACGACGGAGGGTTTGCAGGTAGAGTCTGGGAGGTGGTGGTACTATGAAAGGAGACACGAGGAAGTCAGTGCAAGGCATCTTCGAGCTAAAAGATGCGATGGAAGGCCCAGAGGTACACCACCAACTGCCGAATTGCTCTTGGAAGCCAAAAGTAGCCCCCGCCTCAGATGTTGATTAATCGCCTTCGCTTGACATAAGGTTCCACATCAGATGCTGTGCTGTTCCCTTGGGGTGCGCTCAAGCGGGAGCCTCGCATGCAAACAAGTGAACATGTGTCACCCCGCCGCGCGGAGGCAACGTTGCGTAAAACAACTCTTCTCGAGCTGACGAGCACTGTTTTCTGTTCGAGGTCTGTTGGTTTCTAGCGACGCACCGGATGCCGCCGCGACGGGGGGAGGGAGAGCGGCGAACATATGTAAGTCTAAGCAGCTAGCGTCGTCAGCAGCAAACAACAACAGCACACGCTCATGCCGCCCTTCAGATGATGGGCCATTGAAAGCTCTTGGCACTCCCAAACAAAGGCCGTCGTCAAGTGTGCCGAGTCAACAGTTCGATTTTGTTGCAAAACACCACACGAACGCCACAAGTTTACATAACAAAAGGATGCCTCCCGTTAGGCGCTTGTACGTCCATCAAATAAACATCCGTCGAGACATAAACAAAAAAAAAAAAAAATGCCCTCCCCGTCCCCTCCCGACGGAAGGAAAATGTGTACCCAAACATAATCGACCATCGTCCACCCACCGAGTGCAGAGTGTCGACGAGTCTGACTCCAGAAGAGCAGCGCTGCAGATGTGCGAGAGGAGCAAGAGGGAGACGAATGCGAGGCATAATCGTTTGGGTCGCGGAAATCATAGCTCTTTGTTTTGGTTTGGATTTTTTTTTTTTTTTTATGTTTTTGCCTGTGTCACGTCAGAGGACATCGGAGGATACACGCACGAGTGGATGCCCTCTTAAGTGACACACTGGCCCGGTGAAGGGAGCGCGCGACCCCTCGCTTGAGAAGGGGTGGGTGATATGACGGTGAAGCAGGCACAGAGATAAAGTACAGCGTTGCCACATTGCGAGGCGCCATGGGCATGTCATTGTTGATGAATTATATAAATCGGCAAAGGATGGACAGAGAGAGAGGAGGAGGTGGTGGCGTGGAGTCTAGGAACTGTGCAGGCATCACTGAAACAAGACAAAACACTCAGCTGGCAAGTGTAGTCGTCTCAGTCGATGCTCCAAAGCAAACAACAAGAACCTCGGCCAAAACGAATCAACGAGCAGGAACGTAGCCCTTCTCGAGAGCTTCCGGAATGCCCGAATGTGGAGGACGACGCTGTGCTTCTGGAGACATGGCGAAACTTCGAGATTTGACGCCTTCACTATTGCTCCCCACTTCTATCTGCAGTGGCCAAATGTGGAAGACGACGCAGAACAGACGACCTGGCAGACAGGTTCGCCATGTCTTGGCAAGACGGGATCTGAGGCATGTGCATATGCTCATAGATGATGTGCCATGGAGTGCATGGGCCATTGAGAGGAGCCCACCATCATAAGTGGAGCAGCGTCGTCTGGCTGGCCAGTGCAGAGGTTCAGTGCCTAGAATATGGGCTTTGCCAGATTCCGCATCCATTCGCTGGCGCAAATAACAGAAAATAATAAGAATCACACACACAAATACATCTCAGTCCATGTACGAATAATGCATAAGGTACTTGCTCACCACAATCTTTCCTTGCTTGCGTTGCGTTACGTGTCGTCGTCGTTGTCGTTGTCGTCGTTTATTATCGCAGCTTCTGCCGTTCTGCTTCTTCACTATTTCACTCTAATTACTGTATATAAACATTTTTTTCTTTTCTTGTTCGTCTTCTGTCGTTTCGCTGCTTCTTCTCGGCCGTTGTCGCGCCCCCTCCCAGAGCAATTGTCTCCTCGTCCTAAGCAGCTCTTCAATTTTGTCTGAATCGTTTTTTTTTTCCTTAAATTATCGCGACAAACCCACACACACACCCACACATACGCACACATGCACACACATTCGAGTTGGGAAAAACTTTCTATCAGCGATGCGAAAAATAAAATATTACACTTGTGACACAAACACGCACACAGATGCGCGCGTCAGAGAAGCGCAGGCAAAATATCAAACCAAAAAAAACAGCACACACAGAATTCACATCAAAACTGAACTGAATTTCATCGCGGCCGGGGAGAGCGGGGCGCTGGGCTTGGTGTATGGAACGTTAGATACCAAAACAAGAATTTCGTGGATACAGGAGAACGGCCGATAGATGACGACAACGGACCGCGACCGACCAAAGGAGCCACAGAGAGTGTGAGTGAGAGAGAGAGACAGACAGAGAGAAGGGGATACAGAAAGGAAGAGAGAGAGAGAGAGAGACAACGAGACTGTGTGCGAATGTCGAAGAAGGAAAAACAGACTCGCAGAATTTACTTCTTTTTTTTTCTCTCGTTTTTTTTCTGCTTTTTTTTCAGGAATTTGTTGTTTATTTTCGGTTTTCGGTGGATTTTCGGATCCTAAATTCCGGGGCGAGAGTTTGCCAAAAAAAAAACAGCACTTATTCACTTGAACACAAAATTTTGCACGGTGTTTTGTTGTGTAGTTTATTGTTCTTTCCTTGATTAAGGAAGAACGACGAAGTACGACGATCCGTCCTCGGTTAGACGATACCCAACCGATTGATGGGAAGTCAAACTGAACACTGCCGAAGTTGACGGTGATTGGTTGCAATGGCGAAACGGAGAAGTGGGCAACGAAGCAGGTTGCTCAATGCGTTGCCCTGCGATGCGATGCAGTGTCGTGGTGAAGGTGAGATTGGAGTCGGCGCTGGTGTGTGAATGGAATAGAGTCGGTTGATGCGAGGCCGCGGCCAAGAGATGGCCAGCCGGAGAGTTGGCGCTAGTGTCTATGGCGGATTCGGGAGTTGTAGTCAAGGGTTGTTTCAGCGGCACTAGGTGTCTGAACCACTTTTGCTGGTGTCATGGAGGCAGAATTCCACGAATGTATAGCCAGTTCAACAACCATTGTTGGGTGCACTCGCTTTATGTCGACGGCTGCAGGGGAAGTGACAGACGATAGATGGCAGGTCCATGCAGTCGGCAGGCAACGAGGTGGGCGAAAACTCTCGAAAATAATGAAATCCATTTATTTTCATAAGGAATCCCCTGCAACCAGCCTGGACTGACACGGCGTCTGCCCCGAGTGGACTACTTGCTCACTTACTTCTCAGGCCTGCGACTCTTGGAAGATCTGAACCTGCCATCCATCGATGACGATACTGGGCACGCTGCTTCCAGTCTTCATATCGTAGGTTCGGTCTTCCTCTCCTTCTCGACCAAGGAGGCTTGCATTCGAAGACCCTCTAAGCTTGGGTGTCCATTCGCTCGATGTGTCAGTGCCGTCGACGGACTACATAAACAGCTTTGCACAGGTTGTGGAGTTCGCGGTTGCCTTCCGAACTACACCCACATTTCGGTATAGCTAGTGGAGTCCGCGGTGTCTTCTCCTCCATTCATCATCACCTCTTAACAAACTCAATCAATCCTCTCCCCATGGCAACACCACAGATTGACAATCGATTTCGCTCAAAAACTGCAAAAAATGCTCCCATTTTTCGAAAATGCACGAGCTCTCAATTACACAAGCCTCCCTTCGCTTTCCACTCGCAAAATGCAGCCTAACCATCCACTCAATCTGCAAAGCATTGCCAGCCACGCTGCAACTCATCTCACTTCACTCGCTTTCAATGAGTGCCTCGATGACGTCACGAAAAATGAAAAACGCACTTTTCTCGAATTTCCAACGATTCCGAATGAATTTTTTGATGCAGTTCACTTCGATTGTCCTCTCCCCACTCAGCCCCATCCAATCGGGGGGAAATTCGCGAAGAATTACTGAGAAAATCGACTTTTAAAAAAATGACACATTTTACACAAAAAAATGCAGTAAATTGGTATCGCACTTGGGTCGCATTTTTTTCCTGAAAATAAACGCATTTTCGTCCCTGTCGATTTTAGGAATACACAATTTTGTGCATCAAATTTCTCGGGAACTAGGACGAATCTGAGGATGTGTGGTACCAGCATGGATAGGGAATTTCATGTAGAAGCGGAGGAAAGTGCGATTTTTCAACGGGAGTGCGCTGGGTGGTGTGCTTGAGGCAAAAACCGGGTTAACCTCTGTTTTCGCAGTGAAATCGAGGATTTCGAAGATGGGATGTTTTTTGAAGCAATTATCTCGAGAACTAGGACGATTCTGAGGTTTGGAGGCAACAGGGTGGATAGGTAGTGAAATGTAGAACCGAAATAAGGTGCGACTTTTTAACGGGAGTGCGGTGGGTCGTGTGCTTGAGGCAAAATCCAGAATAACCTCTTTTGGTGCATTGATCTCGACGAATTGGACTTTTGAAGCAAATATCTCGATAACTAGGACGTTTCTAAGATTGAAGGATACCAGAATGGATAGGCTGTGAAATGTAGAAGTGAATTGAGGTACGGTTCTTTAAGAGCAGTGCTCTGGGTGATTTGTTTGAGGCAAAATCCGGGACAACCTTCTTTTTTCCACATCATGTTTTGAACAACGATTTTCTCGATACTCAGAGAGAATCTGAGATTGATTGAGTACCAGCATCGATAGTGACTGAAATACAGAAGCGGAATAAGGTACGAACTTGTCACGAGAAGAGCCTAGTTGATCACTTAGAAGCGAAATCCTCGATGGTCTCCTCTGAACCACTGGACAACGCAATATCTTCAAATTCTAGCAGCATCATCTGCATCTATCGAGTTCAGGACCACTTGAGCATGCACCTCGTCACACTCACCCTCTCCCCCACCCACCCCCATTAATAAATCTGAATGCGATGCAAATCACTGAATTAATCATCAATTGGCGAGTCCTGTCCGGTCTATTGAATCACATTATTAGCTCTTATAACATCATCGCACCGCTCCGGCTCGCCCCCTTTCCATCCAGCCGCCGGCCCGTGTCACTATTCACACGTGCACCAGTCGTCGTACCATAAAATGATTTACGATAGATTCCTGAATCGTAATAAAATTCCAATAAGGACACGTATTTACATTTTCGCCTGGCATTCTGGCATTCTGGCATTCGGGCAAACCAGGGCGCACACAGTCCATTGAGGGATATCCCTTCGATGGGGTGAATTGAGCACACAATTGATCCCTCAGCGGCCCTCAGACGAATGGACACACACAGCCAACCGAACACGCACTCGGACTAGGCAACGGACACGGCCACGGACACCGACACGGACACTCACGGCGTGTGATGCAAATCGAACACACAGCTCGTCCTTGGTCATCCCCGGCCACTGATTCAGCGTGTCGAGGCAATTAAATGTGGAATCTTTTTCTTCCTTTTTTTGCCAGCACCCGTCAAATGGCCCAAAAACAAAATGGGGCGGGGCGCGTTTATTATTATTGCCAATTGTTGTGGACGCCTATCGGCCAGTGTTCTCTTTATTTAGCAGATGTTTGACGCGGTCGACGCGAGGGAGTCACGTGCATTTTACCCGTGATGTAATGCAGCATTCATGAGGTGTGTGTTTGCCCATCGAGAGGAGTTCAGCTCCTGTCCAGGGGTAGAAGGATGAGATGAGGAGCTGTTTGAATGATTGAATGAATTGTTTGCAGGGTCCTCTTTGATCGCCATTTGAGTGCCTGCCTGCCTGTTCTGTCCAGTGGTCCTAGTTCCTTGGCTCCTTGGTCGAGTTCAAACGTTGCTTCAATCTTGCCTGCGGTTGACAGTGCTTGGCATCGCTGGTTCCGTCGCTTCTTCTAGCTTTTACTTGTGTCCTGCGTCCATGAAGCGGCTGATTCCTTCCCATCGCCATGGCAATGCCTTTTTTGCCGTCGCCTTCCTCTCTTATGATGTTGCCTTGCTCGACCTTGCCTCCTAGCCCCTAAGCCGAGCTTGGATCTTGCCTATTTCCGTGGCAGATCCCAAAGAAGAATCTCTAGCCATCCCCGTCCTCAGTTCCACGACAGCTTCTTCCGTTCACGCAGTCATCCTCACTCCCACCCATCCTCCCATTCCTCCACTCGGCGTTCCTGGATGCAAAGCTCCTTACAAAGCGCCCCCCCACTCAGCGAAAAGAAAACAACATACTTGTCGGCTTACGCGCCAAGCAACTGCATCAATCGCTGCCTCTCCTTCCACTGTCAAAACTGTAATCCTTAATTCGTCGTGCCTATTGGCTCCCCCGCCCCATCACGGTGTGGGGCTTAATTCGGTAATTGAATGGAATTTTCACAGGCAATCTCCACCGGAAAGGTGGGCACTACGTCACTGACAGTCATTACCATTCGTCGTCGTACTCCTCCTACTCCTCATCGACAGCCTCCTCATGAACAGCCTCCTCATCGTCATCCTCCTCATCGTCGTCATCATCATCGTCATCGTCGTCGTCGTTGTCATTATCATCCGCTCTGGAGGCCTGCGGAATTGATTTGTTATTGATGCCATCACAGACGTTCGCTCTGATGATGATGTCGTCCCTCGTGTGCGTGCCCGGGTGTGTGTGTGTGTAGATTTGTGTGTGTTACGTGATAACATTCAATTTCCGTGACAACCTTATTTGCCCAGGGGTTCTGCCATGTCCTCTGACTGAGACCCCTGCTTAGACTTTCACTCTCTCCCTCGACCGCTCACTCTCTCTCTCTCTCCAGTTTTTGCTCTTGTAATTTGCAACTTTGTGTGGTTATGTTGTAAAGTCTATTCAAACATTTAAGTGATTAGGCTTGGAATCAGATAAGACCCGCAGCGGTGAAGGATGCCAATCCGTTCGTTCAATCGTTCGTGCAGCAATGGTGACTGGTGACTGGTGGTGGTGGTGGCGGCGACATTCGCGAAGCAGTTAATCACGTCAAGGTGATTAGTGGCTGGTGGTGGTGTGGCGTCCGCTGAGGGTTGCAACAGGGCAAGATGAGGTGGTTGAGAGTGAGTAGCAATTTCATGTTATTTGAGCCCTGATTGCGGATTGATGGTGCAATAAAGGATATGGGCATGAATTGTCCTGGGGGATGGAGTTTATTAGTTGACATGTGTGACATGTGTGCCGGGGCTGATTGGACTTTGCGGGTTGCAGTGAATGGGGGTTTTGTCTAGGGCTCCGATGGGGGCTATTGGTAGACAGACAGCGCTGGAATGTCGGTAGTGGCTGATTCGTTCGAAGTGGCATTCGTCGTCTTTCTGAAGATGAAGCTTCGTCTTGTCCTTTTTGAACAGAGCCAGAGTTTCAGACAGCCGCTGAACTTAACAAAAATACACGACAAACAACCAACCAGTGCCAGCAACGGAACCAGCAAAATGAAACCACTCGCATCCGGCGCTACACCTCAGCGCCTCATTATCGTGTAGCCACAGTTACCATCAATCGACATCAGTGTCCCGTCAGCGCCCAATCAAGGGAAACATCCCCGCAGCCACCGGGGACACGTTAGACACGAGAAAGGACGCATAGCATACGTCGATCGACCATTAGCCTCAAAGTTTTGTTTCAACATTCCTTGTGCGAGAGTGTGTTCGTGATAGAGAATTAATGCCCGCCACACGCCGTCAATAAAATTTAATAATCAATTACCGGCATTAAGGACCCGCAAAGACGACGACGAAGCAAACGACTGTCGGTACAAAAAAAAAAAAAACCCCACACACACACAAGGGCGGAGAACTGAAGTTGAAGTTGCCACTGGGGAGGGTAATCACGGGTAGTTACTGAGATTTTAATTCCATAAAGGGTCTTCTCTCAAATGTACACACACACACACACCCCCATCCCCCCGCACACAGTGAGTGGATGGCGTTGCGATGGAAGGTCGCGCGGTCTTTTGTGCCTTTTGGTCTTTTGGGTGGTGTGTGCTCGAGCGGCGTTGTTCGTTTAATTGTCCTGCCGCCGCTCGAAACTGTAACAGAAGTGGGTGCTTAACGATGTTACAGGTTACTGACGATGAGGCAGCATTGATGGTGTATCGCTGATGAAGTGCCCTTAACAACAGTGCGATCGGGGAATGAGGAATGATTGAGAAGTGTGCTTAGAGAGGACAGCATAGCTTGAAATCGGATGTTGCTTCTGGGCAACCGAGCCTTCCGGACTTCATCCACATCTCGGTACAGCTCGTGAAGTTCGCGATGTCTTCTCCTTCATTCATCATCACCTCTTAACAAACTCAATCAATCCTCTCCCCATGGCAACACCACAGATTGACAAACGATTTCGCTCAAAAACTGCAAAAAATGCTCCCATTTTTCGAAAATGCACGAGCTCTCAATTACACAAGCCTCCCTTCGCTTTCCACTCGCAAAATGCAGCCTAACCCATCACTCAATCTGCAAAGCATTGCCAGCCACGCTGCAACTCATCTCACTTCACTCGCTTTCAATGAGTGCCTCGATGACGTCACGAAAAATGAAAAACGCACTTTTCTCGAATTTCCAACGATTCCGAATGAATTTTTTGATGCAGTTCACTTCGAATGTCCTCTCCCCACTCAGCCCCATCCAATCGGGGGGAAATTCGCGAAGAAATACTGAGAAAATCGACTTTTGAAAAAATGACACATTTTACGCGAAAAAATGCAGTAAATTGGTTTCGCACTGGGGTCGCATTTTTTTGCTGAAAGTAAACACATTTTCGTCCCAATCGATTTTAGGAATCCACAATTTTGTGAATGAAATTTCTCGGGAACTAGGACGAATCTGAGGATGTGTGGTACCAGCATGGATAGGGAATTTCATGTAGAAGCGGAGGAAAGTGCGATTTTTCAACGGGAGTGCGCTGGGTGATGTGCTTGAGGCAAAAACCGGGATAACCTCTGTTTTCGCAGTGAAATCGAGGAGTTCGAAGATGGGATGTATTCTGAAGCAATTATCTCGAGAACTAGGACTACTCTGAGGTTGAGGGATATCAGGATGGATAGGTAGTGAAATGTGGAACCGAAATAAGATGCGACCTCTAACGGGAGTGCGGTGGGTCGTGTGCTTGAGGTAAAATCCGGGTTAACCTCTTTTGGCGCGTTGAACTCGACGAATTGGAATTTTGAAGCAAAGATCTCGATAAATAGGACGACTCTGAGGTTAAGGGGTATCAGAATGGATAGGTAGTGAAATTTAGAAGCGAAATGAGATACGGTTTTCCAACGACAGTGCGCTGGGTGATTTTCTTGGTGCAAAATCAGGGATAACCTCCTTTCTCCCACATCCGGTTTTGAACAACGATTTTCTCGATACTTAGAGAGAATCTGAGATTGAGAGATATCAGAATGGATAGATTGTGAATTGTAGAAGTGAGATAAGGTACGACTTTTTAGCGGAAGTGCAAAATCCAGGATAACCTCTTTTGGCGCATTAAACTCGACGAATTGAAAGTCACTCTGACTTGCGAAGCAATTATCTCGATAACGACAACAAAGGCTACTTCTGGGCATCCATAGAGGATCCAAAGACGCATCTAATCCGGCCAATTTTTTCCCTTTACCCCCCGCTGGAGCTGGAACAAGTAACCAAGAAGGCACATCTCCATTAAGTTCGCATAACTTTTCTGTCCGAACGAGTAGTTCAAAGATTAATTCCTCGTCTTAAAGGGCACGTTGCGGGCTTCAAATCCTTCAGACAAGCATTCGCAGTCCCTAGCCAAAAATCCTATACAAAATCGAGAAAATAACTATTCTTTGAAAAATTAAAACACACATAACGGGACTTTTGTTGATCCGCTATGTGCGTCACGAAGACGAAGTCATACCCTACAATCCCTTATCATTGGTTTTTTCCTACGTCCTCCCCTTGCAGAGATATTCAATGTCACAGAATTCAATTTTGCAAAGACACCTTCCTTGGTACCATATTCCATTAACTGCTCATAACTTTTTTGTTTCAACGAGTAGGTGAATGATCGATACCTCATCTTAAAGGCCACGCTTCGGCCTTCAATCCCACCATACAAATAGTCGCAGTCCCCAGTCGAAATCCTGTAAAAAAATGTACAAATAGCATTTTTTTCAAAAATTTAAACGCAAATAACGGGACTTCGGTTGGTCCGTTATGTGCGTCTTGACGACGAAGTCATACCCTACAACACCTTATCATTACTTTTTCCCTACGTCCCCCCGTTGGCGAGATTTTCAATGTCAAAGGATTCAATTTTGCAAAAAATATACCTACTACCATTTCTGGGCGACTGGTACTTCAGAAAAATTTCTCCCGAAAAATGCGAAATTTTTTTTGCTCTCGCTCTTTTGTTTAGCTGTGTACATGAACATGTCAGGTCTTGTTTTGAAGAGCACGGCTCGTGCTTCAGTTGGACTGAACATGCGTCGCGGCTAAGTCGATTTTTTTCGGTTTGTGTGCAATTTTAGGTCATGTTGGGTGGTTTTTTGTTTCGTTCGCATAATTTTTCGATCTGAACGCGTTGATCAGTGGTTGGTGCCTCATCTGCAGGGTTCGGTCTTCATGTGTCACAGCTGTGTCCTCACTTCTGCTGATGTGCCACCATGTTTACGGCCGCTCTAGAGTGCGCCTAGTCATCGCAGTCATTCCTCTGGCTGCGTCCCCATGTGGGTGAGTACAATCACATAAACAGAAGACTGCTCCCACGACACGAAGTCAGTGAGTCACTATACTCGCTTCCCGATATCATGTTTCGGCAGTTTTCTGGAAGAGCCCCAGCCCAAGACAGTCATCTTGCGAAAATGAATGTAAACAAGCTGAATTTGTGGCACCACAGATATCGATTAGAAATCCATATCCACCATCGGCCGATCGCTCTGAGCTGCCAGTCAGTTGTTGCAGTGACGGTGGTATTCTATGTAACGTTCTGAGACGACAGACAAGTCAGTGGAAGTGTTCCCTTTGATCGAAGTGACTGCCAAAGTGACCAAGTACTGCCGCCGGGTGCTGATCCTGCTGCTGGTGTTCCACATGATCCAGTGGTTGCTGATGCGATGGCTGTAATGAGACTGGTAAGTACCCACAATTGAAGCCTAAATTGTTTTTTTTTTTTTTTTTTTCATATTTGCTTGTGTGTGTTTGATGCACGAATTCAGTTAGACTGGCCCTTCTTTCTTTTCGTCCCTCCCGCGGTAACTTTTCGACTGAAACACACTCCTCGCTCCCCCTTCTAGCGAAGTAATCCCCTCTCAACTGCATCGCCCCACGGAACCCATGATTTTTTGCCAAAATTCCAGCAGAGACACTCACCTCAGCAGAGAGGCTTACCGCGTGACGTCAGAGTGCGCAATTTCAACCTTAAATCGTCGAACTCTCCACGAAAACTCACTCAAATCACTTAAAAGTGATGCAGTCGTCGAGGGGACAGTCGAAACTATGATCCCAAGGTGTTTCCCGAAGAAAATCGGGATTTTCTTGAAAAATCGAGAAAATGCATGTTTTCGCCCCAAAAAATGCAGTAAATTGTGAAACCATTTGAGTCGACTTTTTCTGCTGCGAGAGTGCAAATTTTTCAAAATCGATTTTTTTCAAATTTCCGCCGTGATTTGGATGAAAAATGGGTGGTGTGGTGTGCTGGGAGGGGGATTATGAAGTGTGCATCGAAAATTTGAAGAAAATCGACGCGAAAATACGAAAATGAGACGGGGTCGAGGTCAGGCAGTCGGGAAATGTAGGCAAACAGAAGGTTGGCTTGAATTTGTTTGATTTTTTCGAATTTTCTGCGGGCTCTTGGATGTGTGATGGGTGAAATTGGGGTGAGGGGAGATGGGGCATGATAGTTTGCTCACAAATTTGAACGAAATCGACGCGGAAATAAGAAAATGAGACGGTGTCGAGGTCGGTCAGGAGGTCTGCTTGAATTTGTTTGATTTTTTTTTTCGAAATTTCTGTAGATTCTTGATTGTGAGTTGATTGAGTTGAGGTGGATTGGAGTGAGGGGAGATGGGGCATTATAGTTTGCTCACAAATTTGAACGAAATCGGTGCGGAAATACGAAAATGAGACGTAGTTGACGTTGGCTTGAGGCATTCATGCGTATTGCGCGAGGTCTTCTCGGGTTTTTGTTGATTTTTTCGAAATTTCTGCGAATTCTTGGATGCGAGTTGGGTTGAATGGAGTGAGGGGGTAGGGAGCATGATGTGTCGGTCACAAATTCGAACGAAATCGACGCGGAAATACGAAAATGAGACCGAGTTGAAGTCGGGGAGTCGTCGGCTGCGGGCGAGATGGTTTCTATGCGCTCTGTGAGATATGTGTACGTCGTGGGCAAACTCAGCTTGACGACTCTTGAAACCCCGGCCCATTTTGAAGACCTGCCTAGGAGTCTCTCTCTAGTGTTGGCACAGCGCGATCGGTTGCAGGACCGGTTCCTGGTCCATATCGCTCGGGTTTTACGTTCGGTTTTCTTCGCGTCCAACGTCCACTCGTGTCTTCGTCAAGATCCAATCTATCATCATCTTGCGAAAAGAACAACAACAACGGCAACAGGAACAGAAACACCTGTCGCCGCGACTAAGTCGACGATTTTCGGTTTGTGCGCGATTGTAGGTCATTTTTGGCAGGTTTTCGTCTGTTTGAACGTGTATGTACATGAATGATACCTCGTCTGAAAGGGACACGCTTCGGTCTTCAAGCACTCCATACAATCCTGAGACTTGGGCGCTTTGATGTCCCGCTGCGGTTAATAGAAGGTAGGTCGTCAAAGGTCCCCGAAAACGTTTATTTTGCATAATCGACAGGATATCTACTGTTTGTCGATCACTGTGTTCTCAGCACCCCCCTTTCTTCACTCCCACACCACCGCGCCCCGTTCAAGGACCGACATCAATTGTTCGACAAAACAAAGTTATTTATGGTCAAACGCGCACTCACCTCCCACCGCGCTGACGGAAAATTCAATTAACTCATACGCCTCCTACCCTTCCTCCCACACACACACACACGCACGCACGACCAGGAACACAGCGAGTAACAAGTGTGTCCAGCGAACGAATAATTACGCCAAGCGTTCCGTCCACGCGTATCGGTCTCACATATCTCCATCTAACCCCCCCCCCCTCCCCCCGGCAACATTTGGCAATTAAACTACGAGTGGTGGTGGGCCGAGTGGGTGGAGTGTCGGTAATTTGTTTAATCGTTGCAATCGAATTACGGCTCACGGTCGTGGCGCCTGTAAACAACTTCAAATTCCCTTGATTGCTTGGGCCCCTCCCTCAACTGTTTTTTTTTCCTTCGTCTTCTCTGTTTACCTGAGTCACGTGCGTCTTCCTGTGTCAGATGGGGGGGGGGGGGCGTGTGCGGGTGCCTATGGGTGCCGTTGTTTGTGTGTTCACGCATCGAGTGCGGCACTTGCCTGGTCCCTTGTGAGAAAGTCAAATATTTGTTCTAACAGCAGGACGAGGAGGCCGCTCTGATGTTGTTCAAGAAAACGACGATTAAAGTGGCCGAGGAGATGGAGCTGAAGTTGAAACTGGTCACCCCCTCCCCCCCCTCCACTTGCACTTATGGATTTGCAGGGTGGGGGCGGACACGAGATGCACCTGCAGGGAGCACAATTGATTTGAAAGCACCGTTTGTTTGCATTCGCATGTGATGGTCCGGCCTCCGCTTCTGTCTCTAGTTGTCTGGCAGCTCAGAAGTGCCTAAACTTCGTCCACGAACTCCATCGTGCTGCAACTCTGAAAACCTTTTGTCTACCGCCCGTCTGCTGTCCGTCTACCAGCCTCGAATTGCCTGCCCTCCGTCCCACATCATCGTCCTCGTATGTGCCACTGGCAAACCCTTTCTCAGTTCGCACCGACAAAGGCCACTTGTTCCGATAGTCATCTCCTCGAGAGCACCCACTTCATCATACTTCATCGGAAGCGTAATTAAAATTCCCCCTCTCGTCCTGTGGAACTCTTTCCCACACACACAGCTCTCGCTCTCATCAATCGCATACAGTCGTCATCAGACACCGGCAGCAGCAGCAGCAGCAGCACCACCACCACCACCACCGCCCTCACAGGACTTAACTAAACGACTTGTTTCAATTTACTAATTGTGTTTACCTATTTGAAAACATATTTCCAGGCTGCCGCCGACGTCGTCCGTCCCGTCCCGTCCCGCCCCTCCCCGGTGACGGGGTATATCACTTGTGACTTTTCAACTAACTTGCACGGTGTCGATGCCCCCACCTCAGCCGGCAGTCAACCCTTGTCGTTCGTTCGTCTGTTTGTCTGTTTGTTTGCTTATCTCTTAATATAGGTAACTAAATGATCGGGCCCGCTGGCGGGCCTCGACGTTACCGGAGCGCCGCAAGGGGTTGCTAATGATTTTGAACACCGCCAACGGGGGATGATTATGACGATGATGATGATGATGATGACTTTTGACGGTCGTTAATTTTGTTTTCGCTTGTCGTAATCCCTTAAATGTTGATTGCTGATGGTGTTCGGCTTTTCGGAGTGTTTCGCGTGGCATTTAAGTCTCTGAGGTGACATTAGGCGGTTTTGGTCGTTGAAACGGTTGAAACGGTTGAAAATTCATTGCGCCACGGGACGGGTCCCATTCCCAGTCGGGCGAGAAGTTCTCAAGTGCGAACGAGGTGGCCTCCTTGTGCGGACTTCCCTTGACGTGTTGGTAGCGCTTCAAGGTGTACTTTAAGTCCCATCCGAAGAGCGAGAACTTGTTCTTTCTTAGAGCTCTGTCTTCAGTCGCTGTGTGGGTAGAGAGCACGAGGCAGGTGGAACGTCGTGATCTCCTTCGAGGGTAGACAATGCAGCTGTCCCTTGGAGTGCTGACTCCTGTCTATGGCTCCCTCTTAGAGCTCTGTCTTCAGTCGCAGTGTGGGCAGAGAGCACGAGCCACTGCCTGAAGCCCTGATCTCCTCCAGAACACGTACAGTGGGCCCTAAATCTTCGACTATGGCACCCTCTGTGTAGACTCTGAGGCCGCATTCAGCAACCGTGCTGTGTACACACTCAATTAACAGCAAAGACCTCTCCTTCAAGAGGTGCCATCACAGGCTCCCTCTGTAACGACTGCTCCTCTTCCAGAGACAACCTCTTTCTGTCTGGCTCCATAGATAGCTCAGAAGTGACTTTCCCGTTGTCGACTACTTCGAGACCTTTTTCCGACTTCACAGACCTCCACAGATGTCCACAAGCCCCCCACAAGCCCCTCACAGAGTCTCCATCAGGGTTTCAACAGAAAACGTCCATCGTCACCAAGAAACCTTCGCAAATCGGATTTCATTCGAACACAGTCGAGCCACAACCACAATTATCTGCGCCAGGGTATCAGGGTGCCAACGACAAATGCAGATAAATAATAAGGCCTCCTCCTTAACTGTAAACCTAATCGAAATCAAAAATAATTGGAATTCGTAACCTAAACAGGGTCCCCTAAGCCGATTCCCTTTTCATTCGTCGTCATTCGTGTCGTCGTCCTCGTCGTCATTCACCATTCACACACAAATGCCATGGAACGACTAGCTGGTTGGTGGGTGGGAGGTAGGGAGGGAGCAAGGATGGTTAAATAAACCTCTCGGTGGAAATGTATTAAACCCTGTCAAGAACAACATCAAATCAAACTTCAAGAGTGTTACTAAGAAAGATTTCTTCTCTTGTCGTCGTCGTGACAGATGTCAGTGTGGCAGCGGTCTGTGTGGGGGAATTGGGGGTGGCTTAGGGAGAGAAAGCGAATAGGAACCTAGTGGAGGATGATGAAATTCAAATAATCAATTAGTGACACACCGATTATGCTGGCAACCCGAACAGTCGAGAACGGCGGCAGAGCTCCTTGGCCTGGCACTGGAGCGATATCCACCCGCAGTCGTGCGCACTTGCCGTTCGGCACGAGAGCCAAACGAAAATACGCGTGTCCTTGTGTACGTGAGCCATGGACTCAATGGGGGCTTGGCATTCGCTGCAATCGAACAGACTATCCGTCTCGTTCGTACACGCTATTCTAATCGCACTACAAGGGCATCCCTTATCCGGGCGCTCGATGATTGGTTGATGGTGGATTTGTTATCCTTGCCCTGGCCGCCAATAACCAGGCGGAGTGTACAAAAACAACAAAACGTTCTCGCAGGGATTCTTCTTTGCCATGCTAAGGGGGCCACGATTCGCTTAGTCCTCTGTGCCATTGTCATCCCCCAAATCGTTGCCGTTGTTCTCTTGCAAGAGGGGTGTCCCTTTGTATTCTATGCGGTACGATATCCTCTGTCAATTGTTTAATCCCACCGCTCAAATGCTTCACACCACACCGACTGACTGACTGACTGACTGCTGGTGCTCGTACTGCTGCTGCTGCTGGTCGTGGTGGTGGTGGTATTGGTGGTTGATTTGCTTTCGTTACCAGGACACGCACACAGGCAGGATGTCGTCGTCGTCGTCGTCATCGTCGTAGTTGAGAGCTCGGAACCACTGGCACAGAGAGTTTGTTCCGATTCGGCTTGTCATTCCAAGTCACCTCACCGGTAGACGGGTAGTCCGTGTTATCGCAACCTTCGCGGAAGTTTCGACATTTTATCGGGATATTTCAGTGTCACCGGCTCGGCTCGCAAGTGGAAAGAAAAAAAGAAAAAAAATAAGGAAAAATTAAACAAAAAAACAAACCACAAACAATTCGTGGAGACAGTGTGTGCTTTTCAAATTTCGTGACGATTTGTGCGTTATCGCGGGAGTTTTCGTGCCACTGCGTGTGGGTGAGATCGGCTGCACGGTGGGACGAGCGAACGAACAGATCACGGATTCCAGAGATCGTCTCCCGTTTTTCAACAAGGTACCGCCGATGAGTAGTGCTCTTTGATTTGTGGTTTATTTTTGTTTTTTCTTTTTTTTTTTTTTGATTTTTTGCAAAAAAAAAAGAAAAATGTAGCAAGAGGATTTGCTCAACTAAGTCGAATTTATTGAAACAACCTGGACTGACTGAGTGAGCATAGACTTTGGTTATATTTTCATCTAGATTTCCTTAGTTCGTCCTTTTTGAATTTTGGATATTTTGCAGCGGATGACGGGGGCGGCATACGGGCGACGGTCGCGACAAGTGTGCGGACGTAGTACGGTCGGGAAACTTTTGTCGCTGTTGGGCTGTTGGTCGTCTGATGCAGATGTCAGGCGGCAGAGGATTTTGTATTTTGCAGGAAAGTTGTCCGTTCAAGAGGAAGTTGTGTGTGATTAAGGAAGTTTTTCCGCCTTGGGCGGCTGTTTGTTTGGGGAATCTGTCCGCCGTGGGGAACCAGTGGTCTAAGGGGCAGCTGTCGGTATGAAGGAGCTTACGGCGAACCAGTTTTTTTTTTGTATTGTACATCTTCCGACGGAAAGGCGAGTTTAGGGCAAAGTTTGGCATTCGATGTCTTTTTGGATCGACATTTCTGGCGAAGAGTGTATGTGATCCAGAACATTGGCCAGCAAACCTTTTGGATCAACATTTTTGGCCAAAAAAAAATGAGAAACTGATCTAGACCATTGCCAGTTTCAGCTTTCAGCAAAAAACTAAAGATCTCCTTCGCTAGTCTGCACCAAATCGCCTTAAGGACATTCTCACACGTCTTCCCCACTTCCGCCTGTCATTTCTATCCCGCCTGAGAAGCCCTACAGTTCCTCCAGACACCGTCGGCTCCAGCTAAAGTCTGCTTCAATAAGATTCAATCGAAAAAAATCCCAACGAGTCTTCCTATAGCCCGTCCTCTAAATCGTCTAAATTCCCGCATTTTCCCGTCGATTTCCGTCAACTTTTCGACCATCACTACACACTCGTCCTCCCCTCACTCCATTCCATCCAAATCCAAATCAAAACTTGGCCTAATTTTTGAAAAAAAAACAAGAAAATTCAAGCAGACCTCCTGTACGCCTACATTTTCCGACTGCCCGACCTCGACATCATCTCATTTTCGCATTTCCGCGTCGATTTTCATCAAATTTTCAATGAACACTTCACAATCCCTCTCCCCCCACTCCATTCCATCCAATTTTCATTCAAAACATGGTGGAAATTTCGAAAAAATCAAGAAAATTCTAGCAGGGGTACATTTTCCGATTGCCTCACGTCGACGTCATCTCATTTTCTCATTTCCGCGTCGAATTCCTTCAAATTTGTGATGAACACTTCTCCCTCCCCCTCCCCTCACTCCATTTCACCCAATTTTCCCCGAAAAAACGGCGGAAATTTCGAAAAAATCGATTTTCAAAAATTTGCACTCTCACAGCAGAAAAAGTCGACTCAATTGGTTTCACAATTTACTGCATTTTTTCGGCGAAATCGTGCATTTTTTTCGATTTTCCAAAAAAACCTCGGATTTTCACGGGAATTGCTTTGGGATCACAGGTTCGACTGTCCCATCCACGATTCCATCAATTTCAAGTCAATCGGCAGCGGTTTTCACGGAAAATTCGACGTTTTAAAGTTCAATTTTCACACTCTGACGTCATCGGTGGTGAGTTGGTGGTGGCTGAGGGCAATTTCTGCAAATAATCATCTTTAGCTTGAACGAGAGTGGATGGGTTCGTTAGAATCCGATCCAGAGAATGTGATTCAGGGGAGAAGTCACTGCTGGTGGCTGTCTTCCGTCGGCCACGTGGGAGACGGTTGCTATAGTCTTGGCCCGATGGTTTGTTACAATCCTCTCAAGAGTGGCGTTGGAGTAATCACAGGACTCTGCCTTCGTGTGTGTCATCATTACCCAGCCGCACTTCCACTTACCATCAATGCCACCCACTCACGATCGCTCTTTCATTCTTCCAGTGGATCAGCTGTGCCGCACACCACACCTTTCTAGGGAAACACGTGTGCCCCAGATTTGCCTACCAACGTGCCACACGTGTCAGGTATTTCTTCTATTTTTGCAAAATCCTTTTCCGGCATTCCTCGCAAATCCTCTACCGGCACACCCATCATCGTTCAGGAATAGCGTGGATTGCGTCTGCCAGTCAGGTGGTTGCCATGGCAGATGATCCCGTGCAGTGCACCATGAAGAACATATCGCACATACGCGCCTAATTATGAACAGTTTTCACTTTCAATTTCTATTTCTAACTAACTATCCACCCAGGACGTTGGCGTTTGCACAATTTCCATCCAACATGCTAGGCAAGCGTGAGCGTGATCCGGCGGCTGGGTGGCGCGCCGAGCACGCTCATTCAATGTGCCACAGTCAAACCGACTCGTAAGCAGATTATGAATGCTATTCAATTGACGAGCACTTTCCCACTCTGAGGATGTCTGTCTGTTCCTCTGTCTGCCACGGTGGGCTCGGCTGTTTGTGTGAATTGTAAACTGGGTTAAAACTTTTGAAATGGTACCTATCTTGGGGGGATGTAGTCCCTTGAGGTGGCTTCTCGGAAATTGCCGTCAATGGAGGAGCTCGTTGAATGTCTAGTTTTATTTGGAAACTTCCGGGAATTCCGTTGTTGATCGGATGGGTCGTTCACCTTATGAGCTGAAGGATGGCGGTCATTGAACTGGGGTTGCCCTGAAGTTTGCGACGATGAATGGCGCAAGGTAGGCAGCTGGGGGGTGGCAGAAGTTCTTGTTCTCTATCAAGGGAACGGTGGTCTAAGCCAGAGCCAGAGACTGTCGGCCATTCTTTACTCTTGCGTCCGTGGAGGCTTCGAACAATGGCACGTTACATTGCAACTCATCTCGTCCACTTACTAAGGCTCAAGGCAATTCAGTTGTACCCTCTCAACTGACACTCAAGACAGCGCGTCTTCACGTTGCGTCAGTTGCCACCGACCACCGATCCTCAGCCAACAAGTTCGTCTCCATTTCCATTGTTTACCGGATCGCCAACTGCTGACGACTCCTCAAAGCGAACCCAAACAAGGATGTTCTTCAAATTTCCAGCTCAGCTCATTGGACATGCTTTGCATCCACGATAAAAATAGCCATACTGACGCATCCATCAGGCCACAAGTGAACTCTGCGCACGTTTGCACAATTGAAGCCGATTTCTATGCAAATTCGCGACTACAGGGGAACCACTTTGGACGCGATATGGATCAGCAATTTGAAAGCCGAAAGGGGGAATCCACAGCGTTTGGAGGAAACCCACGAGTTTACGCTGTTCTTGATGAATTCAAATTGAAATCGTACATATTCCTGAATTTGATAGAAGAAAAAAAAAAACAGGTACTCACTCCTTGTGGATGCCCCAGCGTCGTTGTTGTTCCCTCGGCCATCGAATTCTGTTGCACTCCAACAAAGGCACCCAAGTCGAGTCTCAGCCGAGCCCATCTCTCCGTCAGGTCGGCCGCGTCTCTCACATTGCTCAGTCAGCCGGATCGCTTCAAGTCTCGTCGCCGCTTCGCAACGCTTCCGCCACCGATTCGTCCGTCGTTTGTCGAGCATTTATTTGAACAGATTAACTGTTAAAGTCCCAGTGGGACGCAAAACATGGGCTGTGTTAAAAAAAAAAAAAACAACAACAACCACCTCCTCGCCACCCACCACTGGCACGACGATCTGTGAGTGGGTGCAGTTAATCCCGAGGATATTCCCCATCGGGGACCACGCGTGCCGTCATCCCCCGACTTGACAAATCTTCTTTTAAAGTTTAAAAGTCAACCGGCCGTGAAATCGAAATGAAAACGCCACCCCCCAAACCGTCCGCCGGCGACGGCTGATGTGTCCGCCGCACTTGCATGGTGCCCAGCAAGAACTGCATCTTGAGACATAATTAAGATCACCACTTAACGGTGTTCGGCCGAAGGAGTTGCGACTGTCCGAGCGCCAGGTGGAGTGATGGTCTCCCCATTGCCCCCCCCCCCCCGCCATCGCCCCCTCCCCCCAAGCACAATCACACATGAAATCACGGCACGACTTCCATAAGTTTTCCAATAAAACTTTTCAAACAAAAGGAACAAAAAAAACAAGAAAACGAGCAACGTTCTCCATCTCGCTCTCAATCTGTCGGGCATTGTGACTCAGTTGTGCGCTGCGCTGCTTCGCTTGTGAGCCCCGTTAACTATGTCGTTACGGGGATTCGTCCTTGGGGACGCATACGTACACTAATCGGAATTAATTCGGAGTTCCATTGCCTGTGCTCAAGTGGAATTTCAATTGAATCTCTCTCTCTCTCTGTGTGTGTGTGTTCTGGATGGAGAGGTCGGAAGCACTGGCATGGGACTTGTTCGCGACTGTTTTACGTTGTTTTACGGCATCAATATCAATTTGGGGCGTCCGGATGAGACATGCTGGCATGGCTGCGGAATGGCATGCCAGGAAGAGGTGGAGCTGTCGTTGTCTAAGAAGCAGCCGGGAGGCGTGGAGGTATGCTGGTGGGTACTAGTCGACGGCCAGTATGCAAATGAGAGCGAGGAGATCATGAAGTGTCTTTAGCTTTTTTTTTTTTGGAAGGGAGTACGTTTGTTTTTTTTGGCGATTCTGTCTGACGACGCTGCTTCTGGCGATGGTATCTCCGTTTATGGCGGTCGTCTGTCTGTTGCGATAGCGCCTCACTCTGTAGCGGACTCTGTTTATGGTGGTCGCCTGTCTGGCGACGCTGTCTCTAGCGACAGAGCCTCAGTCTGTGGCGGACTCTGTCTGTGGCGACGCTGTCTCTGGCGAGAGCGCCTCAGTCTGTGGCGGACTCTGTTTATGGTGGTCGCCTGTCTGTGGCGACGCTGTCTCTAGCGAACGCGCCTCAGTCGGTGGCGGACTCTGTTTATGTTGGTCGCCTATCTGTGGCGACGCTGTCTCTGGCGAGAGCGCCCCAGTCTGTGGCTGACTCTGTCTGTGGCGGACTCAGTCTATGACCGACTCGCTCTCCTCTTTCTGTGGCAACTCAAAAAGAAGCATCAGAGGATCCGCCTGGAGAAGAGGAGCCCGCCAACAGAACAGGAGCCCGCCAACAGAACAGGAGCCCGCCAACAGAAGAGGAGCCCGCCAACAGAACAGGAGCCCGCCAACAGAACAGGAGCCCGCCAACAGAAGAGGAACCCACCAACAGTAGAGTCTCCCGCAACACCAGAGAAGCCACCATCTGGCACTAGAACCACTAGAAATCCACGACCCACCACCAGTCCAGTGGCCACCGCCTCTCCTCCACTCATTCAACGACAAAATACGCCCTAATCCCGCATACATCCACAAAGCCTTATCCTCGGCCGAGTCTATGATCGTCCTCTGCATCGTCTCTGTAAACGGCTTTCGTTCCATTGTCACTAGTTGCACCCGTTGCTCCACCGTTCCCCGGAATCCTAAATCCCAGCCACAGGCCGTAATCAATTTACAACAATGCCATGTGGTTCGAAGGACATTCCAGCAAAAGCAATAGCAACCACCAGCTGCCACAAAAGAAGCAAACGAAATGCTCCTAGACAAGAATGTTGCCGAGGAATAGAAGAAGAGGAGAGAGAAAGAAAAAGAAAGAAAAACATTCCGCCAGTTATTGTCCGGAGACTGGCAAGGGGGCCCAAAAGGGCACTCGAAACCCATTCAATCGAGATACAACGTTTCATTTCAGCTCTCCCTCTCCCTCTCTCACTTGCGCCGCACGCTCACCCCTTCATCGTATCCCGCAACCGACCGAGCGGCTTAAGCTGTTCCGCGTCTCAACGTCCCGACCGGGCGAACATTTGAACATTTGGTCAAAACCGTTTTCAAACAACACACAAAAACTCCTGAGCGCATTACTCAACTCTTAGGTAATCCTTTCCACCACCACCACCACCACCAGCGGCAGCATCGCCACAATCGCCACTCCACCCTCTCCACAGTGGGCCACCACTGCCAGCCATCCAAGACCAGCAACAGTACCCGGGAGCAGCAGTCTGCTCGTCCGAACAAAAAACACACACCCACACGCAGAGACATAGCGAGAGAGACAGAGAGGGCGCCAGGACCATTGTGCGCCTGAATTGGTTTAATTATTTATCTGCAAAGCTTAATTGAAATGTCGGATTAAAACCATTTTCCGAGTGACGAAAAAGAATCGAATGGTGTGCCAGAGTGTGGGCGACTTGGGGGCGCCACGCTCGCTGATTGAATGGCAGCCAGCTCTTGTGGAACGTCGCACTGCAGCGCCGTTTGTGCGAATGTGTGCAACAATGCTGAGGTAGTGGCTGTGGTCGACGACAAAGTGGTGTATTTTTTTTTTTTTTTTTTCATTTTTCCATTTTTTCAGATTGTCTCTGGTGCGAAATTGGGAAGATTTTCACAGCCATCGAGTGGCCAGTGGACATTCTTAAGCAGATGGCCATGCGAACGTTGATTCCGAGTGGCTTTTTGGTGCGAAATGGAACGGGAATTGACCAGAGGCCAGCTCGGCTCGTTGAATTGCGCGGAATCTGATCACTTGATCGTCTCATTGAGGCATCCTCAAGGCGGGTAGGCGATTGCAGTCGCTTAAAAGACTGTGGTTCGTCCAACCTACTCGAAGTCCTTCTCCGTGTTCAAACTCGACTCACAGCCGTCTGCAGACCTCAATCCTCGTGCGGCCGCTCTTGGAATCCACACATTCTGGCCGTGGCCCTCTAGACTGCCTTTTGAAGACTTCCACTGACTTGACCCCAAGACCCCCCTGCCACCCACCACCCAAAAGCCACGTTCATTCAATTCTTCCATGTCCTCCCATGAGATGGGTGTCGTGCCGCTGTCGTCCATGAAATTAATTTAAATTATCCAGCTTATGTCACCTTACAGGGTGACATTAAAAATTCAATTAAGGCCGTCGACGGACCAAACATCGGGAAGGTTCTGTGTAAACATAATTAACACTCTTACGTCACTGCTGCCATCCACGCGCGCCACCGGTGAAACATAAAACCTGTGCCCGCACACACCGAGCGCCGTTCTCTCTCTCTCTCGGGTCTCTGCTTGAGTGGGTGCCTGTGTGTGTGTGTGTGTGTGTGCGGGCGGATGGCGTCCTGTTTACACAAGCTAAATGAGGCATGCATTTTAAATTAAGCTTAACTGGTGATTACACGGTTTTAATTGAATTTAAATGATGACTGAGACGCATCCTTGTCACCTTGTCACCCCTGCGACTGTGGGGGAATTCGATTGTTTTTTCGTTTGTTGCTTAATTTCCCTTTTGCTTACAGGTTGCCATCAGAGAACTGGTTCAAATCCAATGCCCACTTGATCGTTGCCCGGGTGAACATCTTCGACAAGCATTCGAACCGAAATCCGGCAACCATCCGCTTAACCGACTGAGAATGATGGAGCTGTCAGTGGCGAGCAATGGGGGCTTGGCACATTCATGCGGCAAGACAAACAGCGTGTGCCCTTCGGATGGCACATCGCCGCCTAATCATCACTTCATCAAGAGGCTCAATGAACCGGCAAAGGGGCAACAGCCGCAACAGCAGCAAGAGCAACAGCATCATCAGCACCAGCAGCAGCAGCAGGCGACGCCAACGCAGGCCGCACGGAATATCCTTCAGGCGCACATCGAGCATCAGCTACAGCCGGAATCAAGACAACAACAACAGCAGCAGCAGCAGGACTCCGACGGATTGGCGTCGGTCGGTCCTTCACCGAAGCCGAATCAGGTGAGTGATTGACGGTAGATTCAGACTGTGGGCGGGATGAACGAGGCGCGGGGCTAACCGTCCCCTTGTCAGCTTCGGAGGGATTTGAGCGCGCATTTGGGGCTGATTTGGAAGGATTTTCCGAACACATTCTTGGGTGCTCTGGCTCTGAAGGGTCCTTTGAGTGCCCTCTCCTGTGAAGGAGACCCTCGACGAACACGTCCATCGGAGTGAATCGCACTTGACTTGGCAGTCGCCAGTCTCCTCCTAGTCCCTGTGGATGCCAGTCAAGCTGAACATCCTCAAAGCAGTCGCCGCTCGGCTCTTCTTTGTTCACTACGCCGCGCCGCATTCATTCGAAATCGAATGGCACGACAGCCACCTGAGTTCGTTGTTTATGTGCGCACACACTCAGTGACCTCAACGGGGGCACACAGTAGTTCACCCACGACTTCCTCGGATAATGTCCTCACAGAGCGCCCGTAATGACACACATCTCGGTGTGTTATGTCCCTGGTCCCTTTTTTTTGGGTGGCGAATGAATCGCACCCATGGGAGTGGCGAACCCTCGTGTCGGCTGCTGCGCGGGAACAAAAAGAAATGGTTATGCTCTCCCCAATCTGGGGTGGGTCCTCGACGTTGCCAACGTCCTTAACGTCCTTAACGCCCTTAACGTCCTTTTGATTGCACGATTTGTCGAAAATAATTGAGAACGTGATCAGATTAGCAACACATCACGTAGTTACCTCTGATTTATCTGTCGCCAGCGACGTCCTAATGACTTCTCGGTTGTGTGCGCTTCTCGTTCGCAGGTGGGCACGGTGCTGCTGTACGGGATCCCCATCGTTTCGCTGTTCATCGAGGCGCAGGAGCGTCTGTGTCTGGCGCAGATATCGAACACGCTGCTGAAGCAGTTCAGCTACAACGAGATTCACAATCGGCGCGTGGCCCTGGGCATCACCTGTGTCCAGTGCACTCCGGTGCAGTTGGAAATCCTGCGGCGGGCGGGCGCGATGCCCGTGAGCTCGCGCCGATGCGGGATGATAACACGACGCGAGGCTGAGCGGCTGTGCAAGTCCTTTTTGGGGGACAACGCGCCGCCGCGACTTCCCGAGGACTTCGCGTTCAGCGTGCATCACAAGTGCGCGTGGGGGTGTCGCGGGTCGTTCCTGCCGTCGCGATACAACTCATCGCGGGCGAAGTGCATCAAGTGCTCCTACTGCGGGCTGTTCTTCTCGCCGAACAAGTTCATTTTTCACTCGCACCGCATCGGGCCGGGCGACAAGTACGTGCAGCCGGACGCGGCGAACTTCAACTCGTGGCGACGGCACATGAAACTGAGCGGGAATCCGCCGGAGGAGATCACCCACGCTTGGGAGGACGTGAAGGCGATGTTCAATGGGGGCACGAGGAAGCGCTTGATGACCACGGCGAGTTCGCCGAGCTCGCTGGCAACAACAGCCGCGGCGGTAGTCACCACCGGCTCCACATCGTCGTCGTCCTCGTCCTCCTCGTCGTCTATAGCCGCACAGTCGCCGAAGCGGCTGAAGGAGAGCTCGCCCGGGCGAAGCGGTCCTGCTGCCAGTGCCGGCGGCCAGTTTCCGCTACGGCCGCTCAACATTCATCACCATCACGCGAGTGGGGGCACCACGTCGACTACGAACCCCATGACAGCTCTGCCCGGCAGCACGGCGTCCACGGAGATCACACTGCCCTTCTCGCGGAACTTCATGATGGACTACATGTGGCACGCTCACGCCCAGAACAAGGCATCCAACAGTCACTTCCACTTCCCGAACTGCAGCCTCCCGTGGATCAAGAGCACCGCCGGCTCGTTCATCTTCGGCAACAACAGCTCAACCGCGGGTGCGGCCACAGCGTCCGCCGCCAGCCCCACGCAGGACCAGACACTGACAAGCTCCACCAATCCAGAGACGCCCACAAGCAATAACTCGCCCAGTGGGTCAATCGAGCGGTTCGGCTCGCCACCATCGCACACATATCCGACGGCGACGTCCGAGGTGAAGGCCCTCTCGGGCTTCTACAACAATTCGGCCTTCAAGCCGGTCATCCAAGTGAACCGCACCGCGTCCTCGTACACCGCCGCCTCGACTACGCTGGCCCTCGAGACAGTGGCGGCGGTGGCAGCGGCCGCTGCTGCAGCAGCCTCCACCTACGACAGCGAACAGAAGAGCCTGATCCGTGCACAGGCCGCCGACTCGCAGGCATCGGCCCCGGCGACGACCCACATAAAGGAGTCCTTCTCGTCCGACGACGAAATGGTGGACATCGAAACGACCGAGGAGGAGGAGAAGCCCTTCGACTTGGAACAGCAACAGCAGTTGCATGTGATGCGCCGCGACGAGCAGAACGACATCCGGCACCAGATGATCGATCAGCTGGACGCGCCCATCGACGTGGACAACTCCAGTGACGAGCTGACTTGGAAGGGACTCATGAAAAAGGAGGTAAGTGCATTTTATACATTTGCGTCCGAGATAGATGTTCAGCTTTTTTAGGAATGATCTCCTCTCTGTTCGGTTGTCGGCAAGTCGAGGAGCTTCGTTCGTCAATCTTCGACGCTCTAGCCAACCAAAAAAAAAAAAATCCCCCCTTCCCCGGGAAATTCTGCGGAAACTGAGGAGTCTGAGCGTGGGCCCGTGTCCTGCTCCGCAGACAGGCTTGTGCAAATTAATTTACGTTATTTACGCTTCACAGGCCACCTGCTTCTTACATTCAATTAAATTTTCAATTGTAATCCAATTCTTCGTTGGCGCAATCAAAGCACAGAACACACAAGCCCACACACACACCCACCCACACACGTCCACCACCAGGCATACGATCGCACCGAGCACCGGGCAGACACCGAAGAAGCATCAGTTAATTAATTTAACTGAGTAGCGGAAAACCACAAAATCCTTTAGTCCTTGTTGGCAGAGCCAGCCAACCACAACCAACCGACCAACCCTCGCTGGATTGAATTGGAAATTTTCTTCCTCTTCTTCTTTCTCGCTCTCGTGCCCACTCTCTGCGTGGTGGGACACTCGCGAGGGATGTGTGAAGCCATGTGGGCCACAGAGTGTAGGACGACGATGGGAAAGTGAAACAGAACACTGCTGTATTTTTGTGTGCAAGAGGCGTGCGTCTGCACTGGCCACTCCCACATTTGCTGTACTCTGCTCGCTTGTGTATATGCGGCCCGGTTCCTTTTTCTTACTCTGCCGCCCAAGGACACACACGCTCCACTGTGGGGCGGGCGGCCCCGGGTGGGGTTTGATGAATTTAAATTGAATGCGGGTGTCAATGCGAGTGATTTTAAATGACGATAATTACGGTTATGTCCCAGGGAAACACTTTACCAGCCCTCACTTTCTTTCTCTCTCTCCCTCTCTCCCTCTCTCTCTCTCGCTCGCCTCTGGTTGCGTTTGTGTTTTCCTTCCGAGGACCGGAATGTGATTCCTTTTTAATTGAATTTTTGTCTATCTCCCTCGCTCTCAGGCGCACACAGTCCCAGCCCCGGTGGGTGGGTGTGTGTTTGTGAGAAAAAGATGGGTAAGAGCTTGTGAGTCCTTAAAGAGGATTTGCTGTATCGCTCAATATGCTGCTCACTCAGAGAATAAACCAAAAATTGAATTACCTTAATCTCAATTTACATAGCAAATTGAATTCGCTCCTGGTTCCATGCTCATCCTGGGCTCCCCTCTTCCCCACACACCATTCGAGTTCCACGATAAAGGAGGTGGTTGGTTGGCTGGTTGTTGGGCGGTAGATAATTCAAAAATAATGCCGTGCTTGTGATTTCGAATATTTCACAGGCGGATGAGCAATTTCGTTGTGTTTTCCCACCAGCGTTACAGCACGGTGTGCTGCATGCTGCATGGGAGGCGTTCCACCTCCCCGAGGAAGTTCAGTTGAACGGCGAAATGATGTCAATTTGTTTTTCTTTTTATGTTAAGGAGGTTGAGAGTGTACGCGGAACAGGCTGGGACACCTTGTCAGGGAAACAACTTGTGATTTTAGTGGCCACGGGGACGTAGGGGTGCAAGCGGCGTCCTTCTGTGGCCCCCTAGCTGCGGTTGCCGACGCGAAGCGCGTTCTAAATTCACTTCCTTGAAGCAGAGACAGTAGAAAAACTGCATAGACACCAGAGATTGAACCACGGCCGGGTTGTCATACAAGACTCTTCCCCTATTTTGTTATTTTTCTCAACAACCTCTCACACGCACCACTTTCTCTCTCTCTCTCTCTCTCTCTTTCCCCTCTTTTCTCTCGCCCACGACATATCTCTTTCCAGCACGCAATGCATCCCCTAGACAGCTGTCGGATCCATACGCCCACGTCGTCGCTCCTGTCCCACTCGCCGGCGTCGTCCATCAACAGCGAACACCATGTATCCTTTCACTTGGCCACCAAGTCGACATCCAGCACCCCGGATGTGATGCTTCCCGGTTCCCCAGCACCCGGAGCCACCCTCATCGAGCAGCACCACCATCACAGCTGCAGTTCGGAGCAGCAGAGGAACGTGGCCGCCGCCATAGCGTCGGCCTTCAGTCACCATCGGCATCAGCATCTCCACCAGCAGCCTCTGCGGCAGCAATCACCGCAGCTGCCGCCGCCATTGGCTCCCACAGTCGCCGGCCCCCTGCTCAATGGCTCGCCGGTCAACACCAACAGCAGCATGCTCTTCGGGGCGATTTCAAGCAACACCAACGTCAACACCAAGCCCAGTGCAACGTTTCTCGCCACCAACCCGAACAGCAACACCACCAGCAATGGTGGCCTTCTCCTCAACGGTGCCGCAACCATCCCGCCGTGCGTGAACAACGAATTCTGGAGCGTTGCCCGGCTCTCCTTCAATCGGCCGCAGCCCAGCGACTACACCAACCATCATCGCTTGCCTCTGACGGCGGCCTTCCACAGACACCATCACGACATCACGAAGCACTTTCAGGCGTTCCGCCATCACGGCCACGAGACCCCCACTCAGACCAACGGCGTTGGCTAGTGGGGCTCCAGGTTCGCCCTAAAGTTAGCCCCTAGATCAAAATGAAAAAAAAAAAAAAAGAATTGATTATTTCTTTGGTTTTTGCACTACCCCGTTACATGTATAGTATACTTGTAGGAAATTATAGTTGATATAGATATAGACGATGTGAGCGAGGCGGTCTCGTCCGAACGGAGCGAGATCGAATTGGGCGGTACTAAGAGAATGTGACAGTTGAATGTGACAGTTTGCAGTGCTCGCGGTTGACTGCAACTGACAGTCCCTCGAAATACAAGGTCCCGCCAATCATTGCGGGCCATCCTCGGATCAGGATCCCCAACAAAAAAAAAACAAAAACTCGCCTCACATCAACTGTCACATTCAGTGCTGTCAATTTGACAGTGAACACTTGCAGACTGCTTCAAGTAATCATTGTCGATTTACCAGGTCTACCCAAGCACTTAGCTGTAAGATCACGATTTAATCCAAAACAAAATATATATATAAACACACACTGAAAAAAAAAACAGCAACAAAAAAACACCAAAAAACCCAAAAGAAACCATTTAATAGCATCGTAGAGTGCGTTTATGTCAAATTGTTAAATGTCAAAACGAAAAAAAAAAAACAAAAAACAAAACCAAATTCTAATGTCAAAAGCAATCGAATATGTGACGGCTCACACTTATCAGAAGCTCCACTACTCCACTACTCCACTACTGCAAACTAGTGACATACAGAAAGAAAAAAGAAAAAATACCAAAAATTATATATAAAGATACGCTTAAAGCTATATTTAGATACTAAGACACTTTCAGCTACTTTCCAGTTACGCTATTGTACAGTCCTTTGGTCTTTCATTCTCATCCTTAGTGATCATTCCGTTTGTTTTGTTCCTTCCTCATTTTTTTTTTTTTTTTCATTTTTCTTTCCTTTCCTTAAGTTGCGTTAAGTCGAATTGAAACACACACACACAGCGGCAACTAGGAATGGCTCAAGAGACGCACACACTCGTCTGATGTCGTGGTGTATCCTTGGACGTATTGTAAATAATTGAATTGAGTTAAATTGACACGATTAATTAGAACAACAAAAAAAAAAAAAAATAAAAGAAAACAAAAAAAAATTAAAAAAAAAAAACAAGAAAAAGAAAAATGAATGCTAAGTCAAACAAATTGGAGCGTGTTTTTATGGGGCAGCTGGTTGCAGTATTATGGGATGGAGCCTGACGGGGATACGATACCGTTAGATACACAAAACGCTCCGATCACGATTGGAGCGGCGTCAGTATTTGCAGGCGTACCCTAAAGTAAGTATTGTACATTCTAGGAACAGCCTTTTTGTACCTCTTTGATTCCAAAATTTAGTAGACCAGCTTCCCTGCAACTTGCTGTGCTCTTCTCCTGCCTTCCGCAACCCCCACCCACACCGTCGGCACACATCGCCCGCGGGGGATTCAACAAATCCGCAACATTTGTTGCTTGCAAATCAAAATCCACCGGCAGGCCCCTTGAATAGTCCTGCACATTAATTGAATCCACATCCGAATCTAATTTGCTTTTTGCCTCAACCCCCAAGCGAGCGCCGGCAGCGATATGTACGCCTCATCCACCCCCGTCAGCAACCGCCACCGGAACCGAATGGTAATTCAAAGTGCAAACAACGGTGAAATGAGAATCACGCTGCTGGTGCAAAGGACCTCGCGCGGCAACTCATAATCGCACTCATCACCCATCATCATCGTCGTCATCGTCGTCATCGCCGTTGTCGTTGTCATTGTCTTCGTCGGCGCTGAGGGGTGGTGGAAAACAACAAAAAAAAAAGAAAAAAAAAAAAAAGAAGGGAAAACCTCACAGATGTCCAGATTATTTGCTTCTCCCGCCGAGGAGGGTTGCTGCCTCAGAGCATGAGCTTCCTCGGGCGCCGGGTAATGACTGCTTGATGTAATCAGGTTTATGATTGTGCTGCGTTAATAGTCCGACGGTACAAGCCATGAATTGGTTCCGCCGCGGATGGGTGTTTCGAGTTTGGGGGAACGGGGCGCATTCGTTATCTGTGCCACACAGCCGCTCGAGAGCTCTTGTCTCGCTCAAGGGTTAAGCAATTGTTTTGATTCGAGGCATATGTGTGGATAATTGTTTGTTTGCGCAATGTTTTGCTGGCACGTAAACAGTGCACCGTTGTGTGGCGTGCGGAACTGATTGCGGAACACGAAATGGTTGCCTGATCGATGGCTAAGGAGAGGATGGTCGATTTGTTTTCAGTTGCGGGACAGGTGTTGTTGTTGTGTGCTGCTGCTGCTGCTGTCGTGGCTGAGATGTGTCTGATGGCGTTTGAGGCAGTCCTCTGTTCGAATGGTTTGATAGCAGCCTGGAATGGAATGAAGCGGAGCGCGCTGATGAGTCGAAGGGGGCAAAGAAAAATCGAAGGAAGCGCCTGGCATCTGCGAGGGAACCTCTTAGAAGCTGTCTGTCAGAGCAATTCAACCGAGTCACATCACCGAAGCTCAACTGCACCGAGTACACTCCATTCCCCTCCCCGCGCCCCCCCCCCCCCCCCCGCATTCTACATCACTCATTTCCGTGTTCGACTTCCAAGAACTCTTCCAAGCCACCAGAACTGCACCGCATCGCTGTTCTTGAATTCGAACGACCCAGCGCTGCAGACTGCAGACGACTCATCACATTCCCCGCAACAGCACAACAACTGTCCGAAGTGCTGACCTGTCAGCATGTCGCATATGGCAGGCTAGGTGCTCACGTAAGCCACAGACGCCACGCTTAGTGTCGCGCGAGCATTGATCGAGTGCTAAACATGAGTTCGAACGTATGGCCAGGAGTTCTGTTCACCGCTGGCCTGATCTATATTCATTTGACGACGGCTTACGTCGAGGAAGACGGACGCGTCATCGAGTACGATAATTTCGATGAGTTTAAGGTAAGGCGAAAATCTCCACTCCCCCTCCTTCCCTGGCACTCACTCATACCACGTCGTGTCGCCTAGACCATGTCGAACCGAAGTTATGCGCATTTTTTCGAGGAGCTCCGCAGCCGGATGGCCTACCAGGAGAACCTGAAGTGCGTGCGGGAGCACAACAAGGAGTACAAGCGCGGCAAACGCTCGTACCGGCTGCGGACGAACACGCTCAGTGACCTAGTAAGTCCTTCGCTTGAGAGTGGTGAACTTGATTGAGAGCACTTTATCCTCGTAGAACAGCAACTCGTACCTGAAGAAGTTCCTGCGGTTGATTCGAAGCAAACGGATGGAGGCGCAGGACCTGCAATCGGAGGTAGTCGGCTCGCCACTGATGCAAGAGGTCCCTGAGGCGATTGACTGGCGCGAGAAGGGGTTCATCACGAAGTCTGAGAATCAGGGAACGTGCGGCTCGTGCTACGCCTACAGCATAGCGCAGAGCATCGAGGGCCAGGTCTTTCGACGCACCGGGAGGATAGTGAGTTTGAGGTGAGTGAAGTGCGGAGATTGAGGCGATTGGAGCTGACATTTATCTCCGTCACAGTCCACAGCAGATCGTCGACTGCAGCGTGTCCTTCGGCAATCAGGGCTGCACTGGGGGGTCCCTCAGGAATACGCTGAAGTACCTGCAAGCCACTGGCGGTATGATGAGAGCGAAGGACTACAAGTACTCGGCCAAGGTAATGCATGAATTGAGAGAGAATTGAGGTCTGATCTCCTCTTTTGACAGAAAGGCAAATGTCAGTTCGTGAAGGAGCTGGCCGTGGTGAACGTCACATCGTGGGCGATCCTCCCAGCCCAGGATGAAGAGGCCATTCAGGCGGCTGTGGCGCACATCGGCCCCGTAGCTGTGTCCATCAATGCCACGCCGAAGACCTTTCAGCTTTACAGGTGCGCTTTGTGTGGCAAGTGTTTTGAGAAACATGACCATTTTTCTCTCACTTCACAGCGATGGCGTGTACGACGATGACAACTGCTCGTCCAGTTCGGTGAATCATGCAATGCTGGTGGTCGGCTACGGCAAGGACTATTGGATCCTGAAGAACTGGTGGGGCGAGCACTGGGGCGAGGAGGGCTACATGCGAATTCGAAAGGGCAAGAATCTGTGCGGCATATCGAATTATGCGGCCTATTCGGTGGTCTAGTGGGGGGGGGGACATCAAAGGATGACAGAAAGAATAAAACATCTCACAAACGGTATTTTCTTTTCTTTATTCTCCTAATAAATGTGTTTCTTTTTCTCCTTGTCGTTTATAAAAATAATACTTAATGGATGCACGAAAGCCTTAATTTTTGTTGTTTGTTTAATATTTTTGGTTCGTTCAGTTCGAATTGTTTACACTTACATCGTATGGACCCGCCCCCTCATCGGACGATCGTGTAGATGTATACAAAAAAAAAAAAAAAAACAAGAATATAACGGTTACGATTACTTCATCTTCTCCTCCTCCTTCCTATATACGATATATGTAAAGACATGGCAACACACTTGAAGACAACGCGAATTGTTGTTGGTGGGGCCGCAACGGACAGGTCATCATCATTTGCTGGCCTTCTTAAGGATCTCACTGAGACTGGACGAAGCACCGCGTAGGATATCCAATTGCTGCTGCAACGTACGTGTCTGGGCATCGGTGAGACTGGCATCGGTGTGTGACTTGTCGGCCGATGCGGGGGCGCTCGTTGTGGTCGTCGGATCTGGGACAGTGCAACCGTGACTGTGCTCGTGACCGGCAGCTGAAAAGAGAAAGAACACATTAGAGAGTGAGTGCGAGAGATTGAAAGAGAGGGGGTGGGCATTTAATCAAAATGGCGTGCTTTTATCGGCCGCATCAAGTGGCGGTGTTCGCAAATCAATCAGCTTGAGTGTCATACAATGAAATGACAGAGTACTTCAGAGATAACGACTGGAGGGTACTTTAAGCCAACTATTTATGGCGCTGAGCCCGTGGGTCTATAAATAAAGTTGCCGACCGAAGGTGAAGGTTTTCGAGGCTTTCGTTGGAGAGGGTGTTTTCGACAGAGGCAAAGTCTATTCGGTGTACAACAACTCGCTTCACTCTGTAGCCACGAAGTGACTCCTTGAACTCCAGGACACGCAGGGTACATCCGTTTTTGAAAGTCAGAGGAGTCGCGGCTGAAAAGATTGCCCCCGAAAGTCTTGGCTCCTGGGTCAGGCAAAATCGAAGCGCCACGGCTGAGCCTCTGCTCCCGGCCAAGTAAGCAACAACAACCGTAACAAATTGAATAATCAAATATTGTTGATTTTTTCGATCAGCAAGGCATCATTAGCACCACCACGACGATTGACACATCTCAGAACGAAAACTCACTGATGCGCGATGCCGTGAAACGAAACCAGTTTGTCGACCGTGCTGTCTCGTTCTCCGAATTGAAAATCAAATTTGCGCATCCCATCAGCATGGGTCCACATTCTGTGAGCTTCTGGAACGCCTACACTGGGGGGCGACACTTGAGCGGCGTGGTCGCTCTGTCGGTTTTTTTTTTTTTTTTTCGAGTGATTTTGCACACGACCATGTATTCGAGTGTATTTTTCCAATTTGGTCGCTCATGCCGTGCGCGACTTAATTGCATCGATCCGTGAGCCATTCATTACGGTGGCGTCGTGTCCGTTTTTCCTTCAATTTCGGAAAGCCAAGACCCAGAGACCAGGCCTAATTGATTTAAGAAGAAATAATGAACAGAAATTAGCGGTAAGTTTTTGACACTTTTTTTGTTCGTTTGTTTGTTTTCAAAAAAATACCGGACTAATTAGAGCCTTCCTTCGGCGCGAGGCATGCTGCAGCTAGCACACACACAAAAACAAAAAAACAAAAAAAAACACAGCCCCGAAGGCTATGTGCGAAAAAATGGCAAAAATACGGCGAAAAAATTTCTAACCAGCACGTGATGCGGTTAAAGGGCCCAACATTCAGTTGCCAGTCAACAACTAGTTTGTTGAGACAATTTGGTTTGTAAATATTTTCCTCGGCCGCTGCATTGCGTGTGATTGATGTTGACAAACGTCTTGACAGGTTGCGAGGAAGAATTATCACTTGAGCGTGAAAGTAGTTCAACTGCTGCGAGTCGGGTGGAGGGGGGAGGGGGGATTAGATTGCACAGTACAGACGTGAGCAGTGCGAGGTGAGACGAGGCGTATTATGAAACTGGGAAGTTGTTTATTTGTTGCCGCTTTGTGGGTTTTTTTTATGTTTTCCGAAAATGTGACGACTGTTGTTGCAAGTGTTTTCGGATTCAAATGAGGTCGCCGGGATCCGCATCGACTTCTGGTCATCAACAAGATGGCAACTACCTCCCGCCACATCGGTTAAATAATCACGATATTCTACGGGGCCGCCACTGTGAACGGACACCTCGCCAAAAGTGGCCATCCGAGCCATGTCGTGGAGGGCTTCCTGAATGTACAAGACAACAAATCATTTCTGTCCCGTTGGAATTTTGGTCACGTACGCACGCGAAGCAGCACAAATAAAATAGAACCGAAGACGCCTTAAGAAGTGCGGGCAATCAAGGCCGCACAGATAGACGACGATCGGGGGCGATCGAGGAGAGGAGCCACACTTTCAAACGTGCTACCGCATGCGATCGTAATTTTCGGGTTGAGCTGAGTTCCTTGACGCCTGCGGGAGGAGAATTCCTATCCATTTATAAGCCACACGTGGTGGGTGACGGATGGCACGAGTGGACGAGAGCATGTTGCCCGGCCCGTGGGAATGGAATGCTCATGATCTTGTTTCTTGTTTTTCTTTTCACTGCTCAATAATGACCATGGCCTTGGTGATGGTGGTGTGCTTGACCGGAAGAGCTCTGGCGAAAGTGAAAGTTTCTGGGGAGGAGATTGGCCGGAGAAGACGAAGAAAGTTGGGCGATTCTGGATCGTGTTCGACTGGTCGGCGATCGGAATTTTGATGATCGTCGTCTCTTTGGGAATTCCGGTGATCGCCGACGATCGGTAGGTGATCGTTGCTCATGAATGACGAGCGTGTTGATTTTGTAATTTTTCTTTTTGGAATTTGCCCTCTACAGCAGCCGATTGCCGAGGTCAGCGTGAGATGCTGTCTCAGAAGCTAACCCACTGGTCAGAGGGCATCTCAATCAAATCTCACGACTTGTGCCAGAAGGCAGGTGAAGGCTCCATACATCGTTTCTCTTTTGTTTCTACATTCCTCTTCCTCTTGCGAAAAAGCCACCATCACCAGCACCAGCACCAGCACCAACACCATCGACCTGCGGCACAAACCCGATCGCGAACAAGTCAACACACGGTCTCAAGTCAAAGCCGCGCGGGGAGTGCAGGCGGCGACGTAGTCAAGTGGCTTGTTTCGCATTACGAGACGTGGTTCGCTGCTAATGAATGAAGAAACAAAACACACAACAAAAAGATGACAAAAAAAAACCCCTTTCCGGGTGCGCATGTGTGTGTACGTTGGTGTTGGTACGTGAATGTATTCGAATAGAACGGGGGCACGACTAACGTCGAAAACATGTTGACCTTATGCGGAGGGGAGGGGGGGAGGGAAAAAAACAAAAGTCAATTTATAGTCAAACACCAAGTAGCTCCCAAGCAAGGAATGAAGACAAATAGTGCTGTTATACCGGTTTTCTTGGCGCTGCCTCACTGCTGTGTGCGTCGTGAATTCGTTGATTTGAGCGAAAAAAAAAAAAAACGAAAAAAAAGCAGCAAATTTCAACGCAGAGAGACAGACATGATTCATCAGTCGACTTAAGGGCATTGTGCGAACGCTTCGGATGGTCGAGCGATAATTATTATGAGGATTACACAAGGCCCGCGAGGCAAAAGAGTTGCATTCGCGATGTGCCGTGCCGTGGCGTGCAGCGACGATAACGTCAAGAGCGAGCGACAAAACAAATAGCAAACAAATAACAAATAACAAGAGAAAAGCAACTCTCGTAATCTGATCTGTTGATAGCAGGGAACCACCTCCTCAGGTGCATCACATCACAGCCGATGGGGCGTCTATTATTGTGCGGTGGAAGGTTCAGTGTTGCACACCACCCACCCCCCGCCCGTGACGCATCGAGGCAACTTTTGTTGAATTCATCAACTTTCGAGAGCGCACACACACACACACACATAGAGACACCCACGGGCAACTGGTTAACGACAAGAGTGGAGCGCTAAATGCATGCATGCAGCTGAACGCCATGAAAAGCCAGTCACTGACTCCCATCGCGAGGGGAACACGTTTTACAGCGTCTACAACCGTGCGGCATTTATTGCGACAATAAATGGTCAAAGCCACACGGCTCTTCAGCCAAGTGGCAGGAGACGATTGTGTTGAGCCCTAGCGTCATAAAAAAATATACTTTCTCCTCTAGCGACGTTGACCGTACTCTCACTTGACATACAACCGATAAGAAAATAGATTAAACCGTTAATTAACCTTCGACCAACGACAAATGATCTTGTGTACAATCGCGGAGCGCGGGGCAGTCAGTGTTCCCTGATCGGCCTTGAATGGAGCCTCGACGGAATGCATGGGTGGTGCTTCATAACCGTCATCAGGTATGGAAATTTAATCGTCAGAAGTTCACTGTAATTCGATGCGAAGTGAGAAGATTTTATTTGCAAGCAAAATAAGAAGAAAAAAAAAAACGGAAGAGATTGTTGGGCGTCGTTCGGTGATCTTGTCATGCGATGGGAGCTGCACCCATTCATTGGAATTTGTTGCACGTTCGTGTTCAGGGCTTGTGTCGACGACGACGAGCGAGCGCAATATGCATCGACGCGCTTGGAAGGAAGCTGCGATGTGACACGATGTGGACGCTGGCGTGTCTATCTGATCTCACGTTCAAGATCTTGATGAAAGCCACGCGAGATGGTGGCTCACGCGACTGGGTTGGACAGACTCGTGGGTGGATTTTCAAGGCCTTCATTTAGACTGAACCAGGTCCTCCACGGATCTTGGACCTATTTCTGATCGAATCGTGGCACAAAGAGAGTCGCACTCAAAAGCAGATCGTGATCGTGACAAGTGACCTCCAAACCGAACGTGACGAGATCATCTTAAAGAATAGTTCGATCGCCACAAGAGTGATCGCAGGAATTCAGGTTAATTAGATCGGTCAATCACTCTTTAAGGAGGCACAGCACCAGCATACCTGGCACCGTCTCCGCACGCGTGTGTACGTGTGTACCGACTTCCAGCGAAAACCCATTCAATTTGCCGAAACCTGTTCTCCCGTTTCACTTCGAAGAATAACTCTGGGAAAGGCCAGCGTTCGTTAGTCATTCCTTTTCAATGATGTCCAAATAATGGCGAACACATACCCGCACGATGACCGTTTCGCCATGCCCTTCGGACTGGCTACCGCACTCAGTCGCCGAGCACGTTAAGAGCGACTTAATTATGAATGTAGAGCGCTCCAATTCAACGCATATCGCCTCGTTAATGACCGCACACACTATCAGTTGTATCTCTTTGAGCAACTGTCGCTACCCCGACGACGACGACGACGACGACGACGACGACGGCGACGGCGACGTGACATGCCGAAAATGAAAACAAACAAAAAAAAAAAAAAAAAAACCACCAGCAGCAGCACACACCTAAAACATGTCCAAGTACCAGGCTGACTGCACTTTAATCGTGTCACTCGAATAATCAGGTAGACGGACGACGACGAGCAGCACTGTAATTGTCCCTCCTCAGTGAATCCCCTTCAAGATGCGGTCGAGAGCTGAAGGCATTACTCACTGAAAACGTGACTACCGGCTTAGCGCGATTTTGGGGATTTCTAAAATTAACCGCGACTTATTTGCAAAATACGTTTCGTGATGTACCGTAGCCGATTGGGAGGAAGCAGTTTTGCATTCCGGACTGGAAGCACCGCAGGCGAGTCGCGAGGGAATGTAAGACCTGACAGGAGAGGCGAACAAAATGTCAACAAACGTGTCAAAGTCGGAGACATACACACACGCCGCCCGAGTGAGGAGAACTGTCAAGAATGAGTCCTTCGTCGGACCGTGTCAGAAGAGTTGTCAAAAATGTGTGTCAAGCAGCCGATTGATAATAAAAGCAAGCAAAAAACGAACAAATCATTCCGAACGGCCCGCAGGCAGTTCGGTCCAAATATTCACGCCTTAACAAGGGGAAAAAAAAACGAAAGAAATAACTCACCAACTTGTTGCAGTCCGAACATCACGCAGAATCCCACGAAGAGGGCGATGTACGCAATCATGCCGGATCGGTTCTTGGAGAGAATCTCGAAGAAGACCACATAGAGGAGGGTGCCGCAGGCGAGTCCCTGCAGAATGGCGGACGGAATGCTGGCCGCGGTGCTGTCCTGATTGCTGACCAAGATCCCAATGCCGATGCCGAGCGGGCTGACAACGGCGAAGGTGAGCACGTAAACGATGGCCAGGGCGGTCCTGGTGCGAGCGACGATCAGTTCAACGCCGACGCAGAAGGCCAGGACGAGTTTGTGCGCTGATACAGCGCCGAACATGAACCAGACGGTGCTGGCGGATCCTTCCAGGCCGATGGCGAGTCCCTCGAAGAGCTCGTGCAGCGAGAGGGCGAGTACGATGAGAAGGCCTCGCAGGGATGACGCGATGAGGTCCTCGCCGTTGTCCAGTGGCATGTGGCTGTGCGAGTGATGCTCATGGGAGTGTGAGTGCGAATGCGAGTGCGAATGAGAGTGGGAATGATTGTGAGCCGGCTGGTCGTACTGCTGGGGCGGAGCTGTGGCGGCTTCGTGAGCAGGCGCCTGCTCCTTCAGATTGAGCTGGTACTTCTGGTTCTCCATGTCGTTCACCAAGAGGTCCTGCACCGAGAGCTTGGCCACCGTGCCACCATTGCTGAAGCCGTCCTCGTCGGTCTTCTGCTCCTTCTTCTGATCCTTGTCCGCGTTGCGCATCAGATAACTCTGGCGGATGCTGTGTCCCCGCTCGAAGGCGGCCGTCGTCTGGTCCTCCAGCGTGCGCCGGTGGTTGTGAATGTACGCGTGAATTATCTCCTCGATGAGGAACATCGCGAAGAAGCCCACACACATCAGCAGCTCGGCCAGTGGGAACGTCAGCTCGGGCAGCGTGCCACACTCCTGCAGGCTCTCCACAGTCTCCTGCACTTCCGGCAGCAGATGCAAGAAGGTAGTGCACAGCAGCACGCCTCCCCCGAAATACAGCAGGCACTTGACCACTGTAGCCGACCGGGCGTTCGTATTGTTCTCCGTCCACTTGAAGTAGCGATTCAACAGAAAGGGGATCGCTCCGCACAGTGTCGTGGCGCAGAATAGGACAGCCATTGCAGTGGCCTTCGCCACCAGCACACTATGCGCATCCACGTCCGAGTCGACGGACAATGTTGTCGCCCGCGACATACTCGCACTGCTCGCGCCATGACTGTGTCCGTGCGAATGATGGTGGTCGTGATCGTGGTCGTGGTCGTGGTCGTGCCCATCCTCGTGACTCGCCATCGTGGACATCCGCGACAGGCACTGCAGGAAGCTGTTTATCTCCGACTGATTCATCGTCATTCACTCGCGAACCGTTAACAAAATAAAAAAAACCCGCACAAAAAAGCAAGAGAAACCCTGACAAGGCTCGAGATCGTCCCTTGTACACTCACACACACACACACTGTCCGGCAGGCAACTGGAGCAAGTACACAAAAGAGAAAGGATCAAGTGCTCCCTTAGCCCGGCACACGCTCACGCCCTTCGAAAGGGAAAATGTTCAAAAAATGCACGCGACGTTGAGAGCGGCTGCTGCGGCGGCTTTTCAAATGGGAGGTGATTGCGACTACAACGACTGCGAGTGCGGCGACTACGGCTCTGTGTATGGCTGTGACTGTGACTGGTACAACGCTCTGAATTCATCTAAGGCCGGTCGCAACCGAGGAACAGCATTTGAACTAATGGAGTAATTGCACAGGTGTTGCTATCTTTTATAGGGGGGGATGGTTGTTGTTCCACCGTCGGCGTATCGCTGTGCCAACATGTTCGATCGAACCGATGACACTGGCTGAGCAGCGCCCGCGGCGGTGGCGGCGGCGTGTGCCTCAGATACCTACACAGCGCGGGTTCGATGTGTGCTTCATGCGGTAGGGAAGCCGATGACGTGTGAGCGCTCTTGTTGTGAACCTGGTTTACTCTCTCGCTCTCGCTCTCTGAATCTCTCCGTGTGCGATCGGTTGGTTTGCAAACAGTCGCTGAGGAAAGACATGAGACACTGCGTGCAAATTGGAACGAAACGGCGCGAGGGAGACGATCGGGTGTATGTGGAGAAACCGATACCGAAACCGAAACCGAAACCGAAACCGAAAATCCCATCACCCGTCGTCGGTCAGCTTTAGGCGTTTCTCTGTGTCTGACGTCTGACCTTATCAGCGGCTCCTCTCAAATCAAAAAAGAATACCCACTAAGCACTTGGTATGGGTGATGTTTTATGGCATCGTCAGTTGGCCTTCTCTTGCGTCGACCTTCCTCCCTCTTTTGGGGCGGCAGCCACATAGCAATCGCCACCCGATAAGATACCGCAATCCCGTCCTCGTCACTGTGTGTAGATGATTTTGTCTTACAATGTCAGTGCACGAGCGATTAAAATCGGAGCTCTTGTTAGCCAAGAGTTGAAGTGCTGTTGTTTTGTTTTTGCTGCGATAACGGGGGATTTTATACACTTGAAGAGACTTGCGGCAACAGAGAGACCCCTTGTCGGCCATAAATTCAATAAGATTCGGTGTGAAGTTGATTGGGATATTAAGACGATCATAAAAGTGAACGAACAGCAAACGAAACACAAAAATCATCGACACTGGCTTCTGTGGACATGCGTTATCGCTCTCGAGTGACGATGAAATGATGAGCGATCGCATTACTTTGAGGAATGCAACACACAATGGCATCGTGGGGGTGTTTAACTACATACATCTCTTTCCCTCCATCCCCCTCCCCCCCTCCCCCTCCCCCTATATGCCTTTCCATCGACGTCAACTTTCCATCCATAGTGTGGCCACTCAAAGATCGACATACTCAATTGCCAACAATTTGGTGGCCAGTTCAGCATCGATCGGCAGTTTCATCACGTATCTGCCGCGATACTCATGGCTATCGATTGAATAAATTTTTGTTCAGTTTTCTTCTTCTTCTTTGTCGCTGCTGTCGATCCCCCTCAAAGAGGCAACATTCCCTGTACTCCACTGGCTGACAAAACCGACATCTGCGTACAAATTGCACTCGCATCGAACGGCCAATGACATCATCTGAAAGAACGACCAGAAGAAACGCAAGACAACACGTTCGTTTTAATCTCTGCCCCCTCCTCCCCCCTCTCCGGGCCCACTCTTGGATTCCGGGTAAGTCCGGAAGGCAAACGAAATGAAGCAACTTTCCTTTGGCACATCCAAAGCGCGAGCGATGCGCCGTGGAAATCACCATTCGCGAGCGAACAAAAAAAAAAAAAAAGCACGCAACTGCATTGCAACGGCGTCGAAAAGTCCCCGTGGACCGGTTTGCTTCGACGCAAGAAAGACTTGTTCGATGCAATCGATGAGTTTCCCTCGATAAATCCGGCAACACTCACACACACACACATCGGTGAGTGCATGTCGCCGTCAAGATGTGATCGATTCGAGGCACCTGTGAAGGCTACATTTCATAAGTCCACGGATTCAACCATCGCATCGTGACGGGCTTTGGTCAGTACGACGGCTTGTCACCTGCCATGACTGACACTCATCCCCTGTCATCAGGTCAGTGGTTCTTACACAAAAAGAAAAGACAAGAAAAAAAAACAACAGCCGATCACAAGATACGAAGTAGCGAAGAATCTTATCGCCCGTCTGGTGTATACGGTCCTAACTGGCCTGAACGCAGCGATAACCGCGATTGCAAACAGTGCCCCAAAACACACGCCAAACAAACATCGACAACACGGCTATTTAAAGACCGAATTCACCAGCCGAACAACAGCAATAACCGCGAGTCACATGATACCGCTGCTTGTCACGTAGTCGTTGACTTTATTTTTATCGGTCGCCTGGCGAATACTGCGCTAAGGCTAACTCCGTACGCCTTGTTGTTGCCCTGCTGAATTTGACACAGCGTTTCAAGATTGATTTAGCACTAAATCGCCTCATGTGTGTCCATTAGCTGTGAGCGTCACCAGAAATTCGAGGCATCGTCAATTGGCCAGAATGACCGCGGGCCCCGAGGGCGCCTTTGCAGTTCGATCACGCCGTCCAGCCATGGCCTGGCATTTTAACGTAAATTTTCCACTCGATAGCGCTAGCTGATAACATGATAAAAACACAGAAAGCACGCATTGGCGAATACGGGCCTTATCACAGTGTCCGTCAACAGTTTGTTGTCACCTCAAGTGTATTGCAGAGAACCGCAATCGCATACGTCACGCTGTTTGAATAGAATTCAATTTCAGCGAAACCAAACCCCCACTTAGGCGTAAGTGGCTATTAACAGATGTTTACGATGTGGCTATCTGAGCTGACTTCATCAGCGAATGTGAAGGCCAACAAAAAGCACCCTTGACCTCAACCGAAATGGTTGTTCGGCTAGGCTTGCCACTCGCTCTTTCCTTGAGTGCGCACTAGACGCTGCACCTCGATGTGGACTCTAAAAGCGACATCGTTTGACGGTCCTGCAATGAAGACCGAAGCGTGCCCTTCAAAACGAGCCGTCATTCGTTGATCAGCTCCGCCAAACAAAAAAGTTGAGCCAACAAAATTTTCGCATTTTTCGAGAAAAATGTTTCTGAATTACTAGTCGCCCAGAAATTGTAGTAGGTATACTTTTGCAAAATTGAATTCTTTGACATAGAATATCTCGGGAACGGGGGGACGTAGGAAAAAACCAATGATGAGGTGTTGTAGGGTATGACTTCGTCTTCAAGACGCATATAGCGGATCGACAAAAGTCCCGTTATTTGCGTCTTAATTTTAAAAAAAATAGTTTTGTGCGCGTTTTTTTGCCACATTTTGTGCGGGGACTATGGATGCTTGTATGGAGGGTTTGAAGCCCAAAGCGTGCCCTTTCAGATGACGCATCAAACATTGATCTACTGCTGCAAACAAAAAAGTTAGAGCCCAGAGGGAATATGTCAGAGAAGGTGACCTGAAGTGGTACATTTCGGAAGATCGGCTCGGAAACTTTTCTATTTGGTGGAGTTGATCAATGAGTGATACCTCATCTTAAAGGGCACGCTTCGGGCTACAAACGCCCAGTAAAAACATTCATAGCTCCCAGCCAAAAACCTATAGAAAATCGAACAATTAACAATTTTTTTAAAAATTATGACGCAAATAACGGGACTTTTGCTGATCCGCTATGTGCGTCTTGAAGACGAAGTCATACTCTACACAGCCCCATCATTACTTTATGCCTACGTCCCCCCGTTCCCGAGATATTCAATGTCAAAATATTCAATTTTGCAAAAGTATACCTACTACAATTTCTGGGCGACTAGTATTTCAGAAAAATTTTCTGGAAAAAATGCGGAAAAAATGTTCCGCCGCGAAGCTTTGCAGGACCTTTTGGGCTCTAACTTTTTTGTTTGGCGGCGTAGATCAATGAATGGGGTCTCGTCTTAGAGGGCACGCTTCGTTATTTAAAATGCCGTTAGACGCGTCTCGATTAATTCAAGGACTTCTGAGTTGTACGCAGTTGAAGGTCATATTGGGCAGATTTTTGTCGATTTTAGCCCCATTTATTTCACTTGCGAACGCATAACTTTTCTGTTTGCAGGAGTAGACCAATGACTGATGCCTCATCATGAAGGACACGCCTCGGGCTACAAACGCACAGTAAAAACATTCATGGTCCCCAGCCAAAAACATATAGAAAATCGAATAAATAATAATTTTTTGAAAAATTAAGACGCAAATAACGGGACTTTTGTTGATCCGCTATGTGCGTCTTGAAGACGAAGTCATACTCTACACAGCCCCATCATTACTTTTTGCCTATGTCCCCCCGTTCCCGAGATATTCAATGTCAAAATATTCAATTTTGCAAAAGTATACCTACTACAATTTCTGGGCGACTAGTATTTCAGAAAAATTTTCTCGAAAAATGCGAAACATTTTTGGGCTCAACTTTTTTGTTCGGCGGAATTGGTTAATGATTGAGGGCTCGTTTTAAAGGGCACGCTTCGGGCTACAATCCCTCCGTACAAACAATCACAGTCCCCAGCCAAAATCTAATGCAAAATCGTAAAAATAAAAATCTTTTCGAAAATTGAGACACAAATAACGGGACTTTTGCCGGTCCGCCATTTGCGTTTTGTAGACGAAGTCAAACCCTACAATCGCCCATCATTACTTTTCTCCTACGACCCCCCGTTCCCGAGATATTCCATGTGAAAATATTCAATTTTGCAAAAGTATACCTACTACAATTTCTGGGCGACTAGTATTTCAGAAAATTTTTTCACGAAAAATCGATTTTTCGAACCTCATTTCTATTAGCTAGTACAAAGGTCCTTCTTAGGATTCATATCAAACGCAGGCACATCCACTGGACGAGCAGTGTCAATATGCTCGATCCAGTAGATGATACAAGCGTGCAACAAATAAAGTCAATCTGAATGTAAAACCAAAACACACACACAATCGGTCCTTTTCAGGACCATGCCCGTCATTTTCAGTTTGAACGTGATGAGCAATGCCCCACCAGACAGCTGCACCCCATATTCCACCAAAAAACCAATCAGCCCCATGCCACCCTCGGTTCAACGAAGCCGACAAAAATCACGATTTCATACAAAAATCCGCCTGAAATACCAGGCCACCAGAAACCCAGCAGAAGCAGTAGGTATCCGAAAATTTCAGCCAGGCGGTATGCAATGATTTTTGAGGTGGGTCACATGACCTGGGTGTGCGAAATTTTCGTTGCATATCGGCCGGGCGAAAAGTGAGGATACCTGCTGCTTTTTCTGCATTTCTGGGGGCCTGGTATTTCGAGTCGATTTTTGTATGAAATTACGATTTTAACGCACTGTTGTTGGTGCAGTTTTTTAGGGCTATTTTGTGGATGGCTTGTGAAAAGGCACATACTTGACTACTTGACTAGCTTACCTTGTATTTCCGATCCTGAAAAGGACCTTTTTTGTTTGTTTTAACATGTGGGTTGACTAGCTTACCTTGTATTTCCGATCCTGAAAAGGACCTTTTTTTTTGTTTGTTTTGACATGTGGGTTGACTAGCTTACCTTGTATTTCCGATCCTGAAAAGGACCTTTTTTGTTTGTTTTAACATGTGGGTTGACTTTAAGAAAAAAATTACTGTTGTTTGTTTTTGTTATCAATCTTTATTGAATCGTTTTGTGGGGGATAAGGATTTAAGGATATTTAAGGATTTTACAAGATTAAGGAGAAAATAAATAAGACTATGGCACAAGACTAGAGGAGACTGCTGGAGTGGTCTGCACAGCTGTTCGACTGGTGGTCATGCAACTGGTAGCTCGAGCGTGGCGCAACTTGTTGTATTTGGTGACGCCGTCTGCATGAACCCTGCTAGCAAAGCTCTATGACGCTTACTTCATGTCACCATTTCGGACGCTTTTGTCGAACTTCATTTTTGCTAACTTCTGACCAATTGGTCGTAGCGGCATGGTTGATGGCTCTACGGAAGCGTCTTTTCATCAGCTGCAAAGCTGTAAGAAACCTTGAGCAAAGAAGCCAAAATCGCCGAAAAACGCATAGTTTCCGAGATACAGCCTATTTTGTAAAATTCAGCATTTCAGGTCACTTTCTGCAACGTTTTTCTCTACTTTTCACTGGTCCTGGCGGCATGATGTGGTGCACAAATGAAGCGTCTTTGCGTGCTGCATCCAACGCAACAAACCGCATTCAAATCGAGCGAACCGTCTCCGAGATATGGCCAATTTTGTAAAATAAACTACTTCAGGTCAACCATTACAGGTCACCTTCTCCGACATTTCCGCCTACTTTCTGCTGCCCGTATCGGCATGATTGGGGCCACAAAAGAAGCGTCTTTGCGTGCTGCATCCAACGCAACAAACCGCATCTAAAACAACCGAGCCATCTCCGAGATATGGTGGTGGGTCTGCGAAAAGGGGGTTAAGTTGAATCCATCTCATCTCCACTTGGACTCCGTCTCATTTTCGCATTTCCACGTCGATTACTTTCAAATTTTCGATGCTTACTCCATGCTCCCCCTTGACACACTCCACTTCACTCGATTTTCATCCAAAACCCGGTCGAATTTGGGAAAAAATCGATTTTCAAAAATTTGTCACCTCGCAGCGGAAAAAGTCGACCGCTGGGATTCACAATTGACGGCGTTTTTTGCCGTGAAAACATGCATTTTTGCGATTTTCCAGCATTTCAGATCACTTTCTACAACATTTTTCCATACTTTCTTCTGGCCGTATCGGCATGGCTGATAGCTCTAAAGAAGCGTCTTTCCATGCTGAATCCAACCAGACTAGAAGCATTCAAATCGAGCAAGCCGTCTCCAAGTTATGGCCAATTTTGTAAAATAAACTGCATCAGGTCAACCACTTCAGGTCATCTTCTCCAACATTTTCCCCTGCTTTTTTCTGGGCGTGGCGGCACGATTTGGGGCACAAAATAACCGCCTTTGTGTGCCCAATCTAACGTCGCAATCCGCATCTAAATTAACCCAGCCGTCTCCGAGATATGGCCGATTTGGCAAAGTAAACTACTTTGCTTCAACCTGTCATGTCACCTTCTCCGGCATTTTTTCCTACTTTTTACTGGGTGTGGCGGCATGTTTTGGGGCACAGAGGCAGCGTCTTTGTGTGCCAAATCTTACGCAACAAACTGCATCTAAAGGAACAAAGCCGTCTTCGAGATATAGCCGATCTGTCGAAATGAACCACTTCAGGTCAACCATTTCAGGTCACCTTCTCCGACATTTTCCCTCTGGGCTGTAACTTTTTTGTTCGGAGGTGTAGATCAATGGTTGATGCCTCGTTTGAAAGGGCACGCTTCGAGCTTCAAACTCCCTCTACAAGCAGTCGTAGGTTCCCAGCCAAAAACCTATACAAAATCAAACAAATTACTATTTTTTGAATAATTAAGACGCAAATAACGGGACCTTTGTTGATCCGCTAAGTGCGTCTTGAAGACGAAGTCATATCCTACAATCCCCCATGATCGGTCTTTTCCTACGTCCTCCTGTTTCCGAGATATTCTATATCAAAGAATTTAGTTTAGCAAAAAGATACCTACTACAATTTCTGGGCGACTAGTACTTCAGGAAAATTTTCTCGAAAAATTGCGGAAAAGCAGGATCTAACTTTTTTGTTTAGCAGAGTTGATCAATGAAGGAGGCCTCGTTTTGAAGGGCGCAAAAGAAGTGCAGCCACTGCAATGCCATATGGACCATGTGACGCTTTTGCGAAGGGACGAGAGTTCGGTTCGGAAGAGGGTTCAGTTCGGAAGAGGGTTCGGTTCGTGGGCTATTGATGCAGACGCTTTTTTGTCCACATCTCGTTGAATTGACGCTGTGAGGATCACGCCCATCCAACCAGTAGAAGGCAGTAAGGCCTAAAAATGAAAACCACCACCATTTCTTCAGTTTATTCCTAATCTCATTTATTATTAATTAATTATTTTTTTGTTGGTTTATTTACAAATTATACCGGTATACACATGTGCGATTAATACGCACACATGTAAATATTTTTTTTTTCATATTTTTTTTTTAAAGTTTTTATTTATTTTTTTTTTGTTTTTTGCAGCGTTTTTCGACAAAAATGTTTTTGTTTGCATTTTTTTTTTGTTTGTTTGTTTGTTTTTAAACAAAATTTGTTCCTCTCATTGATGTTACTGTTTTTTGTTTTTGTTTTTGTTTCGTTTTTGTTTTAATACACATTTGCCCTAACTAGAAATTAAAAATTGTTATCTATATATATTTATATGTATAAATGTATATATATATGTATATATGCAAGAATAATGAAGGGATGCGGACTTAAATCAAAAACAGGAATAAAATAAAATTAAGAACAAAATAAAAATAAATCATAAAATCCAAAAATTTTAACAATCATTTTGAAAAATCCAAAAAAAAAAAAGACGTACGAAATTTGAAAAAAAAAAGGAAAAACAAGAAAATGTTTTCTGCTTATTGGTTGTGTTGTGTGTTGTGTGGAGGAAAAAAAAAACCATACAACTTCACTTTTATTCCTTCTTTATATGCATATGACCAATTCGCCCCACCTACAAATGTATGTATGTATAAAGATTTATGTATAGACGTTTAGACGTTTTCTTTTTTATTTGCAAAGATAAAAATGTTTAGTTTGGATACGTTTATAAGATTTTTTTTTTGTTTTTTTTCCCTTTTTTTTCTTTTCAATCAACATCAGCGACTATCTCGACTTTCGACTTCAATTTTCGCCATATTGACACACTACATAACTATACACTTTGCGCTGGTCTCCCCCTTCCCTCTCTCAAGATATCAAAATTGCTTTTAGGGTCTTTTCAATAATTATGCTCTTTTCTCCTTACACAAAAAAAAAAAAAAATAATTAATAATAGTAATTATACTCGTGTATATAATTTTATTAAATGGATGTGTGTACTCAAATAAATTGCTTTTCTTTTCCAATATGACTCGTAATTTGGTGTCGTCTTCAGGAAGGAACTTATTATTCGATAATCCATATATGAATTTTGTGTTGTATTTATTTTTATATATAATATAATTGCTTATGTTGTTGGTGTTCTTTGTTCTTTTTTTGTTTTTTGCATTTTTTTCTTTTTTGTTGTTTTTTTGAAAATATTTATTTAACATGATTCTCAAAAATGTATTGTAAAAGTATTTTATTTATTTTTATTTCTTTTTTTTTTCACATATAATCGTATTGTATAAGATGGTGGTGTTATATATATCTTTTCACTTTTTTTTTCTTCTTTTTTATCGTAAATATATCGTATCGATTGCAATTTTTTTTGTTTTTCTGTCATTTAGCTTACGAGATATAAAATGAGAACGAGAAAAAAAAATGTATATCCGGTAAAAGCCGTGTACCGTAACACAGCCTTCTGCGCAAAAACCAGAGAAGAAAAAGAAAAAAACAAAAAGAATAACAAAAACACAAAAAAAAAAAAAAACAAAAGGTAAACGTCATCAAGACTTCGATTATATTCTAGGTTAAAATCGTAATTGGTGTTTTGTTTATTTGTTGGTTTATATACTTAATATTTGTTTGTTTTGTTGTTGTTTCTTTTTTTTTTCGTTTTTTCTTTTCTTTTTTGTTTCTTTTCTAAGTTCAATAATTTTTTGTTTTTGTTGTTGTTTTGACAAGAACATAACAAAAGCGAATATCCATGATCTTTGACTCTAGTGTGTGTTCTTTTTTTCTTTTCTTTTCTTTTCTTTTCTTGTTGTTGTTGTTTTTCTTTCCTTGGCAAATGTTTTTTTTATAATTATTTATATATAAAACAAACAAAAAAAATGAAAAAAAAAATAATATAGAATTAATAATAATATAATAATAATAATAATTAACATAATAAACCCATAGAAAGCCATGTACCGCGCACAACCTTCAACGGTAGAAGAGAAGAAAATTGTTTTCATAATATATAACAAAATTATTCTAATTGTAAAATCATGATTGTTGTTGTTGTTCTGTGTTGTTGTTTTTATATATCAAATTCCGTTAAATCAAGAAAAAAAAAACAAAAATCAATGTAACCTATCATATTTTCTCCGGGAAATTCACGACCGATCTCACATAATTTGCTTCTTTTTTGCTTAATTGTTGTTGTTTTTTTTTGTTTTTTTGTTTTTTTTTTTTTCAATAATATTTATATATATATATAAAAACAAAATGGGAAAAAATTGTAACGATTCTCGTAACATGATGTGAGCTTTTAAAAAAAAAAAAATTAAAAACAAGAAAAAAAAAATTATATATATATATACTACTTATGTAAAAAAATTCTACGCTTGATTTTTTTTTCTTTTTTGCTTTGTTTTTTTTTTGTTGTTTTTTTTTTTTTTTTTTTTTTTTGTTTTGTTTTTTTTTGATTTCATGACGTATCGGGCGGGCGAGAGGGCTGGGGAGGAGTCGAGGAGGCGATTGGACTTGGGAGAGAGGTGGTAGAGCGCGCGCGACAGAGAGAGAGAGAGAGAGAAAGAGAGAGAAATAGTGAAAGAAAGGATATCTATCTATCATCTCGCATAGATTTCTCGGAGCATTTTGTAGCAAAAGAATTTTTCGTTTAGTTTTCCTTTTTTTTTTTGTTTTGTTTTGTTTTTTTTTTCTTCTTCTTCTTCTTCTTTCTTCTTTCTTCTTTCTTGTTCCTTAGTATAGATACGTGAGAGCTAATCTCAATTGGATTTCATGTTAATTGGCTTCGTCACTTGCTTCATTAGATACCAAGTGATTAAAGAATTGTTTTAGTCCTACTACAGCAACCCCTGGAATGAGAAGAAAGAACACACAAAAATTTGTTCAGTAAATTGCAGATAAGATGAGCCAGAAGATGAGAACAGGCATCAATTCGATGTGAAAACTAACCTTTTCCGGCCAATGACTCCTCCTTCAAATCACGCCATTTCAAAAATGTCTCCTCCTGCATAACATCGGCCTCGTAAAATTGGTTAAACATTTCATTTAAAAGACCTTAAACGATAATTAGAAGAGATTTATTAGAGACAACTGAAAATGAAAGGGAGGAGGGGGAGAGAGGGAGAGGGGGGGAGGGGAAAAAAAAAACTCACCACGTGGATGTTCTAATTGATTACACAGCAATTGCATTGCATTTAAACACTCCAGTTTACGTTGTTCTGTCGAATCAACGAATGGTGCTACGATCGGTATGGACACCTTCTCAAATGTCGGTACATCCAACTTGTGCGTGTCTTTATCAATTGCGAATTTGCAAACCGCAGTAGTAAGTGACCGAATAAATAGTTTATCAACATCGACTATGTTCGCCTAAAAGAGAAAAATGTCCAATCCAATCAATCATTTATCCAATTCACAAAAGGCGAAAATGAATGACTTACATCAATGTAATCAATAACTGCGTCGGCTTGCGCCTCTTCATTGAGCATGTTTTCAACACGTTCCACGACTTTCTCAACAAGCTTCTTCTTATCTTCAGTGGGGGGTATATATGGTGCCACAGATTCATTCTCAATATATTTGAGTTTCTAAACAAAACAAAAAAAAAAAAAAACCAAAAACAGATCACCATTAATTGACAAACCATGAAACGAGGAAAAAAGAACATACATTTGTACTAATAAACTCAGCAACATCAGCCTCAGGCATAAATGAGGTCCAACTTAGTTTAGAATTTTTCCACATGGCACGAGTAAATCTAGGTCCAATTTCACGTGTGCAATATACAAGGAAGATCCGTAGGAACTTAGGGCCAAGTCTCTCATTTTGGGACATTTGTGGGGTCCACAAGTCTTCAAATGTTATCACCTTTTTGGTCATCAGTGGACCTTTAATTTAAAATAAAACAACACATTAGGAATGCTGGACGACAACCTCGAAGGACAATCTCAATCAAATCTTACCGATAAACTCAAATGTATACATCCAAAGTTCTGGTACATCCAGGATCAGCTCCTCTTCCAATTCACAGAAGTTCTCGTAGGCCAACTTGAAGTGGTCTATCGATAGGAAGTTACGCTTAAAATAATACGCAACAATGTTTGCTATTGAGCGACGTTGCGCTTGACCAACATTGGCTAGATGCAAATACTCGGCTAGTATCATGAATAAGAAATACGAGCGCAGATTCTCTTTGAATCGATGCAAGCATGGTAGAACTTGATTTAGATTCTTAGCTACAACAGCAATTTCAACCATTTCCGATATGGCCGATTTGATTTCGTGCTGTTCAGCGTCGTTTGGCTCATCGAATACGGCCTTTGGCGGAACATCTGGCGATTTGTATTCAACAACTTTGGAGGCTGTTGCTGCCGCTGCAGCCGCCAACATCGAGGCGGACATATTTGAGTTGACAAACGCTGGCTGCAGTTGCTGCGATTGTTGCGATGATGCCGATGACATTGCTGAAGATGCTGCTGGCAAACCAGACTGAAAGACAACCAAAAATTATTGTATGACACTACACACAAAGCAGTGGAGAGGAGGTACTTACTTTGCCTTGCATTCTGGGTGCCATCGATTGGAATTGATTCTTATTATGACTAGTTGCTTTCTGCATATTTGAGGCATTCATCATGCCACGACCTTGATTATTACGTGATGAGGAACTTTCCCGAGAACCATGTGCCGAACCACCACGTGAATGGACACCTAAACAAAAAACGAAGCAAATTCAATTAATGACCGATTCCGGTGGTTTCAGCATATTTTTTTTTCCAAATTACCTCGATCATATCGATCTCGTTCCATTGAGCCCTTATTATAAGAGCCCTTGTTTCTGTTGCCACGATCGTTGCGATCATTGCGATCGTTGCGATCGTTGCGATCATTCCGATCATTCCTATCGTTCCTATCGTTCCGATCGTTGTTGCTCTTTGAGTCCATCAACGAAGATAGTGCGGCAAATGAGTTCGATGTCGTTGTTGTTCTCGATTGACCGCCGCTGCTGTTCCACTGGAACTGCTGAAGACCTCCCATCTTCTTCGTGCACATATCGATATCATTGAGCTGTTAAGAGAAGTCAAAAATCGATTGAAAATCTGCCTATTCTTCGTCTCATTTCATCAACTTACCATTGGTTCGAGTTTATTTGTATCAACAGCACCAATCGATCGATTGCCCTTGCCTGGCTGGACGTGGTGCCATATATCATCGCCGTTATTTGAGTTGCCACCATTGCCGCCCATGCTGTTGCCACCACCTTGATTCTGTTGTCGACGCATTGAGCCGCCATCATCGTTGCGTCCACCGCCGCGACTGCCATCACGATTATTGCCATACGCATTGTTGCCACCATAACGTGGATCCTTTTTCATGCCACCACCGGATGACTGAGCACCTCCGCCACTGCCGCCGCCGCCACCCATATTACCGCTTCCGCTGCCGGACATGATGTTGCTATAGTTCATGTACTGTGTCGACAGTTGTTCGGTTTTCGCTTGCTTCTGCAATTCGTCCATAGTCTTTGGTGTCTCGCCACGTGTCGATATCCATTTGTGCCTACGCAAGTCAATGACGTCCTGCAGCATGAAACGCACTCGGCTGGTCACCTTCGCTCCGTCCTTGTCTGTTTTCGATGCAATCGCTTGCATTCGCTTCATTGTGCTGTCGAGGTTGTAAAAATGCCGTGGTTCCTTCGATTGTATTGGGGTCTTCTCGAATTTCTCACCCACAGTGGTCAGTAGTTTGCACAAACATTCTAGTTTATCTTCGGATTTGGCATCTAGCAGAAGTTCTATACACGAGCTAATGATCTTTCCTGTCAACATCGAAATTTTGAAGAGTTCACCAATGAAGCGAACCGTACCGCCGGAACGTCTACGAATCTTACGCTCCTCGTCCTCAAGCTGGGCCTGCAACTCGAGCTTCTCCACGGGATCCTTGCACTCCCGTATCTTGTCCAAAATCGGCTGTAGTTTCTTCTCCTTGGCGGCACGCTTCGAGACGTTTTCAATAAATTCGTTTTCTGTCTTGTCCAGCAAGGAAGTGCGGAATTGCTTCAGATTGGAAGGGCCGCTCTCGTTTGAGCGTTCATCACGTGCCTTCACCTCGTCGACAAGTCGCTGACACAGCCGTGCATAGGATACTGAGAAGTTTGGCTCATCAATTGCCTTCTCAAAGACGAGTTCCATCACATCGTTCACCTTCTCATTGGTGTCGATCTTCATTTTTATAATCTGTTCAACCAACGGATCGAACTTTTCCGGTGTCAACTTGTTGAGAATACCACGCACGCGACGCTTCAACTCCTCGCTGTTGTGTTGCGCTTCGGTGACCTCATTCACCAGCACACGGGGCCGCCACGCGTTGTCCGTTTCGTTAAGCTTCACGTCTTGATTGAGTGACAGGTTAATGTGATATGTGGTGGCTCCCTTGCTGCCTCTGGCACTGTTGCGCGGATTCACACCTGACATGGATGATTGCTTCATGTATCCACCGGGACCGCTGCCACCACCGCCGCCGCCCATGCCGCCGCCAATGCCCATGCCGGAGCGATCGCCCATTGAGCCGATACCGCCCATGGACTGTACACGTTTGTTGTTGCTGTTACCGCGAACAAACGACGGCAGGAGATTCGGCTGATTCGGCTGGACGTTATTTGCCGACGGAAGGATCGATGCATTGATCATGGTCACATCTGGTGAGATCCTCGACGCCTTAGCTTCGCGCAATTGCAACAGTTGATCGCGATCGTACTGTTTCTTGCCCGACGGATTCTGTGGTGACCACTGACCCTCGTTATACACGATCAGCGACTGAACGGCGGCTGGTGTCTCTGCATCGGCCTTTGCTGCCTCCGATGTGGCCGCATCTTCTTCGATATCAGCGGCTGCATCACCATTCACGATTGGAGTAGTTGCACCCGATGTTGCTGTCGAGACTTGAGCGTCTTCTGTTGCAGTCACTGCTGCTGCTGCTGCTGCTGCTGCTGCTGCTGTGGCGACAGGCTCAGCCGCCATGGGGGCGCTCACTGGCTTCTGATTCGCATTGCTAATGTTGTTATTCTCGTTGACTTCTTGACTTTTGGCATTCGCTTTGTCACTTGGTACTGTTGCGGTTGCTGTTGCTGTTGCCGTTGCTGTTGCTGTTGCTGTTGCTCCCGTTGCGGCTTCCGCTTTCGACGTGCTATTATTATTGTTGACCAGATCGATCGTTGGCTGTGCAACGGCAGCTGCGGCAAGTGGCTTCGTTTCACTGCCAACGAGGCTACTACTGCTGCCGGCATTCGCGGCCACGACGGAATGTGGCGCACAACGGTCAGTCTCGTCAACTGATGCTGCCTTTTTACTAGTGCTTAGATTACTGTTAGTATTGCTACTACTATTAACGGTAGTATTTATATTATTTAAGTTGTTATCTAGGCTATCGGTTAATTTGTTTAGTTTACTAGTGTTATTGTTGTTATTATTGTTATTGTTGTGGTATTCTTCCAACCTCGCGGCATCTGTCACATTCTGCTGCTGATTACCATTTGCTGTCGCCGCCACCTTTTGCATCTGAGTGGCTGGGGCGGTCTGAATGACCGCATCTACTTTGCTACTATCGATTAGATCATCGGGTAGGGTTTGTGTATTCGCGTGTACCACATTCATTTCACCGGTCTGAAGATTTTTCGTACAAATCTCATTTGCTTCGGCCGTAATATCACTGCCAACGCCAATCGATTGTGTTGATGCGGATACGGATGCGGATGCTGTGGCTGTGGCTGTTGATACGACTGTGGATGCGGCGGTTAGCGGCGTTGCATTGATCGATGATTGATCATTTACAACGGCAATATCTTGCATTTCGGCGGTTATATCTTTTGGTGTTGCTGTTGTTGATGAGGATGATGTATGCTGTTGTTGTTGCAATAACGTTGGCGATGTCGATGACGATGATAGTGTGGAAAGTGTAGAGGTTGGTGACGATGATGCTGACGGTAAACTACTACTACTACTGTTGGTGTTGGTTCTAATGGACGTAGACGTTACTTCTGCTGTCGTTTCTGTAGCTACCGATGCAACTCCTAAACAAAGCGCGCACACAACAAAATCAAAATAAATATAAATTCATTGAATGAAGGGAGTGGGTGGTGATGTAAGGGTGGAGGGAGATGGATGATTCTCAAACTTACTTGAACTATTTGTCACTGTCGCTGGTGATGTGCCCGTTGCTGCTGAAACTCCTGCAACCGCCGATGCAGACGCTTCGATTGTTGTATCGATTTCGGAATTTGATGCTGCAGTTATCGGAGCTGCAGCTGATTGATTATTGCGCGATGATGAATCCGTAGAGATCACAGACAATGTTTCAGTTGAAGTATCGTATGCTTCGGCCTTTATTGCTTTGTGAAGATTTTCTTCAGCAGTCTTTGCTGTAAGGATGAACAGAAGGGGGAATGCACATTAGAATCGTTTGTTCCGCCGATGGTCGCTTGATTGGTTGCACAATGTGTGTGTGTGTGTGATTAAGAGAAGAGGAGGTCGCAAGGAACTGCTCTGTTTCGATGGGGTGAAGAAATTGCGCAGATCTCAGACGTACTCACCTTTTCATTTATTAGTCGATTGTAGGTGTTCCACGAGAGAAAAAAAAAAAAAAAAGAAAGAAAACCCGTTCTTGCGGGTTCGTGTACAATTTGAGTTACAATAATTTAGTTTATTGCGTATATTTTGAGAATTTTTTTGTTCCTTTGTTTTCTGATATTCAGAAAGAATCACAAGCATTCCCGTTTAAGCGTATAAAGTTTGTTTTTTTTTTTTTTTTTTTGTAAATCTATTTATTGCAGTGTTCCACGTATCACAAATATTGCAATTGATACCCGAAAATTCAGTCCAGTTGAGTGTCAATAAAAGATTCAAATATCACAAAGTTTGCTTCCTAACGACGAAGAAAATTCAAGTAATTTTTAGGTTAAGTCGATGGTACGAGGATGGTTACATTCTAAGGCAAAGGAGGGGGGAGGGGGGGGAGTCAAGACAACTAAGACACGATTGAATACGAGAGACTGCTATCACAAATCAGAAGCTTCGGCTCTGATGAGGAGGTCGGTCTTTCATCTCTCGATTGACAACGTTTTTGTGTCTTATCTTGCATCGAGGGGCAACGAGAGGACCGATCTGTGTCAACAACCGTGAGGAAAGCAAAAGAAAAAGAAAAAAGGAAATAATCTACAAACTCTCACAAGTGTGATGTGAAACAAGGACTCCCACTCGACATCGATGTCGAGAAGAGGGACACAACGCTGTCTGCAGCAGGTTCTACAGCAACATTCGAGAGTAGGGCAGGCCTTCAATCCACAGACGCTTCATTCAAACTAAGCTTCAACTGTGACGCGAAGAAACACGTCTGCGACCTGGCACACACTACTCATTGTTGAAGGTTACCTTCAGTTGCACTGTGCGTTGTTTAGCGCGTCGATGTACCGTGAGTTTCACACGAGCAAAAAAAAAAAACTACGAGCCAGAGAGAGATCCGGTGAACAGCGAAAGGCCCCATACGACACGCGGCCAAGGGGAGCGACAAATGGTTTAAGGAGAGAAAAAAAAACTATTTACGATTGTTAAATTCCACGGGACAATATGAATAATTCCGAAATAGTCACAATATTTCACTGGTTTGTGTTGAAAAGAATAAAACTTAAAGAAAAAATATAATGAACAACGCCTTCAGAGAAATAATGCACACATGTGTGGGGGTGATCCATAATGGATCTGTGCGCTCATCCCTCTCACATGTCTCGGCTGGGAGGAAGCTCCTGTTGCTTGGCAACCAGATAGAGAGAGAGAGAGGGGTGTATGTGTGTGTGGGAGAGCGTTTTGGCGACCATACAAAAATAAAATTCCTACACAGCTGATATCATCATTTCTTTGACTCATCATAAAATACACACGAGGATGGGGAACAACAAGGTGAAGACCGACCCCCAAATGGAGAAGAAGAACAACACACCACACTACACCACCATTAATCAGATACACAGCACCGCAACACACCGTCACAACCGCATCGCATCACACATGGCCGGAATTTGAGAACTTTAAAAGGATTCCCCGTTTGCTGGCTATTCGTGTGTTCCAGATGAGCGAGAATGTGTGGGCCGGCCGGCCGGCCAAGGGTTTACGTTCATCGCACTAAGATTGGTGGGTGGTTGGTTGATTCGTTGGTTGACTGACTGCTTGATTGAATGCACACGCGCGCATGCGGTACGGGGGCGGTTGAGGCGAAGTAACAAAGACGTCAACGACGTCAATAGACTGACATTCCAATGTCTTTGCAGATGTATCTCTTTCACCTCCTCCTCCTCCTCCTCCTCCTCCACCAGCACGTCATTGTGTGTATCATCCGAAAGAGAGACGAACACCGAAACACCGAGCGACATCGAAACGCGCGGGCGCATGAAATGTCAGGGAGAGCAAATGACTAACAGACGCAGTGTACCAGCCCTACGTGTGTCGACGAGGACGAGAAGAAGACGGCAAAAATTCCAGCTAAGGAGGGCCGGACTTTACAGGAATTGCAACTGCTTCTTTATTGTCTGCCTCCTTTGAGTCCGATGACGATGACGATGACGATGACATGCTATGCAGCAGCAGGGGCGGGGGGGAGGAATGGGGTATAATAGAAGTCGTCTTTGCTTCTTAATTTAAACGCACGTTTTCACTTGTATTCTCCAGAATGTCTTTTCTTTCACTCATTCAACTGCCGTTACCAACGGAACGAAGGGGGAGAACAACAGAACAGTGGGGGATAGAAGAATGAATTCAAATTACATAATATATATGTATGTATGCACGTATGTGTGTGGGTTTCACCGCGTGTATGTGGCAACAATCGAAAGTCTGGTCCAAAGAAATGACTAGAGTGCCTGCCTCTATCCGCGCGCGAATAAATCAAGTCACTTTGAGTTTTTGGTTGACGACGACCACGACCGACTACTACTCACACTCCTCTTCTCACCCCCAACACACATACATACACACGCGCATTAATATTCAAGAAGCATGCACACAATTTCAACCGACTATGAATAAACACACACGAGTCGAGACATTAAACCGTCTTTTCTCAGCACAGCTCTCTCCGATCGACATATAACCTTTTTTTTTTTTTTTTTTTTTCAATTTTTTGAAACTTGAGGAAAGAATCTCAAAATAATAAATTAATAAATAATTCCGTCCTCTGAACAGAGATCACATCACAGAGAGCGAAGGGGGAGCAAGGGAGAAACAATTTAAGGAAGAAAAAAAAAATTACAAAAAAAAAAAAAAGAAAAGAAAATAAATAAATAATAAACCCGCAGCTAAACTGAACTAAAGACCGACCACATGCCGTCGTCGCTCCTCGCGCGCACAACGTAACCACAATTAAAACACGCAATCGCAGTCGTGGGGAAACACACATAATATCATATTGCCACCGCAGAGAGAGAGAGAGTAATCCCCGAAAAAATAAAATAAAAATGACACACAAAAAGAAGGAGAAATCAAGAAGAATGTTGATTGTCCCCTGGCTGGCTGTTTGGCTGGGCGTGGGGGGCGGCGGTGAGCTGCTGATGGTGGTGGTGGTGGTGGTGCGGGGGGAGGCTTGATTTACAAATCACTGTTGCTATATGCAAATCACATTCAAATAATACACATCTTCACACAACCAGTTCACAGACAGACAGACAGACACAGCCAGTCAGATAGATCCCCAGAATGTGAGTGTGTGAGTGAGCTAGAGACAGAGAGAGAGAGAGAGAGAGAGTGAGAGAGCGAATGGGATGGAAATGTCTGAGAAAAGAGCAAAATTAAGTGGCAGAGAAGAGAAGTCAAGCCAAGCCGCCTCTGCCTTCCCAGTCCAAATGAAGTGGTCACAAAACGACAATGATAACGGCGGACACCACCTTCACCGACATCGCAAGCACCACCATCGCCACCGTTGCCACCATCGCCACCATCATCATCATCATCATCGTCGTCGTCATCATCATTATCAAACCATCAAGTGACTGTGTAACGAGAAGTGAATTAAACGGAGACGATTAAAAATAGTGCACAACAAGGCAGGCGCACACTAACCGTTCACCAATCTCGAACAGTCGCGGTGGCGAAGACATGTGGAACAGGAGGAGGGAGGTGAGACACGCAAGCAGCAACGAATAGATGTGGTGCAACACACACACACAGAGCAACACACAAATCGGTATCATTTCGTAATTATCTGCTCGTTAGTTTTTTTTTTTTCTTCCCTCGTTGTTCATTTCATTTTCTTGTGACTAGTCTCGGTTCTCCGGTGCGACTTTTATTACCATTTTGCTTGTCCTTCTCCTTTCATTCCCACCGTCGTCGGTAGTCATTGATTTTTCCCATTTTTTTTTTTAGGGCAATTTCATTTTTTTCCCCCTCCCCCCGTGAAACTTGTTTTCTAGGGCAAGAATGAAAAAAAGAGAAAAAAAAGCATTCATCTCACGTCGGGGCGTGTGAAATCATGGATCTCCGTGTCATTTGTACGACGAGATGTGAATGGAAAGTGACGTAACTGCAGGAATCTATCGAATGGATATCAAGTTTCTAAGTTGCCTTGAACATACACACACACACGCACACACCCATCCGCACGTGGTGAAGGTACACACACACACACACAGACACATTAAAGTGAGGGGTTGACTTGCTAAACGTGGTTCATCGAACAGGGGACGCGTGGATTTTGACGAATTGAAGGACGAGAATGGAGTTTAGAGCAGGACAGGAATGGAGATCTCCAGTTTAGCAACAATATTCCCTTTTGAAGACGAACACCAGCAGTGACAAGCACATGGTCGGCAACAGGGCTTGATTAAGCGATAGCCCAGCCGCTGCCAAGTATCGCTGCCAATGCAAGATAAGAATTAATAACATTTCACTGTGTTTCAGCTGACGACGAGTCGTTACGACACTGACCTTATCACCCACCTTGTATGGTCAGAGAAAGGCCGAACCTACGCACAGGAGTGAATGCAAGATGAACGGCAGCTTTGACACATCGGTAGATGATCCCTTAGTCGCGCAGCAAAATCTGCTGTGTAAAGCGATACTGAGAGTTGGACACTTAGAGAACGTAGTGTTTTGTGTACTCTGTGTGTGGAAAAAAAAACAAGGCTCCGGCTCGATCCAAGGGTTGCCTGGCCTGAGAGGTAAGTAAGTGAACACTTCACGTCTTGGGTGGTGATGACAGGCAACGTGCCCAGGCTCTGCACTTGGAGCAGACTTCATTTCTCAGATTCTGACGGTGGTTTCGAGAGCTCTTTGGTTTTCAGGCACTTTCAACTGGCAAAACCTTGTTGCAGAGAGATTAAGGAATACGGACAGTTCCCTCTTAACGACCACCTTCAGAGAATCACACAAAATACCAGGGGGAGGGGAGGGCGTTTAAAAGGCAGATGCACTTACCAGTTTGTAATTTATTATCCTTGTGATCTGGTGGCGCAACTATTGGAATAGATTTGCTGAAACGAGACAAAAGAGGAAACACCATGAATTCGGTCCATGTGATGATGGGGGGAGGGGGGGTGTAGGTCTTGTGGTTTTTGTTTTCTTTTACGGAGACAATGAATTGAACTTACTTCTTTCGCTTTTGCTGCTGTGGATTGCTTGGACGTATCTCAACAGATGGCCCATCGGACATTGCCGAAACAACCGGGGTTTGGCCAATTATATCATTAATTGGACACACTGCTATACTGTCGAAGATTTCTGTAAAACCAAAGAGAACGAGAATAGATTCGATTAGTTGTTGTATTGAGAATCACTTGTGTCGGAGATGTGGTGATTCATGTGTGATTTGTGAGATAAACAGACAGAGAGAGAGACAGAGAGAGAGAGAAAAGAGGAAGCTAAAGAGCTAAAGAAACTCATTGATAAATAGAAAAACTGTTTAAATGCTTGTGAGTTAATGATGGTATTGTGTGTAACGCGCCACCACAACTACTCACCTATGGGCATATAGGCAACTGCTGGTAAAGCTTTATTAGATTCATCTAGTTCATGCGCATAAATACCTTCAGTTCGATCCTCGCTCATAACCAGCGAATCTTGGTAATCCATTTCGGAGTTCGTTCCAGGCTGTGTGAATAAAGATAAAAAAAAACAAAAAAAATATGATTCTAGATACCATCGTATGGTCAAATCAAAGACTTACCTTTTGAATTTTCAAATCGTCCAAGACATTCTTATTGGTCTCCGGATCAATGATATCCAATGCGTGTGGACGTTTCTTCCTTTGATTGGTGACACCGCGATGATCGGTTTGCACTGTCTGCTGCCCCGTCGGCACACTAAGCACTGGCGTTGCCAATACAGCACCGGCTGTTAATGGAATTTGTGTCTGTGTACCATTTGGACCGCCGAGCGGACCATTTGGACCGCCCTGCACCGGTATACCACTTGCGACGCCCGATGGACCGCGCTGATGCGTTTGCGCCGCCGTCGATATCATCGTATTGGGTGCATAGTATTGATATGGA
>OU026150.1:1475146-1561515 GCA_907269125.1 Eristalis pertinax
CAATGGCATCGGTGCACCCACAGGATGCCCCTGATTTGTACCATTACCACCGCCACCACCTCCGCCAGCTGCTGCAGCTATTGTTGATATATAATTTGGCATATATCTTGAGACCATTTTGATGTGATTTGTTTTTCGTTTCTTTTTGTTTCTTTTTTTTCACGTTCTCTTGAGAGGTGTTGTGTGTTGGTTGGTTGTTTCAAAACTCTTGTGTCTTTTTTATACTTGTTCTCTGTGTTTAGAGTTTAGAGTGTGTGTGTGTGTGTATGTGTGCTGCTGCTGCTGCTGCTGCTGCTGGATTTTGTTTTGTTTTTATATAGATTTTGGAATTATTTTTTTGTTTTGCTTTTTTTCTTTAAAATATTGCTTGTTGATAAAAGGCAACTTTCTGTTTACTTCGGTTGTTTTAGTTTCTTTTCTTGTTTCTCTTTTGTTTTCTGATTACTTCGATACGATTCTTATTAATTTTGGTATATATTTAAATATATATATACATAGATAAGTATATGTATGTATGTATAATTTGTTGTTTTCTCTTCTTTTATAGATTTCGCTTACTACAAAAAAATATTGTTCGAACAGAAAATATCTAACATAAATTACTAGCTACTCCGTTTCGTTACTTGAACACATGTGAGTTCGCATAAAACTTTAGTTTTCTCTTCTCCTTTTTTTTTTTTTTTGCTTGTTTGCTTTCGCTTATCTTTCTCTCTCTCTCTCTCTCTCTGGCTCTGTTTGTAGCTGTCTCTTGCTTTTTATTGCTTTTAATTTCCGTTTATTGCGAATGCTGTTGCTGTTGCTGTTGCTGTTCGGTTTCGGGTTCGGGTTCTAAATTGTTAGGAGAGCGCGCGCAATTGATCTGCCGTTTGATTTTCTGTTTTCTGTTTTCTTTTGATTCTTTTTTTTTTCTTATTCTTTATTTCTAGTTTTGTTTGCGATATTTTTTCTTTTAAAAAATGTTTTTCGTAGGAATTCAATAATCTCTTTGCTTTTTTTCTTGTATAATAGATATATATATATATAAGTATGTATGTATATGTATTATAAATAAGTACGCACAAACATTTAAAAAATAAAACAACTAAATTTTTTTCGAAATAAGAAACTAGCGTGTATACATATGTAAACCGTGGATTCGTCTCGCTTTTTTTTTTTGATTCTTGTGATTTTCTGGGTGATTTACTTGATTTTCTGTTTTGAGTCGGCTCCCTTTTGTTGAATTGAATATTCTCTTGTGTTTTTTTTTTTTTTTTTTTGTTCGTTTTCGATTCTCTTGATGGACTTCTTTAAAGACAAAAAAAGCAAAAAAAAAAAAAAAAAAAGACTATATATACATGAAACTGGGTGTTCTCGGCGATGAAGAAGAAGAAGAAGAAATAAAGAAGATTGTGGTTGCTTTGTTTGAATGCAAGTGCAAGACACAGAAACACACAACAATGATGGGTTGGATAGGAGTAGTAGTTTTGCAGGTTATTCCGCTTCGTTTATGAATACAAAATATGCGAAGGGACACACGTGCGGTCTTTTTTTTTGTTTGTTTCTTCGATGGAATCCAAGTTCAGAATGAGAGAAAAAAAAATCTGTTGAATTGTGAATAGAAATTGTGTTTCAACAAAAACAAAAAGAAACAAGTCGTTCTTTTCTATCTATTTTCTGATCGTTTTTTTTTCTTCGTTTTTTCCCCTCTCTTCGTATCCTTCACACACAGGAGAGTGGGTTTTTTTTTTCTTACTGAGGTCTAGAAGGTTGTAATAAGAGTACCAGCATTAAATGTTGCTTTGCTTACTTGTTGGTTGTAGTTGTTGTTTTTTTTTCTTAACAAAGAATATATTAAATAATACGTATCATCAATGTTGTACCGATAATCTCAGAGTATAACGATGAGTATTCTTCAAATGTGTGTGGATATCCTTTGTTATAGGCTCTGCAATTTGCTGATTTGTGGTGCTGTTGTTGTTGCTGTTGATGTATTTTTATGTGTAAAAAGTTTCTTTTGATGGTATCGTTGTCTCATACAAATGATACTGCTGTTGTAATTGCTTATCCTTTTTTTACAAATAATTTTATTTGGCTGTTGCTCTTGGTGTTGTTGCTGTTGCTTTTGTTGTTGCTGTTGCTTTTGTTGCTGTTGCTGTTGCTTTTGTTGTTTAATATACTTGTGGATGATATACTTTCTATTTGATTCAGCTAACATTTTTTACTTTTATTGCGTATGAAGTGTTTTTTTCCTCTGCTTCTGCACATTAAAACAAAAGTACTTCCTACTTTGCCCTCTTTTTCTGTTTTTTTTTTTTTTGTTTCTCTTCTGTCTCCGCGCGCCTTTGTTGCTTGTGATTTGTGATTTTTTTTTATATATATATCCGCTTGCTGGTGGAGGGGGAGGAAGTGGATCCAAATACGAGACAACAATTGTTGGAGGACGAATTCAAGAAAAGCCAACGAATTCACTTTAAACAAGTGCCTTTATATTCACTGTTTTCTTTTTTTTGTTTTTTTTTTAATTTACTTCGAGTTCTTTTTTTTATGTTTGTTTGTTCATTTAATTTAACACATTCACTTCTGTTAGACAAGAAAAAAGAATATTTATGAGAAAACACTGTATCGGAGAGTTTATTCAAAAAAAAATTTGCTCATGTCAACTGTGTGTCACCGAACGCTGTAACACCACTGACACGACGATGACTGCAAGAACTGAATTGAATCGACGATCACGAAAAAGCAAATCCCTTTTCGCCCGGGGTGGCGGCTCGCTTCTTTCAGAAGGGCCTTCACTCGATATTATACGGGGGAAAAAAAAAAAAAAAACAAAAACAACGAAGGATGGACGATAAGAAGGGTCGGCGCGCCTCAATGGCGGCTCGCTGTTTTGTCTCGCAGTCTCAGAGGATTTGTTTGTTCTACTCAATGTGCCCTACACATGACAGGTATCTGAGCCTGAGAGATTCTTCGAAATTCAATTAGGAAATACTTAGTTTTGCTTATTTAAAAATCCAGACAAAGGCAGACAGAAAGGGAGGGAGAGAGATTAACAGATGTTGGTGAAATGAGAAAGACCAAGAAATCTGTTTTCTTTTCTTTTTTTTTGCAAACAACAACTCAAACCCAAGACCTAATCTTGCCGGCAGCTTATCGCCTCTGGGACATCGCCTCCTCACTTAGGTAGGCGGCAGGTCAGAATGAGCCGAGTTACTGTTGCAGGTAGTTGCATTTTGAGTGAAACTGCGACGGCGACCGAGAAGTCGTAAAATGATGATACTAAACCGATTTGCTGCGAGAATTGTCAGAGAGTCGACGAAATGGGACACCTTGGCAGTCAGCGGAATAAGAAAACATCCCTCTTTCGTGAGGTACTACAGGCTGCTACATGAGATCATTCGTTTCCCTTCGAGTGCGTATCCTTATTCCACGAGTTGCAGGTAGATGACCCTGAGAAACAAAAAAAAATAACCACACGACTATTGCCTTTCTCTGTCTTCTGAGAACTCCCCTGACTTAACCTCGTCGCATTTAGCATTCCATGGAATTGTAGAATTGAATTGAAAAAATCCCCAGTCCAGACAGCTGGAATGGGACACACGAACACGAACACGAACACGAACACGAACACGACTACGAACACGAACAACGCACCATTTCTTGATTGATACAAGCAATTGCCTTCGATTGATTGATAAATTGAATGAATCACATCAAATGTAGAGCCCACAGCACTGCCAGCAGGAAGTTCATTTGAACTTTTAACTCAATCAAATGCACACAGCTGCTTGCTTAAAATCTATAACGCGTCGCCGCCACGTAAGCTCAAGTATGCAACAAGACGACCAATGTTTTGTTTTACTTGCACTCCACCCACTCCAGGTGCAATCGTTCTCATGATGTACCAATAGTTTCGACGCGATTGATGGTCGGTCGCCCATCATCAATTGAATTGAATAACACTTGTCACACAAAAGAATCGCATACGAGACACCGGAAACAGAAATAAGAACGTTCACAAAAATGTCACGATGCAAACGGAACAAGTTCACACGATTTGTTTCCACCACAAAAATTTGTAGTAAATGTGGTAGCGCACAAGTAAATAGCCTGCTAACCCCATCCACTTAAAAGGAGATCGTCCTTTGAAGAGAGAAAAACGAGAAAAAAAAAAAAAAACTACCCAGCAAAATGTCAATACATTATATGCACGCTCGAGGGTTGATGAAAGGGGGCCAAGGATAGTCACAGACACACGTGCCCGTGGTATATAAAGGGGGTGGGGGGGAGCCAGGCCAGCATAGCAGGCAAATACTCATCGTTAGCTGCATTTGTGATATTCATCGAAAATGGGAAAAGAAAAAAATCAAATGAAAACGTTGGCGATGTTTTCACTACATCTCTAAGGTGTGGGTGACTGTGTGGTGTTCTGCTGTTCTGGCCTCACTTCAGGACGCCTTGCCCAATGCCATCGTGTTGTGATTCTCCAATTCGAAGGCTAGGCTTCAGATTGTCCACAGGATGTTCGAGAGGCGAATTAGTTTGTCACTTTTTTTTTGTTAAATCGACTTTTTTAACGGGGAAAAATTAAAATAACACTACCACCATACGTTTTCGTAGAAGAAAAACATTTCGAAATTCATGTTTCGTCGTAGTCGTCGCGCTGTCGTCGTTGTCGTCCCTCTCTTCATCCCTTTCCGGCAACAATCTACTGGTCTCTTTCTATGCCACTCACCCTCGTTTCTATTTTATCGGGGACTCGGTAAAACTGTGTGAACTTCAAACGAAATTACTGCAATACTGGACTGGATTGAGGTTACTACAATGGACATTTTGAAAACTAGTCGAGTTTAGAACGTTTCTATTTGCATTTCCGTTAAATAACTGCATTCGAGGCAATATTCGAACAAGCACACACGCACACAACTAAATAGCCACACAATAGTTGTCCCTTTCCACTTTGCAGGGGGGCGCCGCCGAACGGAAAGGGAGGCGAACACAATTGCAACGTATTCACTCTAGTGTCCGTAGGCAAAAAACACGCGAAAAAAAAGAAAAAAAAAAAAGAAACCGAACGAACGATGAAGAGAACCACACATGTGTGCATATATATATGTGTGGTGGCTACGTGTCGACGCGCGTGCGTCGGTATGAGTGGATGTTTGTATGTGTCCGTGTGTGCGTGTGTATTAAACAATAAGAAACCAATACAAGAGCGAATTTTAGTTAATAAATACGAAGACAAGGCAAAGCGAGAGAAGGAAGGAAGGAAAAAAAAATCGAAATTTAAATTTCTCTTCCAAGGGAAACCGAAGAAATTTTCCATGCTGCACACACTGGCGGTGGGGAGCGGGGGGGGGCACGGGCACAGGCACAGGCACAGGCACAGGCGCAGGCACAGCAAGGCAACGCAATTCATGCACTTTACAGGTCTCCCCCATTGGATCAAGCGCTCCAACCAATTATTGACAGGAAATTCATCTTTCATGAGTTGTGCTTCTCAGCACACCACACACGACACACGACACACATCACAATCACCAGCAGCGTCGTCGTCGTCGCCGTTGTCGTCGTCAGACATTTAAATGGAATTCCTTTCTCTCTAGAGAGAAGCCCAATAATGAACGCGCAGACCGAGAACAGTACAAATGTGATTTTTCATGGAAATTTTCGCCTCGCCAATGCCTCGAATATTATTTCACTTGTTCTCAAACACATCCGATCACATGTCGTGCTGTGTAGTCCTTGGCTTTTCGATGATTACATGGAGAAGCCCAATCACCCAACCATCGTCCCTTCCATCTAACCATTTTCTTTTCTTAATTCGTTCAAATCGATTCGAGGGGGACTACACGCTCGCTTCGCCTAAAAAATGAATTTTTCGACATTAGCTAAGAAAGACACTGTCAGTCCACCACACTAAAATGAAACTGCTCAACAAACAAATCCAATGAGACCACATTTTGTTTCCCCGATATTTCGTTTCTTTTCTGTTTTAATGCGACACAGATACGAAGTCGATGGCTTTTTTCACAGTCTTTCCACTCAAATATTGTCGTTTTTTTTTTTTGATTTAAGAATTTCTTTTTTTTCTCTTTTGTTTTTCAACACGCACGGTAATTTGGTTTACAGGAAACTGTGTTTTGTTCAATGAACTAAAATTGAAAAAAAATTGCTTTCTCTGTTTCGTTGGGAGCAACGCAAAGAAAGTAACGGATTCAAGTAGACACAAAAAATAAAAGACAGAAGAAAAAAAAACGACGAAAAAAAGAATTACGAACGAGAAGAACACAATGATGATTATGAAGACAGCACAACGGTAACTTAGACGACGGCCAACGATGCCGCGATCAATGCAAGACAGTTTCGCCAGTGTAATTCCATTGCACTCCAACAACACGTTTATCTCTGTCTAGTCAATTGGTCGGCGCGAGACAACCACATAGACGCACGAACCGAGAGCAAGACGAAACTAGTGCGAAGGGTGAATATCCTGGCATTTCATTTTGTCCTGTTGTCAGCTGCGAAACGCTTCGCTTCGTCTCGCTTCCAGCCAGCCACTTGGGAAACGGAAACACTTGGGGTGGGCCCCTCTAACAGCAGCGCGAACAACGGATAACTCGATTTTGTCTTTCATTTCGTTTCGCTTTTTGTGAATTAACCGGCTGAGCGTGACATTTTGCTTCTGGGGTTGCTCTCTTCACTGTGGGAGCGAGACGAACCGATTGACGGATTCACGGTGATAAATCGATTCGAGTTCTGCCACGCAGGGCATTTGCGAGTAACATGGGGCATGAGTAGGCCGGTGAGCCAAAGGTCGAAATCGACGAAGATGTTTTTATTTCTTCTTTTTTCTCTCTTTTTTTTTTGTGTTTTCCAATTGGTTACAGGGTGGTTCGACAGAAGCACACCAGAGGGGCACTTGAAGCGTTTGCAATGATAATTCACGTTCGGTGCCAATTCGGTGAGTATTTCTCAATTTGTATGTATTCATTGTCTTTGTCTGACGAAATTCGCTAAGTCATCGTGGAAATTCATGCCCGATGCAAGCACGCCATTCGAAAGTTCCCTCTGCGATGGGCGAAGACATGAAATGAACAAGAAACAAATTGATTTGGTTTTGTCCAAAATACTTGGCATGCCACCAGCCGTACCGGTCTGCATGCAAATTCGTACAACATGTCGCCGCACAGCGCGCCAATCATCCACTGCAACTCTGCTTTTGTGTGGAACTCTGAAATCGCATTTTTCATTCGAAAATTCTGCTGGGACACCAGGTCAGCAGAAATCTTAGCAAGGGGTATGCAGACTTTTTGCCAACTTCGATTGCTCATATCTCGAAATTGGTGCATCGTACGACAAAGTAACCAAGGACGATGTTGTAGCTCGTGACTTGGGCTAGAAGATAGACTTCGAAAATGTACCGATTCAACGTTATTTCTGGGTCGATTTTGCGAATTTTGCGATTATCCGTTGAAAATCTCCCCCAAATAACTGTAAGTCTGTACATTTCTGACTACCATCCTCTAGCCCAAGTTCCAAGCTACAACATCGCCCTTGACCATTTTGCTGTACGACGCACCGTTCCCGAGATATAAGCAAAAAAAGACAACCAAAATCCCGCAGACCCCCTGCTAAAATTCCTGGGTACCTGGTATCCCAGCAGAATTTATCGTTGAAAATGGATTTTTTTAGCACTCCAACTCTGGCGCTTATCGCAAAAACGGTGCGTCGGACGACAAAGTGACCAAGGACGATATTGTAGCTCATGACTTGGGCTACAAGATGGAATTGGAAAATTAACCGATTTACCGTTACTTCTGGGTGATTTTGCGAATTTAAATCTTATCCGTTGAAAATTTCCCCCAAATAACGGTAAATCTGTACATTTCTGACTACCAACCTCTAGCCCAGGTTCCAAGCTACAACATCGCCCTTGACCATTTTGCTGTAGGACGCACCGTTCTCGAAATATAAGCAACCAAAGATGGCCAAAAACAGGAAGACCCCCTACTACAATTTCTGGGCACCTGGTGTCCCAGCAGAATTTTTCGTTGAAAATGGATTTTTTGTTCGCACACATCCCTTGATCTGCTCTGGCGTGTATCTCGAAAACGGTGCGGCGGACGACAAAGTGACCAAGGACGTTGTTGGAGCTCGCAACTTGGACTAGAGAATGGACTTGGAAAATTGACAAATTTACCGTTATTTCTGTGTAATTTTTTGGGTATTGATGGCCGCACAAGAGAAGGAACGCTGATTAGATGGAATTCAGCTCTGTGGACTGACCTGGAGAATGACTTAACTACTAGACAGGGGAGGGGGGGGGGGGGGGGCAAATAGTGTATACATTTTTTTTTTTTTTTTTTTTGCAAAAATCAATATTTTTTCTGAGTCATCAGATCAGACTTGAACAACGTTTTACGTGATTTTGAAAAAAAAAACACAAATAATTACTCTACATTTTTGAGACAATACAATGGAATGAGCCCAAAGAAACTGAACCTGCTGGGCTCGGTAATTCAAATTTTTTTTCAGCAGATCCAGGATAATCTTTAGTTTGCAATCTGATCACTCAAAAAAAGAAAAACAAAAACCAACCAAGTGGTGAAGATGATGAGAGGAGAGTCAATGGAAATTGTGAACACACTTACCGGCTATATAGTAGATCGGAGTTAAGAATACTCCCCTATCAGATGGTATGTATCCTATTCGTCCTTCTTGTGTAACAATTGGTTGTTGTTGCTGCTTTTGATACAGATTGTTAAATTCGGACAACTCTGAAATCGTAAAAGGATTGTGCAACTGTCTCGGTGACTTTGATGTGGATTTTCTTCGCTGGTCGCTGCTTCTATTTGTTGATACAAAAATTTATTGCTACGCTTTTTGTGATTGCTTAGTCGAATCGATTTGCTGGGGTTTGTTTGATTTTGCAAATTATAACTTAGCCTACAAGTGTGATTCGTTCGCAACGCAGAGCTCTGTCGGTTCTTTCGGACGAATCAGAAAGAAAGTGCTTCGTTAGTCTTAGATAGTTTGATTGTGAGTTTTTTTTTTGTTTTTGTTTTTTCGGGGCTACGTATTTTGCGGCAGTAGCTATTGAGTTCGCTGGAAAAGAAAAGCCTTTTCTCGGCTTAAGCGATGAATTTTTTTTGTTTTTTTTTGTTTTTATTAAATAAGCGCACTTAGTTAGGTAGTTATCGGTTTGAGTTGGTTTTTTTTGTTTGGCTACTTAAAATTCTGCTTTGACACAAGGCAGGGCCAAGCGACGAGGAATGGAAGAAAGAGAAAAGAAGGAGAAAAGTGAATTTATGGGCAAACAGGTTGTGGTGGGCTTACGAACTTACCTGATTTAAGTACTAATGGTGTTTTGTTTATTATCGCTTTAGTAGTAATATTCAGTTACTTTGTATATTTGCACGTTTCACTTTTGTTGCAAGTTCACTTCGCTTTTGTTGCGTGTTATACATGAATTTCTGAAAAAGGAAACGAATGACCATTAGTTGTGTGAATGGTATTTGAAGAAGAGAGTGATGATGTAGACTGTCCAGCAGTTAGTGTATGTCGGTCAAACTGTGCGATGGTTGGCTTAAAAAGGCAGGGGAAGCGAGCTACAACGGAGTTTCATGTTCATCGGAACCAGCGATCCAATGGGGATTGTCCCCTAAACTCGACTTGAGCTCGAAAATCTATCTCTGTCGCATGTTGTCCCCTCAACTCGACTTGAATTGATTGTGATTCAGTCGTTGTTGTCCCCTAACGTCGACTAGGACTGATTGTGACTCCTTTGGAGCTCTATCTCTGTCCCCTAACCTCGACTAGGACTGATTGTGAATCCATCGGAGATCTATCTCTGTCCCCTAACCTCGACTAGGACTGATTGTGACTCCTTTGGAGCTCTATCTCTGTTCCCTAACCTCGACTAGGACTGATTGTGAATCCATCGGAGATCTATCTCTGTCCCCTAACCTCGACTAGGACTGATTGTGACTCCTTTGGAGCTCTATCTCTGTCCCCTAACCTCGACTAGGACTGAGTGTGAATCATTCGAAACTCTATCTCTGCCTACGACTGCGTTCATCCCCTCAGACACTTCAGTTGAAACAAAACGAAAGACTTTTGCGACAGATGCCTCCAAGAACTGGCCTCCTTTCAGAGATCATAATCGACTAGAAATCAACTACATTCCGAATACACAGAAGAGCCTACGAAGTTCTTGGGAACACTGCAGCAAAACAATTGTGCAACAAGACACTGTCGTCTCCTGATACGAACGTTCTAGCCACGTTGACGATAATTCTACACTGTTTTCTGTGGAATACATCGACTGTACGAGTGCATCTGTCTAAGCAATCTGACACAGAGAGAGGTGTGCCTAATCGCTTCGAGTTCTCCGACACTGTCCGGGTTTCGTCCAATGGAATCCAATGGATTAGGCAGACGCATCTATCCTACCGTGTCCTAGTCGTCGTCCTGTCGTTCAATCTCTTCTCACTCAATCCCCCTGCTTCCCTGGACAATGACGATTCAAAAGAAGAAGAAGAAGAATAAAGGAAACCATTATGTGATCGCAATGGAAATGGCTTCTCAGAGCCAATGCAAAGGAATTTGTCCAACAGATTCTTGTTGGCTTTCACTTGCTTTTCAAATCATTACAGATCACTTTGTAATAGAAAAAAAAAAAAACTACAAAACAAAAAAAAAAAAAATACGAAAAGCACACGTGCGTCGACATAAATTCTCAGCCACACATCAATACTCTACTCTGCTACTCCTCTCTGAACCGTGACCCATTCACTCAACACACACACACACACACAGGAACAGATTAACGATGAACATCCTGTGCACTCACTCACTCTAGTTGCCCGATGAAACTCGAACCTGACATGTGGTAACTGACGACAAGCGAAGATATTTCGAAAAAATAAAAAATATCAAGAAAACTAACTAGAAACTACCAGAGAAATGCAAAACTTCACGCTGAACAACTGACACCGCTCGAATACCTCAGAGACTGCTTCAAAACTTCACGGGATATCTTTATCAGTGCAATGGAGGGACTTCCCGGATTGCTTAGATACCAAAGTTGAGTCCAAAAAGAGAACAAAAAAGTAAAGTTAATCATTACTTTTTTGTACATGCATACGCGGCACATTACATATGGTCTCCCGTCCCTGCCCTCCCCCGTCCTCTCTTCCCCGTCCACCCCTCAACGCTCATTTCATTCGATAAGGTGTATTTTTGTTTCAACTGGCTCTGGCTCGGTGGTCTCGTTGGTCTCGTTTCTTCTTAGCAATCGAATTGTGACGGTAAATATGAGTTCTCTCGAAAACGTTGGCAACGGCGGCGGGAGGGCGAGAGCCACTTCAGCTACCTTTACACAAGTTATACAGGAATGACCACAAGTCTCCAACAAACACACACACACCACATGCACACGGATGTCGTCGACACTCGAACAGGGGGAGGGACAGGGAGAAGACGATGATTTCGTGAACACGTTTCACAGGGAACACCACAATTTTTGATTTCTCAACAAATTCTCAATAAATTCCATTCGACACACAAAACTTAACCAAGAAAAAAAAAAAAAATAAAAATAAACAGAAAAAAGAAAAAAAATTCCCAAAAAATGATTAACAAATGCGAAGGAAAAAAAATAAATTCCATTGGAATCGAGAAGAGAAATAATAATTAAATAAAAACAATTTAAAATGGAAACGTACGATATATCAATGAAAATAAGGAAGGTTGTCGCTTCACTGCGTCGTTTCGACTGCCACTTGAGAAGAGTAACGAACAACGTTGCCTTTTACACAACGACACAACGACGACACGACGATGAAACCTTTCAGGCATTTAATAGCAGGGCAGCCAGCAATACAACAACAACATCAACCATACGAACGACTCGACTTGACAGATGAAATTATGAGAGAATGGTGTAGGAAAGTTTTTTTCTTCTTTTTTTGGTTTTTTTTTTGTTTTTTTCTTTTTTTTTCTTTTTTTTTCTTTTCCGACTGTAGTAGGGGCGCTCTTACATGTAAAACTGAGACCGCAAGACTCGCGTTAGTCACGCCTGTTTACTCTGTCCAACTATGTCTGTTTCTGTCTCTCGGTGGCTGCTGGTTTTTTTTTTTTTTATTTTTCCCCATTTTTATTTTGTATTCATCGACGACTGGGTGAATTTTGTACATACTCTGGGCTGCATTGTCATGGCGACAAGGGAAGCGCTGAACCCACTAGGGAAGAAACATGCCAAAGGACATGGCGGCTGCCATGGTTACGTGTCATACGTCGCATTCGCGATATCACGTTTGATTTGTCCATTTGCACCTTCTAACCATCCAGAGAGGACTTTTGCCCCACAATCGGTTCCGGTTGTCAACGTCGTGCCAATACTTATGCTCTCACATGTTCTGCCAAACAAAAGCACTGACGGGGGTATTGTCATTGTCATGCAAGGACGGTCTTTTGCTGCACGACACCACGTGGTCATGGGAGACCATTGGCGTCTGTCTTTTGCTGCTGCTGTGCGGAAAGGATGAGCGAGAGGACACGTGCGATTCAGTCGACGGAACGTCGTCTCATTATTTGTCGGGTGGGTTGGTTTCCGATATAAAGGAGTTCAGTCTTTGACTATGTATCGTGTGTCCACTGACAAAGGATTCCGATTCTGTGCAGTCGCGAACCGGAGCTAGCACACGTGGTTTGTGATTCAATTTCCAGAAGTGGACATTTTGTTGGTTTCCCCTGAACACTGAACAAAATTCAATTAACAGGGAATCCTTTCAAATACTCTCGGCTGTTGAGAGAACTTTGTCATGCGTTTCGTTGCGCCACACTCCCGCAGGAATTTCTCGGGAGAAGGGGGTAGGGGGTGGGGGGGGGGACACTAAATAACTTGGATGTCAACAGATCGATAGAAGGAAGCCAGCTCAGGATTGTCCAAGGACACACAACTGGCTGGGGAGCATGACCCCAGGCGTCTTTATGCCGATGGGCATTGCAAACAGCAGTTTGTTTAGGGAGACGGAATCGCGACCTAGACCGAAGGCGATTGAAAGCAATCAGAGTCCTGTGCTCGCGCTAGCTGCCAACGACAATCTCCGTCTGCGACAGAAACCAGTTCATCGCCTCCTTCTCCTGCATTTTATGCACCAATTTAACACATAAAACCCGATTTCACTTTCAGTTTCGATTCGATGAAACGACACAACCACAAAAAAAAAAAAACCACACCACACGCCAGCCAGGTGTGTGAGCTGTGAGGTGTACGGTGTGTTCCACATACGAAAACCTAGCGTGGCATGTGTGCCACATATCTAAACCTTTAACTTCTATCCGAAATGTGGTAATTATATGATAATCAGGTATTACCAGAGTGCGAGGGTCAATCGAAACCGTATCTAAATGCGAAAGACAATGGGAACGAGAAATTATTAAATTGACTACCGGTAGATAATCCGAACAGGATGACAACTCTAGACGAAATGATCTGGATACGATTAGTAGCGGCGTTACCGAGTATCTATGACCCGACGACCCAACAACTGAATCTTTGTCTTCTTCGATACGTGGTGTGACTAATTTCACATCAATTGAACACACATACGCAAGAAAACACGTTCCATGGCAGGCTTTTCCCCCAAATGATGACCACACAAACGGAAAAACGGAATGGAATCCTCCGGCGGCAGCACTGGACAAACCGAATTTGGACTCGAGAGAATTCTTATCACAAATCTACGATACGATCATAATCTAAGCAACTCACCACCATGTACTCGTATTCAGCTGCAACAAGGTAGACAAAATAAACTAACAACCGAACACTAAAGAGAAGCAAAAAAAAAAATATGGAAAAAAATTCCCTCAACTTGTCGCACTTTGGAAGTTCTGGAACACTGACGACTTATTTCACACTGTTCGGAGCGTTTGATGATAAGGAATTGTATTTACGTAGTGCTTAATCACCGTGATGCAATTATGAACTCTCGCACTCTCGCTGACAGAATAATTGACGAAGAAAAACAGAAGGGAAACTGAATAAAAAAAAAAACGCGTTTTTTTTTCGATCTTTTTTTTCTTTTTTCTTTCGAATCGATCCGATGTCGAGAGATCTACGGCGTTGACTGAGAGATTGGGAATTGCTCGACGGACTAGACAATATTGCAGCACCTTGTGCTGGTGCTTGGTTTGTTGGATTCGATCAGGATTCGAAGGAATTCGTTTCAATTTGTTTGCTTTCACTTCACACTGAGACAATGGATGAGATTAGCACACGTTTTTTTGTTTTTTAAATTTTTCTTTTCTTGGAGGGGGGGGGGGGGGGGGGGGGTTATTCTTTTTGTTCGTGTTCAATCTTCTTGGTTCGACGGATTTCGTCGGTCGTTCGTGTTTTGGTTGCTGGTCGACACACGATTCGAATGAACGAGCTCGTTGCGGATCCTAGAGGATGAATTCTTGAATTTGCGGTTAAATATGATTTTCTTCTCTCTTTGGCTTCTTATTGTCTCTGTTGCAGTCGTCGTTCTTTGTGTCGATGTCGTGGTCCTGTCTGGTCTTTTGCACTCGTGTTTATTTAAGTTTTATTACCTTTTTATCGTTTATCTGTTTTTTAGGTTCTCCTCTCGATTTACTCCTTGTCGCTATCGTCGATTGTTTCTTCCTTTTTTCTTTTATTTTTTTTTGACTGCTTAATTTCTCTTGCAGATTGGATTTGTGGTCTTCAACTTTTTCGTTCGTTTTTCTTGCCCGATTTGAGGAGTGAACAACTCGGAGACTTACAAGTCTCTCTTGTTAATTTGTCACTTTCCTCGAAGAATCGATCACCATTTGTTTACGGTCTTCCCGTGGTTATTACCCGTTGTAAAGTGGAACTCTTCAGGATTCTCTTCGCTTGGTCGGAGATATTATTTTGCGTATTTTTTTTTATTATTTTTTTTATTTCTTTTAATTTTTTTTTTTTTTTTTTTAATTAAAATTCACTTTCACAGATATGACACAGCATTCGTGGCAGCTATTTTTTTGCGACCCACAAAGTGCAGAAGTCTGATTAGAAGGACCTATCAAAAGTCATCGGTTGCACTATAGTTGACTCTGTCGTTTCACGGTGTTGTTGCTGCGAATGTGTGCGAGCGTTGAGTTGACATTTGCTTTTCGGGGTTGGTGGTGGTTAATCTTGTTGCCAGTGACAAGGGGATTATGGTCGTTTGAGTGTGCGAACGAGTGGGGAAGGCGCGCGCGCGATGGAGGGAGGCGACCACACTTCTTCGATGCGGTGTTTAACGAGAAACTGTACCGTCGATTTTATCATGCGGTTTGAACAGATGTTTAGCGCTGGATGGTTGAAGTTAGCATTAATTGATTGGTCACATCTGCGTCACTTCCGGGATGATTTAATAAAGAAAAAAGTTTTTTTTTTTTTGCCAAAACCTCCTCGTCAATCAGACCGGAGATCCGTAGTCGTAGACATTGGATTTGTGCGCATAAGTTGTTTATTCCAGAAGGCCGACAGACATCAGTGTGTGGAACACTTGTGGCTTTTGATGTTAAGGTGGTGGCTACATTTCATCGGAATTCCTGTGAATTTTCATTTGAAACTCATCAAAATGGATTGATTTCTAGTGAAAATTACTTACACTTTTCCCAGAACTGACCGACCATTGGATGTGTGTATCCGTCTGGGGGGGTGGGGGTGGTAGAGGTGACACCTCCCGCTATTCACTCAATAGAAAAGACAATTCATTGAACTGTGCTCTGTAGAGATGAACAAAATGCTTACCTTTCGAACGGCTGCTGATGGCCCGGGCAAAATTGACTTGCACACGACTCCTTGTCACTGGGATGTGGAATGCATGCAAAAGCTTGACTCTGAGACAACTGATGGCGCGAAAAGGACACCGACCACAGCTTGCGAGTGAAATACGTCGAATGTAACAGCAACGGGGATGAGTTGGCTGATGTGCCAGAAGCATAAGGAGAGTCTTGATACTTGTCCTCCTCCTCCTCCTCCTCCTGCTCCTCGAGTGGCTGACTGGAAAATAAACAACACTCGCGTCCACATATGACATACTATACTTATAATTTATTATCATAGCATTTTTTCAGCTTTCGTTAAATGTACATATACTTTTTTTTTTGTTTTTGTTTTTGTTTTATATATAAATTGTTTCATTTCTTTTTTGTTTTTGTATTTTACAATATAACTCTTGTGAGCACACATCCGCATAATAATCATATTTCTCTAAGATTCTCCTCTCTTTTCGTCGTCTTCGCCTCACATCTCGACTAAGGTGACAAAATACATGATGTACATATATATATACTCGATGTATACATGTATACACTTCGGTTTAAGCATATTCTCATCGTCATCGCCGGATCGCGAGTGCTCGTGTGTATTTAAAAAAAAAAAAAAAAAAAAGTAAAAATTATTTAAAACATGTTAGAAAATAAAATATATATGTGTTCTCATCAAATCGTTCTGTGTTTGATGTTGCTTCACCTTTTTTCATCTAAATGTGTCTTAAATCTATGTAAAGAAATTGGGAGGGGGGGGGGGGGGGGAAAAATAATAAACACAAATATTCTAAGCAACCGAGGGGAAGAAGGTCCTCCGCTCTGGACATCATCGAACCTCTCATCAAACCTCATCTCATCATCGTCTCCGTGTCGTGTTCTCTGTTTAAATAATAATTTACAGTGTTTTGCCTGATTGTGTGCGAGAATGTGCACGTCACTCCCATTCACTGTGTCCCCCTCTCCCCGCCCCGCCCGTTAAAACAAATAAATCTATGCGCGTAGTTAGGGTATAAATTAAAAACGAACTTAAATCAAAACGAAAAAAAAAAAAATAGACTAGTCTTAAATTCTACAATCGAGTACAAATTGGAACTTAAACAAGAACAGAAAAATAAGTAAAGGATATATGATTGCCCTCCACACAGGACTAACGGTTCTTAAAATTTAAAAAAAAAAAAAAAAAACTACAAGAACTAATTACACAGATCACTAAGCTAAGCGGTTAAAAAGTAATTTAAAAAAGAAAACCGAATCAATTCGTCTCTTCTCTTCTCTTCTCAATTTGAATTGTACAAGTGTGTGTGTGTTGTGTTGTATGTGTGTATCGTGTTGTTCTTTGTTGTTTTGTTTTTTTTTCCATAACTAAAGAGGTTTCGGATAAACTGACGCCCTTTGACGGCGCGTCCCACCTCAGCCTACACTAAGAATTGCATACATGACATACATATATATATATATATATACACACAAAAATTCTGATACATATATATAAACACATGTAGATAGATAAACATGTAGAATAAACATTAAAATGTTCATAAAATGGCATGACACTGAATGTTGAAATGTTGAAATGTTAAAATGTTCAAATATTCATGGGATCTGTGTCCCTCTCCATCCTCCGGCACATCCATGCCGCCCCCCTTCTTATTTGGAGACGAAGAACGATGGATTCTGATTTGGTGGCATGCCGGGCGGGCCAACATTTTGACCGCCCGGCGGACCATTGTGGCCGCCTAGCTGAGAGTTCATCTGGCTGCGGGTTGACGTTGCGTACAGTTGCTGCTGGAAATTGTGATATTGTTGCGCGTACTTGAGGTCATTGGTCGATGGTCCGACAAACGGTGATGACTTGTAGCTGGGACCTGGACCACCGGGTCCGACGGGTCCGCCCGGACCGACCGAGTTCGATGGGCCTCCTGGCCCGCCGAGTTGCGGCTGCATAGACTGCGATGGATCGCCGGGTGGGCCACCGCCCATTGGTGATGGGCCGCCGCCGAGACCGGGCCCGGTGGGCACTCCATTCGGGCCGTTGCCATGGCCCATGGGACTGCCCTTGGGGCCGGGTGGACCGCCAAATATCTGACTGTTCTGAAACATGTTGGATGGATCGTTGGGTCCATTTTGTCCGGTGTCCACTAGATTCGGTGGACCATTGCCAAATGGATGATGTTGCGAGCCGGGCACACCGCCGCCGCCCATCATGTGCGGATTGGGTCCCTGCATGCGCAGCATGCCGCCTCCCCCGCCAGGCTGACGCATCGGACGCATGCCGCGCATCATCTGGGGATTCATGCCGCCACCCATTGGTCCACCGGGACCGCCGACCATACCGCCGGGCGGTCCTCCCATGCCCATCATGCCATCGGGGCCGGATGTGTCCATGTGGGTGCTCATCCCATTGCCTGGTCCTGGTCCACCGCCGGGTCCACCTCCGCCCATTTGGTTGCAATTCTGATAGAAGTTCATTCCCTGTCCCGGTCCACCTGGCTGCTGCATTTTATTCCCGTCCGGACTCGGTCCATTCGGCCCACCCCCACCGACGTCCATTGGCGACATCTGTGGGTTGGCGAATCGCTGAAGAAACTCTAGACTAGGTGGCACTCTAGGATTCGTATTGCTGACCTGCGGCCGCACAGGCAGATACTGTATCGTGTTGGGTGTGCTCGCCTTCACTTGGATGTTGGCCCCGTTGTATGGGCAGCCACCCATTCCGGCTCGTCCCATCATGCGGTGCGGCGGCGGTGGCAGGCCCATTCCTCCGTGCACACCGTGGAAACCGATCATTCCTCCGCCCATCTTTGGCGAGAGCATCCTCGAGCCCATTGGCGGCCCGCCCATCATTCCCATCGGACTGCCAACCATCGGTCCACCTCCGGGACCACCATTTCCTCCGCCGTGCATTCCGCCATACTGACCGCCAGGACCGCCGAGCACATGTGGTGGCAGGCCTCCCATGCCGCAGTGATCCATGCTGTCTGGTCCCGGACCGCCCATGATGCCCTCCATTCCGTGAGGGCCGCCACTGCCGGGCATGCCGCCCATCTGCATCTCGTGACTGGGGAAACCGGAGCTCATCAATCCACCGCCACCTGGTCCGCCAGACCCGCCGCCCGCTGATCCGCCATTGAGCGAGCTGGCCACGCTACTCGTCAGCTGCTGTGACATTTGCGCCAACGATGAGATCGGGTCGAAATGCGACGTCTTCACTGGTGGCGGCCGACTGCTGTTCGGGTTCAACGGCAGGTTGTCCGTTCGACCGCAGAAATTGCCGCATTGACCACCCGGTGATTGCTGGAGGGAGGACAGAATACACATTACATCTGACCGACAGCGCTGGGCCGAGCGATTAAGTCATGCTTACCTCACCGCACTTGACGTCCATGAAGCCGCCCATCTTCAAGCCTTGCTGCTGCTGCTGCTGCTGCTGCTGCGACTGATGCTGTTGATTCTGATTTGGATTGTTATTTGGTCCGTTATTACCGCCGCCCGGTCCCACCGAACCGGGCCCACTCACACCGTGTCCGGGACCGCCGCCCCCACCGCCGGGATAGTTCATGCCCGGGCTGACTGGAGGGAAACGCGAGTCTATGCTCGACGGATTCGTCGGATCGCCCATGTTCGGGGTGCGCGATCCCTGTGGACTCGGATTTGTGGATGTATTGAGGCGAGAGTTCTTGTCACCTGCGAATGGAGGGAGATTGTGAGTCATTTGGGCTGAGCTACAGCTAGAGCTAGAGAGATGTGGAGCGCAGAAAGGGGGAGGAGACAGACAGAAGACTGAAATCGACCAGAGACTCGGCTTGAACACGATAAGCGAAAGCAAAGAACAATTGTTTTCCCAACTGAGCTCGCGACCAGTGGCCACCAACATGCGAGCGTTGAGCGGAAGATAGGAGGAGAAGATGAAAGGAGAACAGAAAAAAAAAAAATGATACCGTCACCAAAAGACAAGCCCGAGCACGAGCGTTTAAAACTTACTGCAGTTTGCTGCAACTGACGCATTTGAGTTTTGGGGGCTTGACGAGATCATTGGATAACTCATGCAATTATTACCGCCCCCACCACCGCCACCAGCGTTGCCAACGCCACTGGTCACAACGCCACCACCACCACCACCACCAGGACCACCGGGACCACTGGCAGCGGCACCACCGCCGCCACCAGGACCCGCATTGCTGTTGTGATTGTGATTGTGATTGTGATGCGCCGACGGACCAGAGGACATTGCCTGCGATTGGACGTATCTCGGATCGCACATGGTGGCCGATGGTGAGCCGGCCAACGAATGATTTACCGAATTGCTACTTGCGTTGTTGCAATTCCTATGATTCCCTGGACTGCTCGCGAGAAACAAAAAAAAAAAAAATAAAAAATAAATAAAATAAAAAATATTCATTAGAACGAGAAAAAAAAAAAAAAAAAAAAAAAAAAAGAAGAAACAAAAATGCGACAAGCGTCCTTACGAGGCTGACATGAGTCCGACGGCATTCGCTGAGTCCCTGAGGACGGTGGTATTCGGTTGCTTTTGTATGGTCAACTCTTGACCTTCGAACGTGCTCAGATATTGGATTTGCTGTGGCGACGGCACTGGCATCAAGTTAACCGCAATATCTTTCCCTTTGAATGGTAAAGTGAAATGATCATTGAAACAGTGTTACCAAATCTGAAAGAGTCTACTCGAGACAGAGAGAAAACGAAAGAGAGAGAGAGAGAGAGAGAGAAAGAGAGAAAGAGAGAACCAAGAGACCCATCTCCTACTGCAAGCAAGACCCATCTCCGCACTCATTCAAGCCCACCGTCTTACCTTGGTTGCTGTTGGGGTTGCCTCCTGATCCGCCGCCGCCGCCGTTGCCACCCATGTCAAGATCCTTGAGCGTCGTATTTGGTGACATATGCGACGAGACCGGTGTGCTCGGATTGCTGCTGTGACTCATCGATGACCTAGACGCGTTGCCGTTGTTGTTCTGCTGATTGTTGCTGTTGTTGCCAGAATTCGGCCCAGACTGTTGGACGCCGCCATTGTTGCCGCCGCCGGGACCAGATCCAGGACCGTTGCCGCCACCGCCCGAGTTGCCCGCCTGACTGCCACCCGGTGTCAACGGCGAGTCCTGCTGTTTGTATGGCATTTGGGACTTGCCGTTCGGCCCGGGACCGCTGTTCGAGCCGGAATCACCGGCCGGTGAGTTCAGCGTTGATCCGCCACTACCGCCGCCGGTGCGCGGCGATGGCAGTGACAAATTCGAGGTGGGATTATTGGGACTGCCGGGATTTGGACTTTGCGTGGCTATAGGTACAGATGCTGATCGTTGTGTCTGATGATAGGGCGGTGGGGGTCCTTGAGATCTGTTGCTGTTGTTGCCGCTACTTGTTGACATCAAACTGCCTCCGCCACCGCCCATGCCGCTGCGACCCATCATCGGTCCATTGCCCGCGGACATTTGACGGCTCATGCCGATGTTGCCGCCCATCATGTCCATGCCAGGGGGGTTCTTTCCCTTGCGCTCCTCATAGAACTGATGCTGCAGCTTGGACCATTCCATTTGTGCCATGCCAGGTGGCATTCCGGGGCCGGGTCCGCCGCCCATCACCATGCCGCAGGGGTTCATGGGACCCATGCCGCCCATGCCCATGCCACCGCCCATTCCCATGCCGCCTGGGCCGCCGCCGGGTGGTCCGCCGCCCGGCTGATTACACATGATCATGCCACACTGCATGCCGCCCATGTCGCCGTGGGGCACCCCAGAGCCGACCATCATTGAGCCGTCCCCAATGGGGCCCATCGGACCGCCCATTCCTTGCGGATGCGACGAACGTCCTAGGGGGCCGCGCGGACCCACTCCGCCCATCACATTGCCGCGCACGTTCATGTTAGGCGGCATCGGTCCGCCAGGACCTTGACCACCCGGTCCACCGCTCAGCGCGTCGCCCAGTATGTTCACTTGGCCACCTCCTCCGGACGGAATGTCCATCATCTTGCCAGACACCCCGGGACCCTGCACTCCGGGCCCACCTGGCCCGGTGGGTGCACCGGTGACCGGGTCCACGCCCATGTGCGGGCCGCCAACAAAGTCGCCCATTCCCTGCTCGGGAAACAGAAACTGGTTCATCTTCTTCAATTTAGCGAGCTGCTCCTCGCGGTGTTGCCTCTGCTGTGGCGTCAAGTTCTCATCGGGCACCTTGACCCCCTGCAGCGATGGTTGCATGCTGTCCGGGGAGCCCGGTCCGCCGGGCGCCATCATCTTGGTCGGACTCTGTTGAATGCCACCGCTGAGCGGTGTGCTTGCGCTGCAGGATCTCTGCGGCCCCGACGGGGAGCTGCTGCTGTCCATTACGTTCGGATCTGGGCCCGTGTTGCTGCCCGGTCCGCCGCGGTTGTTGTTCTGGCCGCTGTTGCTGCCGTTTGAGATGCCTTCCAGGCCCAAATGCACGGTCGTCTGCTCCCACGGCATCAGATCGTTGTCGCCCGACAGCGGATCGTCATGGAACCCGGTCGGCGGCTTCACATCCATGCCAACACTTGTCGGCGGCTGTTGATTGCTGCCCGACGGTCCAGGGCCTGGGCCTCCGCCGCTATTCCCCGGATTGTTGTTCGGGCCCGACTTGCTGCTCTGCACCAACTTTGCCAGCATGTTGCTGTTGCCCTGGCCGGGGTTGCCCCATGGGCCGCCTGGTCCGCCGCCCGAGTTCTGGCGGTTCATCTTGGACAGCTTCATCGGATTCTTGAGGAAGAACTCCTCCAGGAATTTCTTCGTCGCCGGCTGCGTGCAGTGATATGCGATAATGGTCGGATATTGCCCGTTGAGGACAGACTCGGCGCCCTTGTTGGCCAACTGCGTGGAGAACACGAATATGTGGTTCTGCTGCTGCATGTAGTCCATGGAGGAGCTGCCGCTTCCCGGCCCGCCGCCACTCGTCGGTGGCTTGCCACTCGGCCCACCACTGTTGCCGCCAAGGTTGCCGATGTTGCCGCCGCTCATGCTTGGCGGCATAAGGTTGCCAGGGTTGACTCCGCCTCCTCCGCCCAGGTCACCTATATTTGATCCTATGGAGGGAGACCATAAGTTGCCTGCGGGGCTGAGAGATTTTCTGCGGATGCTTACCTCTTCCACCGCTGCTGGAACCGCCAGAAACTGAGACCGCCGGACCCATGCCCATCATGTTGGGCGAGTGTCCAATGCTCATTCCACTGGAACCGCAGCCGCCGCCGCCGCTGCTGCCCGGACCGGACATTGCGGACGGTATCGGACCAAAGCCATCGGGGGACATATCGACGGGCTCTTCCTTCTTCACGCTACCCAGCGAGCCGAGCGACATCTGCATGCCACTGTCGGTAGACATTAGCTCGTCCTTCACGGCACCAACCGAGAAGACTGTCGAAGGGGAGAGGAGTGGAAATGAGGTCAGAAAATGCTCGGATCAGAATGTCAGGCGATACTTACAACTTTCATCCATGCTTTCGGTGCCAGGCTTGTCGCCAACTTGCATCGGCTGCACGGTGTTCGACGCGATGCTCACGCTGCTGCTGTTGGCGCCAGCGTTGCTGCCGTTGCTGTTCTCGCTGCCGCCCGGTGCCGAAATCGCCATCGATCCACCGCCGATTGCCGATGAATTCGAGGCCATACACCCGCCGGGCGAGTTGTGAGTATCGCCGAACGACGGAATAGAACTTCCACCGCCTCCGCCGTTCTCTCCAGCGGTGCTCTCGTCCTCCAGCTTCACCTTCTTGTTGGGATCTGAAAGAGGCACAAGCAGAAAAAAAACACATCAATTTATAGCGGCCACCTAGAAGGGGAGGGGGACTTGAGGGGGAAAATGTACCACCAAATATGCCGGTCGACGTGGCGCTCGCTCCAGTGGATGCCGATGGTGATGTGTGCTGCTGATGAAGCTCTTCCTTGACGGTCAGCGGCGTTGTCGGCTGCTGCTGCGATGGCGACAACGAGGCCGATGACGCCTGACCAACAGATCCAGGTCCACCACTGCTCAGTGCATGTGGTGGGGTTGCACCTTGACTGGTTGTTCCACTGCCACCGCCTCCTAGGCTGCTTCCTAGGCCGCCTATGCCGCTCATGCCAACTCCGCTGCCGACGCCGACGCCGACGACGCCTCCACCGCCGCCACCTGAACCGCCAACATTGCCTCCAACAGCGGCTGAAGGCGTCACTGATGCGACATTCATCTTAACTAGACCTTGATTGCTGCTGAGGCTGCTGATGCCGCCGCTGATGCCGCTGCTGATGCCGCTGCTGATGCCGCCGCCGCTGATGTTGATGCTGTTGTTCTTGTTGCCGCTAAGGCTTGTGTTGTTGTTGTTGTTGTTGTTGATGAGGCTATTGTTACTGGTGAGATGAGACACAAGTTGATTTGTTGACGCTGTCGCTGATTGTAAGACAGAGCCAATCAATGATGGATGTGTTACCGACGTTCCACCAACATTGTGTGGCAGAACCGAAATCGGTGGGGTGATCGACGGATGCGGATGATGATGATGATGCAGTGGGGGTGGAGATGGTGCTTGCGATGATGATGACGATGACGATGAGGATGACGATGACGATGAGGATGACGATGACGATGATGATGACGATGATGACGATGAGGACGATGAGGATGACAATGCCAGGGATAATGAAGTCGATAAAGATGATAGAACTGCAGCTGGTGTTGTTATGGATCCTCCAGTTGCATTGCCGGATGTCAATGATGCATTTGTGGTAAGCGCTGTGCCAAGTACTGCGAGAAAGAGAAATTAAATGGAAATGAACCAAACGAGCTTGTTTTTTTCTTATTTTTGTTTGAAAACGATGCTGACGCGTGTGCTGAAGCTATGGCAGGCGAATGATTGAATGGTTGCTGGCACAAGTGAGCACGCTGCAGCGTCTTGGTCTCGTTTAGAGAGGAAGTGGCAGGCGAATGATTGAATGGTTGCTTGCACAAGTGGGCGCGCTACAGCGTCTTCGTCTCGTTTAGAGAGGAAGTGTGAGGCTTCTCTTGGGATTTTGTCGAAGCACTGCATTGAATGGACAACTTAAGGGCATTTGCAAGGCGTTTGCAAGGCAATTGCAACGCCACAGTGAGCCGGTGATGTCGCGAGACAGACATGTCACGTGGCCAAGTGGAAGCCTACGTTGGCCTCTAACTCACATCAAAACCCGCACCAGAGGATGCATTTTCACAACCCTCCAATGCCCGAAATACGGTCGACTGTGCTCGATCTGCAATTGCAGCAAGATGTGCTCACCATAACCTAAAAAACCGAAAAGACACCATTTCATCTCGCCTACCCCCAAGGACGATGGTAAATGATTCAAAAGCAAGCCCAACCGTTACCTTCAATGAAACCGCCCCCTCCCTCCCCCTCCCCCCAATCAAAGCACACCAAAAAGCCAAAACATCAGCCCGCGAGCGAATGGGAAAAAAAAAGCATCGAAATTGTCTGATTCGCACTCACCTCCTGCTATTGAGCCATTTGTCGGCGTGCCGGGCGATAGATCCTGTTGATGTTGCTGCTGACTCAGCTGCGCCAATGAGACAACATTTACAGTTGTTGGCGTCGTACCAGCGGTGGTTATTGAAATGCCGCCGCCGCCTCCGCTGCCGCCGCCACCAACTCCTCCTCCGGGTGATGCGTTGCCACTGATGTTGATATGGGCACTGCCACTGTTGCTGTTGCCGTTGCCGTTATCGTTGCCACTGCTATTGTTGTTGTTGTTGTTGTTATTGTTGCTGTTGTTGTTGTTCGTGTTGTTGTTGTTCGTGTTGTTGTTGTTCGTGTTGTTGTTGTTGTTGTTGTTGCTGCTAGCGTTGTTGCTTGTCGGAGATGCGTTTCCACTCAAAATGTTGCCGCCGCCACTGCCACTGCCACTGCCGCCACTAACACTGCCGCCGTTATTATTGCCGCCACTATTTGCCGGCACACCACCAATTGGAGTTGTACCGTCGTCGTTATTATTCTGACTACCAGTAGCACCGCCGCCCTCAATCAAGGTATTGACACCACCGCTGCCGCTGCCGCTGCCGCTGCCACTACCAATGCCAATGCCAATGCCACTGCCACTGCCACCGCCGCCGCTTCCGCCACCACCGCCGCCGCCTCCACTGAACTGTGATGAGGGTGTCAATGGTGCAACCAATGACATACAACTGCTGATCTTGTTGTTTGTACTTATCGTTGCCGTACTATTATTACTGCCCGTACTATTGTTTGTACTATTGCAACTGTTCACACTGCTATTGCTGCTATTACTGTTGCTATTCTGATTCAGTATTGCCGCCACTACTTCGTTATTGTTGTTAACATTCCCCAATGGCAGGCCACTTATGCCAATTGCACCCTCGCCGCATACAGGAACTAATAGTCCTCCAGTTGGTACTATCTGCTGCTGCTGCTGCTGCTGCTGTTGCTGCTGCTGTTGCTGCTGCTGTTGCTGTTGTTGCAGTTGTTGTTGCTGGGGTATGGCTGCTGCCCCAGTTTGCTCTTGTGGCGATCCAGTTCCTTGCGCTTGTACCGATGCTATGGTGCCTAATGTTCCAACCACTGATGTGGTACCACCTCCGGTTAGTAAAGACGGTGAAGAAGATGATATTGAAGATGATAATGAATTACTACCACTCGATGATGTTGTTGATGATGATGATGTGCTCATAGCTAAAGGTTGTCTCGCTGGAATTGTTTGCTCTTTAACTTGGTTTTTTTTTTTCTTGGTTATTTTTTTGTTTTTTTCTCTCCTCTTCTGTTTTTTTTTTGTTAGCTTTTCTCTGCTCTGCTTACACTGGTTGGTCGCGATGTTGCTGCTTCCTCTTGAGGAACTAACTCTACTCAGCTAGTCACTCTAGCACCTAGACCGAATCCCAAAGTATGAAATGATCTTCGGAATTAATGGCAACAACTTGCTGAGAGACAATCGATGAACTGATGATGAACGCGGCGGCAGACACTAACTGATGCTTTCTATATGTGAACACCATTATTGCGAATTTTTCGATGGGAATTAAAGAACGACGAAATCTTTTGCTCGACTAAGTAAGGTGAGGTGCTTTCGATGTTGAATGGATTCAGTTTCTAGGCATTCCTGAAAGGAGAACAACAACAACAATATTTGGGGGATTAGTCCGACGAGGAGAGATTGAATACACAAAAAAGCGTGGGCCCGGAATTGCAGACAAGGCTTGGACGGGGGAGAAAACTGCCCTCCCTCACTCACATCCCACGCACGCACGCACGCACGCACACAAACACACACGCATACACTTTTTCACCCGCAAACAGTCGCCCACACCAGAAAAGTAAAAAAAAAACCCCCCAATCTACGCAGTTTCTGAATTCAAACTCATCTCGTTTGCGTCGAGAACTTCTCAAAATCCAGAGAAAAAAAAAAAAAAAAAAAGAACTCACAAAACCCAGATGATTTCAGATGCAATGACTTCTTCGAATGGAGCTGCATCCCCCTCATCAAACGAGAACTGCTACTGCTACTGCTGCTGCTGCTGCTGCTCGATATGTTTCGATGCTTACACGTCGATTGATTAAGCGGAACAACAAACAAAAAAAACAAATGGGTTTTCTTTTTCCCTCTTGTCGCCCGAATGTGAGATGAAGATAGTCGGAAAATGGAAAATGGAAAATGGAAAAACCGAACAAAAAAAGTGAGAGAAAAAATTCATTTTACCTTCCCCCAAGAGTAGTTGTCGTTGCATTCATGTTTCTTAATGCCAACTAGTCCCACTGTGTTATTTTTAGTTCACTCTCTCTCTCTCCCTCTCACTCTCTCTGGTGTGGCTGTGCCCCCACCGGTACCCCCCCCCCCCCTCTTTGTGTTGGGACTATTCCCTTTACACTGAAATTTTACAATTCGCAATCGAATCACTTCCACTTTTCCGGTCAGCAAGGAATCGCATGCAATCAACTGCTCTCGCAAAAGATTCCGAACTTCGATTCTCGGCGATCTTTCGGGTGAAAATTGTTTCGTTTTGGTTGATTTTTTTTTTCCTGCACACACACACATACACACGGGGATACACATGCAGTCCGTCGTCGTCCAGGCGCACAAAATATGTTTCCACAGCCAGAACCAATACAATGAATGAGAGGAGGCTGAAGAGTGAATGGGGAGACAAGAAGAAGAAAAAGAGCTCTCTACCTCCTTCGCGGTTGTTGTTTGCACACGATTGATGATTGAAAATTGAACATTAATCGACACACACAGGGGAAGATGGAGAAAGAAAAAAACGAAACGAAAAGAAAAGACGACAAAAAGAATTCCAGAGAGTCTCTAAAATCCACACATTCCGTGCCTTTAATCATATACCTCTTAGATGGTCACCTCTTCTTTTGCTCCTCCTCTGCTGTACACACTCTGTGTGCTGTGACGATGATGTTCTCTGCTGATGAATCTCTCACTTGATGGGGGAAAAAAATCAAATCAAATCAAATCACAAACACACTTTGGAAGGCAAAACTCCTCGAGATTTATCTTCTACGTTCGCTTTTTTGCGATACACCTAGACGAGGAACTTTGATGCAATTATTTTGTGAAATTCATTGTTTTATGTATTTTTTTTCTTCTGTTTCTGTTTCTGTTTCCGTTCCCGACACACGATGCGATTGAAAAGCAAAACACGAATTTGCGTACCAAAAAATGTCGGCCGCGCCGTTAAACTGCGTTCGCGATTGTGTTGTCTCACTTCGATTTAGTGTGGCGTAAGTGAGAACGTTGCCCTGGCGAGAGAAGAAAACATGAAAACACTGCGCTGCACTGGAGCACTAGGCATCCTTGTCTGCCAACTGGTAAAACATCGACTATATGGGCGAGATTAGGATGGAAATTGTGTCGCGCGTATTCATTCACTGCCGTCGTTTGGGGAGGGTGGTGGAGCGAGGGGGGACCACGCACGGGGAGAAAGAACAGTGATAAGACAATGGATGAGAAGACGAAGACGAAGACGAAGACGAAGCGACAACGACAACGACGACGACGATGAAGATGTAGAAAGCAATTTGTAAATTCAAAAAATTCGATTTGATCTTTCCGCGTTGCGATAGCTTTGTGCAACACTGGCCCACGACTCGATTTCGAGGGCTGTGCACATCATGGGAACCGCGGGCGGATGAGCTGACTATGAACTTTAGAAATTCTTGTTTTATTTTTATTTTATTCCTCGCTCGATTGCTAGCGAATTTATGGTTGTTTTGAGAGGCAACGCGTGTAAAGCTAGTCCGATGCAAATATAAAACACACAGAGAGTAGAGAGTAGTGTGTAGGTAGGAGATGGTTCCTTGTTTTTCTTTTCTTTTCTGGGATGATTTGTGTGTATACGAGATGTGATGTGATTGTAGGCGGTGTGAAGTATGGCCGCTGAAGATACAGATGGCCATTTTGTTTTTGTTTTTTCATGTGACATCCCTTGGGGTGGACACGCAATGAAATGGAATTTAATGTGATGATTTTCTATCGGATGGGAAAAGAAAAAATGAATTGTAAATGCGCAGGTTTGGATAGAGCATACGATAAATTCATAATATTACCACGTTAATTTCCTATAAATGCACCCATCTGCAAATCGATGATGCCCTACCCAGGCATGGGCACACAAATTGATTTCTCTTAAAAAAGGAACAAATGGAATGGATTAGTTTATAGTAAACTAAATTTAATTAATTGATTAATTTGTAAATTCTAATCAAATAAACGATTGTTTAATAACAAATCGAAATGTTTGTCGAAATTCCAATTAGAAATGAAAAAGAAAATGTAATCACACTGTAAGCACTCACTCCATCAGCAATCAGCGACAATCTACTACATTCACCTATCAATGTGTCAGCTCTTCCACATACCCCTTTGACATTTCTGATAAGTAACTTTGAAAGGAGCAGGGGCAAGATTTTTTTTCTCCCAACATCCAGAACGTGTTGCAATTTGATTTGAAATTTTTGAAATCATTCAATTTCCCAGAAGAAATTCTTCACATAAAATCGCATCAATTTGTCGCAGTTGACACGTCTGCACGTAGCCAACAACGAAATCCATTCGATAAACAATGGCAGCTTTGGAAAATCTAAATAGTTCACAAAAGGATGAACTTATGAAACAAGTTCAGCAGCAAATTGCGGTTGCAAATACACAGGAACTCCTCACGGTAAGTGAATGATTATCATTTTTTTTCCATCTCTCAGGGTGTTACGTTCAATCTGTTTCTGTTTGCAGAAAATGACAGAGAAGTGCTTTAATAAATGCGTCACAAAACCAGGATCATCGCTGGACTCCTCCGAACAGGTTAGCTCTTCAGTTTGCTTTTGAAGGAGGAATGAAATTCAGACGATGTGATGTTGTTTTTTTTGCTTCTCAGAAATGCATAGCCATGTGTATGGATCGATTCATGGACTCGTGGAACCTGGTCTCACGCACGTACGTGAATCGCTTACAGCGCGAAAGTAGTCACATGTAGATTGCTCTAAATTAGAGTGTGCCGCCACCAAAGTCAGAGGACAAAAGAAGAACTGGCGTAATTATCGATTACGGCATCCAATCGACCTGGTGTTCCCCCTTCTACCATCCCCCCTCCCCGCCATGCCTGCTAATCAATGGCATTTGTTATATTAATTTCTAATGCAGTTAATTAAAGAGAATTTAATGCGTTTCTGAAAAGTGTACACATTCCTTGTTGTTTTACCTTTTTTTTTTTGATGGTTTATTCTGTGGGCTGGGATGGACCTGAAACGAGACCCTTGCGCCCACCCCCAGTCTAAAGTATTGTTTGCAATTCAGTTAGCCACTCATTATGGGTAAGCAAATGAGTGGAAAGGAGTGAGTTGCAGTTTTAATCTCCGGTAATTACTGAAATTACAGTTTGTGCCCCCAAAGGGGGCGGGCTACCGACGGGGTGCTACCGAGCACGAATACGACAACGATTTCGATTTCGATCTACTGTGCGGATTGCGACTACGACTACGACAACGACAACGATTTCGATTGACTGCGAACGCGAGTGTGATGATTTCGATTCGGACTACGAGCACGATTGTTAAAGCGAAAGCGACAAGCTTGCCTTTCTCAAAGTCCCTAGATAAAAGCCCTAAACGAATCAGCATACGTCCCTCAAGCCGCGAGCGCTTCGGAATTGCTAAGAAAATAAGTTTAGCGAAATGCGGGAACAATGAACTATGTCTCGATGCCAAAGAAAGCTAATGGATGAATGAAAGGCAAGCTTAGCGACTCGGTGCAGTTAAACAATCGATTTGGGGTTCATGCATGAACATTCTAAGTTACAAAAAAAAAGGTCCCGCCGCGAATGGATCTCAACGCGACTACATACCGACGCGCCCGTGCCATTGCTGGCAGTGTTCCTGCAAAGAGAAGAAAAGAATTAGCCCTGAAACGAGAAGAAAAGAATTAGCCCTGAAAAGAGAAGAGAAAAACCCTGCCTAGCCCCAGGATACCTGTTCGGATCCTGAGGGGGTTCCCTACCTAGCCCCAGGACACCTGTTTGGGTCCTGAGGGGTCCCCTACCTAGCCTCAAGGACGCCTGTTTGGCTCCCGAGGGGGTTAGTGGACAAAAATATACATGTTTAGCTAAAGATATAATCTAAATAAATTGTGTATGCATGCATGATTTTCCAAACCGAATCGAAACCGTTCATGACTATCTTTGGAATGACTTACTTTAGAGCAGAAGGCCAACAAAAATGTGTGTGTGTGTGTAAATAAAGAGAAAAAAGGGGTGGAAAACTCACAACTTATAAATGCACCGAAGTGCTGTTGTAACTGGATCATTGTCAGGATTGTCAGGATTCTCATGCGGTTCTGTGGCAGTTGAAGATGCTGGAACAACTGAATTGTATTGAGACGCGACCGGTCAATTTTTAGGGAATTTAAATGCGTACCGAATTAAGTTTGCGACGCGACTAGTGAATTGTGGTGTATTCAAGCGGGTAGCGCTACAGAGGGGGGTGAACCGAAACGAGGGTGTGCTTCTTTAGAACGATCGAGACACGAACCGAACCGAATGTGTGCTTCTTTAGAACGATTGAGGCTTGAGCTTGACGCTGGAACTTCAGCTTACACTGCATTCAGCTTGATTGAAGAGTATCGCGAATTGGAACGCACTGAATTACATTGCGAGGCGACTTGTAAGTTTTAGGGAATTGAAACGAGTACCGAGTTATATTGCGACGCGACTAGACTTTGTAATTGTAGTGAATTCAAACGCGTGCTGTTACGTGGATTATGTGTGGATCGTGGGTGGCGCTACAGACTGAGGGTAACCGAACCGAGGGGTGTGTTTCTTTAGCAACAGATTGTCGCTACATTACTTAGAAGAGTCGAAGAGGGTTTTGTATACACGTCAAGGGATTTCGCGAGTCAATAGATTGGAATGCGACAAGAAGTGTCTGGAGATCTTTTCTTACGTTAAAGCGATCGAAAAAATTGGAATTGTAATTGTAATTGGAAAACCGAATCGCGTTTGCCTGAAAAGAGAATGGAATTAGACCCTACCTATCCACAGGGACACCTGTTTGGAGTCCCAGGGAGGTCCCCTACCTATCCACAGGGGCCCCTGTTTGGAGCCCCAGGGAGTTCTCCTACCTATCTTCAGGGACACCTGTTCGGGTCCTGAAGACCTAACACCGCGCGAACTAATCAACACCGGCGATGGAATTCGCGACATTCAACTCCGTCGTGCATAAGCGTCCTGTACTTATGAGTGCGCGTCAACGAGGGATTCTTTTTTAGCTTAAAATCGACCGAAAATCGAAGTGGTCCGAAGGAGAGAGTACTACAAACGATGCCCGTCCGAGGCCGCGAAGTAAGAAGCGCGAGATCAGACGCTGGACATCACGAATGCGCGTCAACGAGGGATTCTTTTTGCTTAAAATCGACGGTGAGTCGAAGTGGTCCGAAGGAGAGAGTACTACAAACGATGCCCGTCCGAGGCCGCGAAGTAACGAGCGCGAGATCAGACGCTGGACATCACGAATGCGCGTCAACGAGGGATTCTTTTTGCTTAAAATCGACGGTGAGTCGAAGTGGTCCGAAGGAGAGAGTACTACAAACGATGCCCGTCCGAGGCCGCAAGGTACCGAGTGCGAGATCAGGCGTTGGACATCACGAATGCGCGTCAACGAGGGATTCTTTTTTAGCTTAAAATCGACGGTGAGTCGAAGTGGTCCGAAGGAGAGAGTACTACAAACGATGCCCGTCCGAGGCCGCGAAGTAACGAGCGCGAGATCAGACGCTGGACATCACGAATGCGCGTCAACGAGGGATTCTTTTTGTTTAAAATCGACGGTGAGTCGAAGTGGTCCGAAGGAAAATGTGCTGTAAACGATGCCGAGTACGAATTAGACGTTGGTCATCATTGTGGCACCGTCCGTTGCTCTTGGGCTCGCGTCAGAAGTTTGGATTTGGTAATTTATTGCCGTAATACCGTCTCTGCGTTAAGAGGTGTGTCGCGAGTACTACAATTCGTCAGCGGGTAATCTTTCTTGTTAAACATCAAGGGGTTTTCGATGCGCGTGAAAAAAAAATGTCAAGTGTGTGGAAGTCGAGGAGAAGGGGATGCTACGCGATTCCGAATACCGATTATCAACGAGCTATCTGTTTTGGCTAAATGAATGTGTACGTGTGTCTAACCTATCTAATCTATCTAATCTATGTTTCCATGAGCTCTTTAGCAATCTAAACCCTAACTGTCCCTTGCTAAATCTATCTGTCTGTCTGTCTGTAGAAACTGCATATCTAATCCCTGCATATCTTAATTCTAGAAAATGTTCCCGACGCTACATGCATGCATACACTCACTGTGAATATGTCAAAAAAAAAAGCAAGCAATCAAACAAAAGATAGTCATGGAAATAGCGCTTCGCGATTAACCCGAATCCTTTCGCAAGCGTTTGCCTAGCTAAACCTACTGCTCAGCTCAGCTCGGACGTCTTGGGATATACTAGAAACTTTAAGGGATATGCTAGAGAATAATGCATTAGCTTGTGTCTGAGCTGAGCTACCGAATGTGTCCGAGGGTGGTGTGCCATTGCTGGCGTGTACCTGTGAAAGAGAAGAAAATTAAATGGATGGATGGATACCTTAGAACACCTCGAGAGGATGACTGGAAGCATGTGGGCTCGGTTGAGTTCTCTGGAAGCATGTGGGCTCGGTTGGCCTCTCTGGAAGCATGTGGGCTCTGCGAAACTGCACCTAACTCATAAGAGGTGGTGGATAAGTAAGAATGTATGTAAAATAAATGCAATAAAGGGCGGGCCATTTGTTGGTTTCATTGTTTCATTTCTCATTTCTTGACAGCGACGACGTTTGGGTGAAATTAAACATCGATGCCATGCGAATGACATATGCTCGATGACAACTTATTGAAGTTTGTCGATTGCGAGACGAGCACGCGGTCGAGAAGAGTGCACGCGAATTCATTCGGGAAATAGGAAGAAAAACGAAAATAAAGACACGTTGGCCAGTCGTGGCAATCATTCGAATTAAAGAACCGCCCGAAGAAGAGAGAGTTAATCGCGAATGGTGTCGCATTGAAGAGCCAACAGATGACCCACCCTGTTACAAAAAAAAAAAAAAAACGACTCATGCTCCAGACTTGATCCACGTCCAAGAAGCAACATCGGCGAATGCAGAACATTCTAACAACCGACGCGCCAACTGGGTGAAGGCAAGCCGTGAGCAGAGCGGACGCGAAAACCGAAGAAGGAGCTCAAAGACCCGTCAACAAATCAACCGGCGAGTGGTAAATTAAATTGTTCTTAAAGATCAAACGCGTTAGAATGGAATGGTGAGCCTCTTGACCGTCAAAGGAAGACCGAAATAAGCAATAGTTTAGACGGATTGTACTTCAAATCGAACCCGAGGCAACCGGTGAAAAAAAAAGAAGCGAAAAGACTCGCGACATCTTGTCCAAGGTATGCTCCCTGCTCAAGAGCTTGTTCAGATTAAGGAGAGACAACCGAATCGCTGCAAAGACAACCGAAACCTCGAAAAAGACAACCGAATCGCGGAAAAGACAAAGCTGTGAGCAGAGAGTTCCAATCGCGCCCGGGGGAGTGTTCCTGAAAAGAGAAGAAAAGAATTAGCCCTGAAACGAGAAGAAAAGAATTAGCCCTGAAAAGAGAAGAGAAAAACCCTGCCTAGCCCCAGGATACCTGTTCGGATCCTGAGGGGGTTCCCTACCTAGCCCCAGGACACCTGTTTGGGTCCTGAGGGGGTGCCCTACCTATCCTCAGGACACCTGTTTGGGTCCTGAGGGGTCCCCTACATAGCCTCAAGGACGCCTGTTTGGCTCCCGAGGGGGTTAGTGGACAAAAATATACATGTTTAGCTAAAGATATAATCTAAATAAATTGTGTATGCATGCATGATTTTCCAAACCGAATCGAAACCGTTCATGACTATCTTTGGAATGACTTACTTTAGAGCAGAAGGCCAACAAAAATGTGTGTATGTGTGTATGTGTGTGTGTGTGTAAATAAAGAGAAAAAAGGTTTGGAAAACTCACAACTTATAAATGCACCGAAGTGCTGTTGTAACTGGATCATTGTCAGGATTGTCAGGATTCTCATGCGGTTCTGTGGCAGTTGAAGATGCTGGAACAACTGAATTGTATTGAGACGCGACCGGTCAATTTTTAGGGAATTTAAATGCGTACCGAATTAAGTTTGCGACGCGACTAGTGAATTGTGGTGTATTCAAGCGGGTTGCGCTACAGAGGGGGGTGAACCGAACCGAGGGTGTGCTTCTTTAGAACGATCGAGACACGAACCGAACCGAATGTGTGCTTCTTTAGAACGATTGAGGCTTGAGCTTGACGCTGGAACTTCAGCTTACACTGCATTCAGCTTGATTGAAGAGTATCGCGAATTGGAACGCACTGAATTACATTGCGAGGCGACTTGTAAGTTTTAGGGAATTGAAACGAGTACCGAGTTATATTGCGACGCGACTAGACTTTGTAATTGTAGTGAATTCAAACGCGTGCTGTTACGTGGATTATGTGTGGATCGTGGGTGGCGCTACAGACTGAGGGTAACCGAACCGAGGGGTGTGTTTCTTTAGCAACAGATTGTCGCTACATTACTTAGAAGAGTCGAAGAGGGTTTTGTATACACGTCAAGGGATTTCGCGAGTCAATAGATTGGAATGCGACAAGAAGTGTCTGGAGATCTTTTCTTACGTTAAAGCGATCGAAAAAATTGGAATTGTAATTGTAATTGGAAAACCGAATCGCGTTTGCCTGAAAAGAGAATGGAATTAGACCCTACCTATCCACAGGGACACCTGTTTGGAGTCCCAGGGAGGTCCCCTACCTATCCACAGGGGCCCCTGTTTGGAGCCCCAGGGAGTTCCCCTACCTATCTTCAGGGACACCTGTTCGGGTCCTGAAGACCTAACACCGCGCGAACTAATCAACACCGGCGATGGAATTCGCGACATTCAACTCCGTCGTGCATAAGCGTCCTGTACTTATGAGTGCGCGTCAACGAGGGATTCTTTTTTAGCTTAAAATCGACCGAAAATCGAAGTGGTCCGAAGGAGAGAGTACTACAAACGATGCCCGTCCGAGGCCGCGAAGTAAGAAGCGCGAGATCAGACGCTGGACATCACGAATGCGCGTCAACGAGGGATTCTTTTTTAGCTTAAAATCGACGGTGAGTCGAAGTGGTCCGAAGGAGAGAGTACTACAAACGATGCCCGTCCGAGGCCGCGAAGTAACGAGCGCGAGATCAGACGCTGGACATCACGAATGCGCGTCAACGAGGGATTCTTTTTGCTTAAAATCGACGGTGAGTCGAAGTGGTCCGAAGGAGAGAGTACTACAAACGATGCCCGTCCGAGGCCGCAAGGTAACGAGTGCGAGATCAGGCGTTGGACATCACGAATGCGCGTCAACGAGGGATTCTTTTTGCTTAAAATCGACGGTGAGTCGAAGTGGTCCGAAGGAAAATGTGCTGTAAACGATGCCGAGTACGAATTAGACGTTGGTCATCATTGTGGCACCGTCCGTTGCTCTTGGGCTCGCGTCAGAAGTTTGGATTTGGTAATTTATTGCCGTAATACCGTCTCTGCGTTAAGAGGTGTGTCGCGAGTACTACAATTCGTCAGCGGGTAATCTTTCTTGTTAAACATCAAGGGGTTTTCGATGCGCGTGAAAAAAAAATGTCAAGTGTGTGGAAGTCGAGGAGAAGGGGATGCTACGCGATTCCGAATACCGATTATCAACGAGCTATCTGTTTTGGCTAAATGAATGTGTACGTGTGTCTAACCTATCTAATCTATCTAATCTATGTTTCCATGAGCTCTTTAGCAATCTAAACCCTAACTGTCCCTTGCTAAATCTATCTGTCTGTCTGTCTGTAGAAACTGCATATCTAATCCCTGCATATCTTAATTCTAGAAAATGTTCCCGACGCTACATGCATGCATACACTCACTGTGAATATGTCAAAAAAAAAAGCAAGCAATCAAACAAAAGATAGTCATGGAAATAGCGCTTCGCGATTAACCCGAATCCTTTCGCAAGCGTTTGCCTAGCTAAACCTACTGCTCAGCTCAGCTCGGACGTCTTGGGATATACTAGAAACTTTAAGGGATATGCTAGAGAATAATGCATTAGCTTGTGTCTGAGCTGAGCTACCGAATGTGTCCGAGGGTGGTGTGCCATTGCTGGCGTGTACCTGTGAAAGAGAAGAAAATTAAATGGATGGATGGATACCTTAGAACACCTCGAGAGGATGACTGGAAGCATGTGGGCTCGGTTGAGTTCTCTGGAAGCATGTGGGCTCGGTTGGCCTCTCTGGAAGCATGTGGGCTCTGCGAAACTGCACCTAACTCATAAGAGGTGGTGGATAAGTAAGAATGTATGTAAAATAAATGCAATAAAGGGCGGGCCATTTGTTGGTTTCATTGTTTCATTTCTCATTTCTTGACAGCGACGACGTTTGGGTGAAATTAAACATCGATGCCATGCGAATGACATATGCTCGATGACAACTTATTGAAGTTTGTCGATTGCGAGACGAGCACGCGGTCGAGAAGAGTGCACGCGAATTCATTCGGGAAATAGGAAGAAAAACGAAAATAAAGACACGTTGGCCAGTCGTGGCAATCATTCGAATTAAAGAACCGCCCGAAGAAGAGAGAGTTAATCGCGAATGGTGTCGCATTGAACAGCAAACAGATGGCCCACCCTTTTACAAAAAAAAAAAAACGACTCATGCTCCAGACTTGATCCACGTCCAAGAAGCAACATCGGCGAATGCAGAACATTCTAACAACCGACGCGCCAACTGAATGAAGGCAAGTCGTGAGCAGAGCAAACGCGAGAACCGAAGAAGAAGCTCAAAGACACGTCAACAAATCTACCGGCGAGTGGTAAATTAAATTGTTCTTAAAGATCGGACGCATCAGAAGGGATGTGCGCTAAAGGAAGACCGAAATAAGCAAAGCGAGTTAATAGTTTGGACGGATTGTGCTTTAAACTTGACGCGAGGCAACCGGTGGAAAAAAAAGAAGCGAAAAGACTCGCGACATCTTGTCCAAGGCATGCTCCCTGCTCAAGAGCTTGTTCAGATTAAGGAGAGACAACCGAATCGCTGCAAAGACAACCGAAACCTCGAAAAAGACAACCGAATCGCGGAAAAGACAAAGCTGTGAGCAGAGAGTTCCAATCGCGCCCGGGGGAGTGTTCCTGAAAAGAGAAGAAAATAATTAACCCTGAAACGAGAAGAAAAGAATTAGCCCTGAAAAGAGAAGAGAAAAACCCTGCCTAGCCCCAGGATACCTGTTCGGATCCTGAGGGGTCCCCTACCTAACCCCAGGACACCTGTTTGGATCCTGGGGGGTCCCCTGCCTAGCCTCAATGACACCTGTTTGGCTCCCGAGGGGGTTAATGGACAAACAAAATTATGTGATTGAATAAGAAAAGCTAAGTGTGCACTGAGAGATCTACCGAACCGAACCGAAACCGTATTCATGCCAGCATGGGAGATTGCGAAGCGAGAGTCATGACTCAAAATTCGAAATTATTTACGCACTTAATTGATGAATGTATATATGTTGGTGTGTGGCAGAATAAATAAGGAAAAAAAAAAGAAATAAAAAAATGATTTGACTTACAAATGAATACATACACAGCTTTACTCTGGAGCTTGCCTTCGGTGAACCGCTTGTGGCCATTTGTTGGGTCGCTTGTGACCATTGGTTGGACCGCTTGTGGCCATTGGTTGGATCGCTTGTGACCATTGCTTGGGTCGCTTGTGACCATTGGTTGGATCGCTTGTGACCATTGGTGAGGCTGCTCATGACTTGTGGTGTGTACCGAAACCGAACCGTAATTCATTAGGGCAGAGGCGGCCCAAGTATAAATCGCTTTAAGTTCGACGCATCAAGAAGGCAGGCAGGTGGTGGACGAAATAAAAAAAAAATGTTCAAGTTGCCCCCGACGATGGACAGAGTTGGGCAGAGGGCCCCGAGAATAAATCGCGAACCGAACCGAACCGCAAGCCATGCCAGCAGAAGTGCCCCCAAATTTCAAACGCTTCTTCAAATTATGTCTGCATGTCTTCAGAGGCTTCGACGAAAGTTCGCGGCGGTGTGCATGTCCCGAACCGATGCATCTTTTCAACCGATCATGACTTCAGACTTGCTAGACAGCGTGCATGCTCCAAATCAATCGAGACCAGTTCTCAAAAATATTTCAGAATTGCGTAACCGACAAAGGTTCACGAGGCAGAGCAAAAAAAAAATCAAAAAAAAGCAAAAAAAATCAAAGCCGGACAAAAAAATTCAAAGCCCGACAAAAAATTCAAAGCCCGACAAAAAAATTCAAAGCCCGACAAAAAAATTCAAAACCGGACAAAAAAAAACAAAGTCGAAGCCCGTACCGATCCCCCAGCAGCATCAGCATCATGTTGCCCGACATTCACACGGTTGACAAACATTTCGGAAAAAAGTACCAAAAAAATTTACCAAAGTGGGCGAGGGGGGTGAGTGCGTCCTCGGAGGGGGGAGAGGGCATCCATATGCCGGGTGAGTACAAGACAACAAAGAAAAAAAAAAATTTCGAAAAATATTTTTTCCCCGATATGCACACGACAACGACCACCAACAGACTGAAAGATTTTCGCTCTCAGGCACTTCCTTATATAGGCACGGGCACCCCGCCGGGGAATTTTTCGTACCGAAATTAATTTTTTTTAATTGTTTTTGGCTTTTTCTGGTTTTTTCTCTCATTTTCGTATGTTTTTCGGGTTTTTCTTATTTTTTCGCGTGGGAGGCTTGTGGGGGCTTGTGGGGGCTGTTGGCGGCAGATAGGGGGGTGGTCATTTTAAGCCTTTGTGGGCGTTTTTTGATGGTTTTTAGTGGGTTTAAGGGCAAAATTGGTACTTTTTGAGCAATATTTCGAGCTTTTTTGCTTCATTGGTAACAGAAATCCAATTTGAACTACTCTTATGGGTCTGGACAGTGTCTGGGGTGATTGTTGGACACAATTGTAGTAGATCCTATCACTTTTTTTCGCCAGAAAAGTGTGTAACCAAACCTTTTTGTTGGTTCTAGGCGATAAAATGGTATATTTCTCGTTCTTCAACCATCAGCCACTTGATGGCGCCACCACCAGGTCGCACAATTTGTACTAGATCGTCGTCCACACTCTTACGACGCGTCGCATGGAATTTCAACGCTTTCCCTCGTTCATACCGCATGTGGCATTCTGTGTGAACCCTCTTCGACCGACCAGCGTGCGAATTTCTTCATCTCTCGCACGGGTTGCATCACATGTGGTGCAACGTGTGAACGCCTAAACGAAATTGTGTGCACATCTCTATGCGGGGAAGTGTCAAACTCAATTCTGACATAACACAGCCTGTGTCTTGGTTAGTATTCTATTGGGTTTATGAAAATCGAAAATTCCACTTCACTTACAATTCAATTCGTCGCGTAAAAGTCATACTCTCTGATCGGCTGAATTGATTTCCTTATTCAATACTTTTTCACTTGCATCTCCTGTGTAGAAGTATGACTTTTCCGGCGATAAGTGGCATCATTAGGCGAGCCGCAACTACGGCTCTCCTCAATCCATTGAATTCCGGTGCTGCCGCAGCAATTGGATGGTAAGAAACAATCGAAAACAATTATTTCTCATAATTAGCTTGTGCCTGATGCAGTTTGTCAGGCGAAATCCTTTCGAATATGTGCAAAAAGCAAAGCACATCAGTTTTGTTATGACCTGTTGGGATTCGCTACGGCAAATTACATAATAGTCGATGTTGCATGTATGTGTTGTGCGTTTTGCTTTGAGGTTATTTCTGCAGGGATGATGCACTGGGACGCTGCCCCCGAATCGGAATGATTTCATTTGTTTTTTCTGTTTTTCTCTTTTCATTTGCAGCAATCGCAGCCAGAGACGTGGTGCTGCAAAATGGAACCCAGACCCAGAGTTTATGCAGCAGTTCAGTGGCGCTGTCATGTACCCCGATGAGGTGACCTCTCTGTGGAAGGTGCCACCATGGAATAGTGCGTAAATAAAGCGAGTGTGTATTGTAGGGTGCTCTAATCGTGGTTGATTTCAGGTAAAATCGCCCCCGTCGAGAAGGCAGTCCGAAACTTGACGCTGAACTTCGGGCCACAGCATCCGGCTGCTCACGGTGTCTTGCGTTTGGTACTGGAACTTGAGGGTGAGGTAAGGCATATCGATTGCTCTCACTGTGGTGGGTTTTAAATGAATGCCGCTTCCTTGCAGACTGTGGTGCGAGCAGATCCCCATGTTGGACTGTTGCATCGCGGCACTGAGAAGCTGATCGAATACAAGACTTACACGCAGGCGTTGCCGTACTTCGACCGTTTGGACTACGTGTCCATGATGTGCAACGAGCAGTGCTACTCGCTGGCCGTTGAGAAGCTCCTCAATATCGATGTGCCCTTGAGGGCCAAGTACATTCGCAGTAAGTTCCGTCTGTAATGCTTCCCACTTTTGTGAGGTTATTGTGCGTGTCGTTGCAGCCCTGTTCGCCGAGATCACTCGCATCCTGAATCACATCATGGCCGTTGGTACCCACGCCCTGGATATTGGCGCTTTGACTCCCTTCTTCTGGCTGTTCGAGGAGCGCGAGAAGATGATGGAGTTCTACGAACGTGTGTCGGGTGCTCGTATGCATGCCGCTTACATTCGACCCGGAGGCGTGTCGTTGGTAAGTTGTTGAAGATGCTACCTGGATGCTTAAGCAATAAATTCTCACGCAGGATATGCCCATCGGCTTGATGGACGACATCCATGAGTTCGCGTCGAAATTCGGCGAGCGACTGGACGAGGTTGAGGATGTCCTCACCACAAACCGCATTTGGGTGCAGCGTACCGTCGACATTGGCGTTGTAAGCGCTGAAGATGCCCTCAACTACGGCTTCAGCGGAGTGATGCTCCGCGGCTCCGGCATCAAGTGGGACTTGCGCAAGCAGCAGCCATACGACGCCTACGATTTGGTCGATTTCGAAGTGCCCATCGGCACCAAGGGCGACTGCTACGATCGGTATTTGTGTCGCGTCGAGGAGATGCGTCAGTCATTGCGTATCATTGATCAGTGCTTGAATCAGATGCCCGCTGGCGAAATCAAGACAGACGACAACAAGATCACGCCTCCGTCGCGTGCCGAAATGAAGACCTCCATGGAGGCGCTCATTCATCATTTTAAGCTGTTCACCCAGGGCTACCAGGTGCCACCGGGAGCAACTTACACCGCAGTGGAAGCACCCAAAGGCGAGTTCGGTGTGTATCTAGTTTCTGATGGTTCCAGCCGACCATACCGTTGCAAGATCAAGGCGCCCGGCTTCGCTCATCTGGCGGCGTTGGACAAAATCGGCAAACAGCACATGTTGGCCGATATTGTGGCCATCATTGGTACCCTCGACGTGGTGTTCGGCGAAATCGATCGATAAGCGGTGTTGTGGTATTTCTGAATTCCCGTTTATGTAGCCTGCTTGAGAAAATAAAGAAAATTTAATCTATCACTACAAAGAGACTGGTTTTTTTTTTCTTAGCTTGAGACATTGTTTTTGCAGTTCCGTGGTACGCACATGAGTTGCCACATTAGGGGTGGGTTTTTATTTCACTCAGAAGATGCACGTGGTGTCCAGGATGATGTGGAGTCACTCAAATGTCACTCAGAAGCTGCCACAGAGTCGATTAGTACGTCTACCGCACACCACATGGCGAGGGTGTGATACTTTTCCTCACTCGGGCACTGGCCGGTAGATGGCGTTTGTGATGGACTCGCGCGACGAGTCGAGCATCGGCTAAGTGCTTGTCCGGGGTGCTTGTATTTGCTTCACTGCAAGAAGGAAACGTCAAACTGTTGGCGATTGGTTTTTCAAATTGAATCGACGGTTGGGTTTTTATTTTGCTGGTGGTGGTGGTGGATTGGAGTGGGTGACGATTGATGATGGGTTTGGGGGTGATTCTGGAAGGGTCGTAGGTTTGATGGGTGATGGATTTGGGATGAGTTTAGAGGGCTCCTTCGATGGTGGGGGATTTGGGAGGGTTCTATGGAGTTTTAGACGACTCCGTGGCTTACACTTGATGATGGACTTAGGAAGCTTCTACGATTCATCGTGGGGATAGGGAACGAGGGTGTTTTTGAGCTCATGCTTGTGGTCTGCAGAAGATTTGGGATGTTTTTTAGAGGGCTCCTGTTGCGATGATGGATTTGAAAGGATTCTATGGAATTTTGGACGACTCCGAGGGCATGTGGCTTGTACTGGACTTAGGAAGCTTCTATGATTCTTAGTGGGGATAGGGAACGACAATGATTGTGAGCGTTTTTCAAGCACCAACTGGCTCATTCTTGTGATCTCCAGGAAGACAGCTTCATTCACTGAATTCTCTTAGCTCGATGGGGTGTGCAAACCAGAACGCCACAAGGGTGCACCTGAAAAAGGCTCTATCTCTGATCACCCCCGGCGCCAGCAGAACTGCCCCCCCCCCCCACTCCCAGCTTCACCCACAGTCATTTCGCATTATTGACAATCAACATTTTTACGGTCGTTCACACAGCTCGCAGCTAATTACATGATTTTCGCCGTAAACCCGAACACACACATTCCACACGGCCAACGAGTGGGGGGGCGGCCAGTCATTAACAATGTCCATTCTAGCCGCTCCCGGGCCACACATCACAGCATTCCAGGGCACTGGGTCCCATCACTTGAAATTAGTTTTTATTGACACCGCGCTCCCAGTGGCCGTCAGTATAATCACCCGGCCACTGTCACCATAACTCCTCTAATCCAATAATTACCATTCAGTAATTGGAGGGCCATTGTCCTTCGCATGAGAGTGAGTCCGTTGGCCGTGTAACACGCGCCTCATAACACTTGATGGTCTAACTTTGATTTAATGCTGATCCACCGCAGTAAGTGGTGGATATTCTCATTCCATCGCAGTCACTCTTCGTGGAGTGCGTGCGTGCGTGAATGCGTTGCTGTGTGTGTGTGTGCCTGCGTGTGCTTGGTGGGTCGGTTTTGTGTGCACAGTCGTGACACGTTGTCAAACAATTTAGTGGCATTTGCTCAATGGCGTCCAAAGTAAACACTTCCCTTTCGACTTCCGCAAAATAATAATAAAAATTCAGCCCGAGAGTGAGAGCGGGGCCAGCAGCAGCCATGATGATCCTGTTTGTTTGTCACTCTGCCTCCTCTTGGTGTACCTTGTTCTGGTGTACCTTTCCCCCGGCCAACATTAACATCACCATCAATCTGAGGTCTATCTGAGCTGTAGTGGTGGCTCACAACGAAGCCAGACTTTGTGGTGCGGTTTTGTTGTTTTTTTTTTTTTCTGCCGCCGGGAGCAGGTTTCACAACCTGCAGCTGGTTCAGAGTGGGTTCAATAGACGTGTCGTTTCGCTTGTGCGCTTCGCTTTAATGTTTCAAGCTGTGCGACAAGACCTTGTTTAAGTCTAATGTATCACTTATGGCCTGTTTTGGTGGATGCCTGCTTGTGCTGCAATTGTGCATGCAACGATGAGATGTGGATTGCCTTAGTTTCCGGGGTTGTTTTTTTTGTTTTTTTCTATTTCAATTAACTATTTGATTATCATTTTGTGCAAGATTGCTGCCTGATCATCGTTTAAAATCACTTAACAGAATGAGAGTTGCCCTCCTCCTCCTCGTGGCCACCCTCATGGCATTACACATGCAGACACAATGGTGGATGACTCCGTTCAGAGAGTGCGCTCAGAAGCGTGGCCCACAGAGTGTGTGTGTAATAAAGAAAAAAAAATAAATGCAACACCATCCCCACGCATTTAACCCCTTTTACGGGCGCAATCGGTGGCCGTTATTCGAAATCGAAATCGAAATTGGAAAACGATATTAAATTTCTGAATTCAATAATTCATTCATTTCCACGAAAAAGCGGGGGGTTGCTCGCCACCGCTCCTGACCACTGGGAGCCATTAATACAGCCACGAGTCGACGAGTCCACCCTTCGCTTCGGTTCAGCCATGTTCCGGGACATCCCGGGCACGGGGGCGGTGGATGTTTTTATTTACCGTGTTCAAAGGCAGGAAATTCGCTCATTTTTTGGCATTTTCAATAGCAGTGGCACGCTCACGCTTCGTAAAGAAAGAAATACAGCGCAAAACAAAAAAAAAAAAAGAAGAAAAGAATGAAAAAAATAAAATAAAATAAATGACAGGGTGGCATTACCCCACAATTAGCTCGGCAATCTGCGACGTCGACAAACGCTGATGATGTCTCTCTATCTTGCAATCGACAGGTTGACTAATTGTGAACATCACATCACAAGAGGAAGGAATTGAAATTAAAAAAAAAAAAAACCAGCAGTCAAAGCATTTTTTTTTTTGTGAATAATAATTTTTTCTCATTTCCTTTCGGCTGATGTGAGAGATTCAGGCACCCACCCGACACAATCCCGGACGACTGAGTGTGGGCTGGGCTGTTGGGCGGTTGGGCGGTTGGGCGCTCGCTGATATGCATCGTCGACGTCGCACTTTTGTTTCAAAAGCAGGGACCACCCCCACGGTGGCTGTTGCCTGGTTTGAGGCTAAAGGAAATCAAAAAAATAATTGAGCGAACATATGCAGGGTAACACAACATGTCACACAGAGGGCATAAAAAAGAACAAAAAATTAAGTGAAAATGTATTTAAAAAAAAAAATAAGCAATCGTACCCGGGGATGGGGTGGTGGAGTTCCCCGTACGGAGCAAGTGAGTGAGCTGATTGCATGTGGTGCTGTAGCTGGTGTCGTGAACCTTGGAAACGACAGGAAGAATCAAGGAAATGGAATTTTGAGAAAGACCTGCCAAAAGTCTTTCACTTCGATGGGGTTTCGGCGAGGAGATCAATTTCTTAAAGAGACTGCTGAGCGTTCCTTGTGACCTGACTTCTGTTGGCTGTTACGTCAGCTCTGCGAAGCAGTTCGCTTGAGTCTTGGGGGACCCGCATCGGTGTCGACTTTGGTCTTCCTCTCAGTCTCGGGTCCTTAAGGACCTCCTGTGGCCTTTTCCTCAGTCGCAGTCTCGACTCTTTGACGACCTCCTTCGCCGGAGCCTCGGTGTGGACGTTTGTGTTCTCCTCAGTCGCAGTCTCCAGTCTTTGACGACCTCCATCGCCGGAGCATCGGTGTCGACTTTGGCCATCTCCTCAGCCACAGTCTGCAGTCTTTGACGACCTCCTTCGCCGGAGCATCGGTGTCGACTTTGGCCATCTCCTCAGCCACAGTCTTCAGTCTTTGACGACCTCCATCGCCGGAGCATCGGTGTCGACTTTGGCCATCTCCTCAGCCTCAGCCACAGACGACCTCCTTGATCAGAAGTTCGGCGTTCATATACTGACTTCGTTTCTCCAGTCAGTGCCAGCGACATGCCGCTCGCTACACCCTTCATCTTTGCACCATCTCCCTACACACAGCCCTACTTCACCTCCTGCTATAAACGTGGCTCTTTCCCCTTTCCAGCAGCATCGCCCCTCACTCATAATCCACTTCACTTGTCAGCACACAAGGACTGCTGCAAAAACGTGAAAATAAAGAACAGCAAGAAAAGCAAATACGATTTGATTTAAATTTCGTATTCTTTCCGAAAAGGAAATTAGAAATTATGACAAACAAATACCGCAGAGCAGCACATGATTAAAGGAGGAAACGAGCACACGCACACACACACACACCAGTACGCATGTGAGGGGTGGTTAAAAGGTGCCGAATAGCGAACGAAAGTAAAACAAACACCCCCTCCCCCCACCGCCAAAAATGATGGCAATAAATTGATGATGAAACTTCACGACGAGGGTAGCAAGCCAGAACTTGGACTGGGTGCCTCTCTCTGTGCCTGTGTGTGTGTGCGTTTCTTCGAATTCGATCAAGGCTTGTTTCGAGGTAAGATTGCATGGCTTTAGCACAGCGGGTCGTCGATTGTCTAGCTTTGTGTGTGACCTTTTCTTTTTTTTCCATTTGTTTTCGCCCCCCCAAAACAAGGCAGCCAATTCCTGTTCCTGTTCCTGTTCCTGTTCCTGAAGTGTTTTCTTCAACTTTCAATTTGCAATTCGGTTAATTGATTCCTGATGCTGATGTTATCGCGCAAAAATGGGTGCTTTTGTGTGCGTGTGTGTGTGTGCAACAGGAAAGTGTGTCATCAATCAAAACGTGTCTTTCAGCTTTTCGTCTTTCGGATTTTTCGGATTTCGGATTCCAATTGAACTGGATCGGGCCAACGGCAAATGGCAAAACGGAACGGACTGGTCGGACGGTTTTCCTCCTCTCGGTGGCGGGTGCGATGATTAGTCCACTGTCAACTGTCAACGAGGCTTTCCATATCGTCGTCGTTGCCTCAGATCGGATTACCGGAACGCACAATGTTGCAACAACTTTTGCGTGCGTGTGTGTCGGTTTTTGCGTCTTTTTATTCATTCTTCTCTTTTGCTTGGTTTGTATTAATTAATCTACAACATGACTCAAATCCCCTCAATCCGGTGTGTGTGCACAAAGATAGAAACCACTGCGTTGCGTTGCCTAGCGATGCAAAGCGGACACGACGGGTGTCTGGAGCGGGGGCAGGGGAGGCCAGCCAACCAACCTGCTTGGACATTAGTGAAGATTAAAATCAAGTGAATAGGGGAACGACGACAACGGCGATAACGAGGAGACGATGAGGACGACGAGGACGCTGAGGACGCTGAGGACGCTGAGGACGCTGAGGACGCTGAGAACGCTGAGGATGCTGAGGACGACGAAGGGAATCGGCACCGAAACCGAGAATGTGCCGGATGAGGACAACATCGCGTCGTTGGAACGTAAATCCACAAACAAGCACAGACTCGTGCGCCACTGAATGGGAATGGAAACGATGGTACCTACAAAGATTCAAGTAATCATTGATTCAACATCTGCACAGATCTGTGGAGAATACGTACGACCGAGTGGAGATCAGTGCCCGTGTAGCCCAGCTAATCCTCGAGCAAAAGTCGCCCAGCGCAACCACTGACGGAGGCTGTATCTAAGCTCAGGTGTTCCGGTCGGCTCTCCTCAGTTGATCAGATCAAATCAATGTCATTCGACGGAGCAGAAGACACTGGCTGGCGCAACAATGTGTGGTGGGTTCCTTTGTGTGTCCTCCGCAGGCAACCCCCTTTTAATTAACTCCTGCAGCGCATGAGGGAATAATTAAAAAAAAAATAAATAACCCAAAGGACAACAGACCTCTCGGCACATCTCCAATTCGAATTCCCCGCGTCTTTGAGTCTGAATGATGGACCTCTCGACGTCGTCGTCGTCTCGTGGCGGCGTGCCTTATGTAATTAGAAGTGAAATACAAAATGTTCGTCCTCTTTGAAAAGCCACAAGCTTGTCGAGCGCAACACACTCTGTTTGTTGTTCATTTGTTTTGTCTTGACGCACACGTGTGTGTGCAATGGGCAACCGCAGGTCCTTAAGGACAACGCTGTGCACTTGACTGTTGTGCACAATCAGACAATCGAAGTCAGTCTCGCTGGGCTCTGACCTACATCAAGAGCGCGACTCAGGAGGCTTGGTGAATCACTTGTTTCGCTGCCTTTTCGTGGTAGTCGCCCCCCCCCCCCAACCACCCAGCCCTTCAAAGCCACCGTCAGTCGCTGCATCAGTCAGCCAATCGGAAGCAAACTACAGTTGCACCTCGTTAGGGCGCCCCTCTCTTTCTCTCTCTCTCTCGGCCTTTAACTGAATCAGTCTGAATTCGAGCATGCTGTAGCGTCGTGAAATTTGTAATTTCATTATTCTCCTGAATAGGTCTGACATGTCTGTGAACACTTTTTGGTCCTTTTACCTCGACCCCCCCCTCTCTTTGGCGCACTTTGTTGCTTCAATCAACAATTTCAATCGCAAGTCGCTTAGTGTTCCATTCCCTTTTGTAGTTGCGGCGCGCTCTAATGCCGTCTGCAGAGAGGAAGGAGGAACACACACATATATTCCGCTTTTCATAAGTAAACCTCGTGGTAATGTGATTTCATCAATTATAACCTCAAACGTTAATGTAGCCTTGCGCTTCGGTAATGAAGGCGACCGGCAACCGGCACCATTTGTGAGATCCGAGGACGAAGTCACTGTTGTTGAGGATTGACGATTTGAAGATGATCATCATCGTCGTCGTCGTCGTCGTCGTTGTCGTTGTCGTTGTCGTCATCATGATGTTGATGGAACGGAGATAACGGTGAAAAGCATTCTCACGGATGATAAAGCATAATTTTCCACATTCGTGGTAATTTTCTCGGCAATACAACGACGCCCTCATCATTTCATTTCTGCTTCTTTTCTCCCATCATTTAAATGTCTCGTCATCCTTTCTTTTGTGCGAGCGAGAGATTATGAGCTGGAAGAGGGGAAAATGTGCGCGGGGGGCGATGTGTTCCTGTGTGCTTGAGGATGTGTCGTTGTCGGCTGTTTGATTTGTCGCTCGAAAATCGGTTAAGTAACGGTAAAAATGGTTTAGTGTTGCGTTTTGATTTTAATTGGATGCGCTTCATCCCCCGCTCTTGTGACAAATTTGTCATGTTACAAATCTGCTTCAAAGCATCTCTCTCTCTCTCTCTCTCTGGGTGGCTGGGTGGGTTTAGGTGTGAGAGGCGAGCCATGTGTGTGTGTGTGGAAGATGTAAGCAGCGGCTTGACGAGTGCCGATAGTGGGACGAACGTCAGCAAATGTATCGAAAGCAACGTAAAGTAGAAGAGTACATTGATTACTGACAAAAAAAAAAAAAAAAAAACAAGTGCGGACCTTCCCCTTCGGCGTTTGTTTCGATCAGTGATCCAAAAGTCACTCTGCCGTGGACTCTAAGGTCAACAGACGGCTCAGAGACTGCCAACGACTCCAGATTATGACCAAACACTGATCGTCTTGGAGGATTTTTTACGAGATTCCAAGCAACTAACAGCCATTCGTTGCGGATTGACGCTTGCCAGTGCCCCGGCATGTCAAGTCACGTTCACTGGCAATAAAACTTGCTTCATCCTCACCATTCGGTCGCCGCCCGTCATACCTCCCTCCCCCGCGACCCCACGGGTCTAGAGTCTAGGACTAGACGGCCAACAATCGCATTCCGTTGCAATTTGTCATGCCATCGAGTCTCCGCTGTAAGTTTTGCCCATCGCCTGGATCAACGACCACGACATCGGCAATGACAACGACAATCGTTCTCTCCTCATTCTCATCCTCATCGTTCGCCTCTTGGCCATTTGGCCCCCACCATTCATCAATGAGCGGCATTAATGCAATGTCATCACACAAGCGATGCCACAACACCACCACCACAATTCGAATAAAGATAAAAGCCACTTTGCCGCCTATTGTCCTGTGCCCGGGCATGTCTATCGCTTGCCGTGAGCGGAACACATTGCTGTTGTCCTCGTAATGTGTATCACATTGTTATCGCGCACGTTAACCGATGTACCAAAGTGTCGCCGAACGCGCGCTCTCTCCTCTCTTTGTTGAGCCACTAGTCTATCCATCGAATCGACTACAGTGCCCCGACATGAGTGCAATCGCTGTTTTCATGCCTCTGAGCAACCCTCTTAGGAGGCTCTAACTCACCGCGTTGGGGCCACTGAATGGCGGCAGCCAGAGACAATGCCACAAGCATTGCAGCACGAATGTGCCACAGTTAGCCAGAGTGCCATAGAGTGGTCAGACTGGGAGGGGGGGCAGAGAGAAGCAGAGACCCACTCAGTTGGCCACAACAAGATTGACATCGTCGCTGTTGTTGTTGCTGCATCGGTGTCGTGTGGATGCATCTCCGAAACTGTTCTCATTGTTTCAACAAGTTCCCGAGGTGGAGTGCGGCGGCGAAACTAGATCATGGACGGCTGTTGGCCAAGGGTCAACATGCCTCTAATTTGTTTGTATTGATTCTTTGCATGGTTTATACGTGTGCAACACACGCCACCAGCCAGCGTGTGTTGGCCTGACAAATAAAGCGTTTTGCGGAGCGTCTCGTTCGGTCACCTGGTGCTTGTTGATTTATATGTATGTGCATTCACTTTGTCTTGGCCAAGTTCTGGAGTGACTTCCTTATGTACACACACCACGCCGGGAAGGTTTTGTCCGAGTGAAGGGTCGGCTGAGAGCTGACGCAGCCACCTGTGCGCTGGGGTGTGGAAAATTGGGCCACTCGTGGCGAATTGGAAGTGTCTCCATTCACTTTAGTCGCTTCAGACACCAGTCAAGGTCAAAATGTCGCCAATGTCTGAAGCTTTGGCGGACAGTCTTTGCATCCCCTCCCCAGAAGACGACCCCCAGTCTCTAATCCCTCCTCCACCCCGGTCACACCCTTAGCATCATCTTGTGACGTTGCCTTCCACTCATCTCCACGAAAACTACATCAAAACTACATGAAGTTTGTTTCAAAACACCACCAAAATGTACGTTCACCCATAAATCGACATCCACACACACACACACAGACCCCCTCACCCCACAGCAGTCACCCTTCGCCATGAATTAAGTGTAATCCTTGTCGGGCCTCACCCGCAACTCAGGCAGCACCTCATCTCCACCCATTTACATGACATTAATAATGAATGTACTCCTTTTGCGTGATGGAGACAAACAGACGTAAAAACAAACATCAACCAATCCCCCTCCCCCCTCCCCATCCTCCACCACGACATCACGCATCTCCTAATGCCGTTCCCTGGCACACATTATCCACTCAAATAATAGTCGTAATAACAAAATAATTCTACGAACGAGAGTGTGTCTGTTGTATGTACAAGGGAACTCATCAAAGGATACGCAAGGACCTCCGCCTCTGCGACTCCCCATTTCGCACACACCCGTACACCCGCAACGCCGAGGGCATGGGGCTTGTTTGGATAACAAACGAAAATGTGAATGCCTCCCAAACTCGGTCGCTTTGTGCGATGCCTACGTCTGTCCAAATATGAGCACACTCCGCACGGGAGTCCTTTGGGTGCTTGGTACACATGTACAAGCGTCACATTTGGAAGGGATGCACCCAGCCGATGGTGGATGATGAGTTTCGTCGGCATCGTCGTCAGTCTGCGCCCCGCTCGACTTAGGTGTGCATTAGTCGGCCATCAAATGAGCAAAAGGACATCCTCGTCATCTGTTTTATCATTATTATCCTCATTTGTGTGATGGCAAACTCTGTCGTCTATTGACTGGTATCGCATTAATTATACACGGTCCGTGGAATGGACGGAGTCTCTCTCCTATTCACACACTCACACATACACAGCAACAGCGGAGGGATTACAATCGTCCTTCATTTGGGCTTGTCGTTTGACCACTGACACATCGAAATGTCAAGGCGGATTCGATGGGCGAAAGCTTAACTTCCTTGCGGTTGTGGGTGTTCAAAGTTAATCTAGTTTCGCATCATGTCCTACTCTGCTGGAACAGGAACTTTGAGGCACTTTAAAGGACGCTTAAGAAGCGATGAGCCAGAGAGGCGTCGATCCAAAGCAGCCACCGAAAGAAGCAAGGACGGACGAGTCAAAGGTGGATCCTTTGAGGAATCGACGAGCGCAAAGTCAAAGAAACGATCGCTACCAACAGCTGACTGACTCGCAGGCGGGATCAGCATCCGGAGACTTTGATGACATAAAGCATTCCAGTTCAGGCGACATGTGGGAGAGACAAAAAATAAATGAAATAAGGACACACGCTAATACTCATTAGTCCTCGCACCTGACGCGAATGACGGGTGAAACTTTGCCGAGGTGGAGACCGCTTGGCAGGTACTTGAGATGACTTCATTGCCGCCGTCGTCGTCGTCGTCGTTTGTCCTCCTTTTTGGATCCGCTCCAACTTATGCAGAAACATTTAATTTTAAGTGCTGCATCCAACTAGACAAGATAAACTCCCGGTTCGGAGTAATTCTTTATTTTTAATTGAAAGGAATCCGCGACGAAGTTAATCGCAATGATAATGACATGGTGCTGGCCTGGGTCTGCGGATGGCGGGAGGGGGCGGGATTAGAATGCATGATGTCACAAATGTGTACATCATCCGTTTCTGCTTGTAATTTGCAGATAAATGGGTGGAAGGATGCATCCCAGTGGATTGTGGACTGTGACCATGTGGATCTGTGGGGGAACAGGCCAAGGACCTCAGCCGCGTGGTGGCTTAAGCTCGTTTTGGCTACGAGGGGGATTCTGCGGGACTTCTGCTTGAAGGCATTTGGGACTGTCTTCAGTGACAAGCTGTACTCGGTCTTCCATCAGTTCTCGATCAGTCAATTTTCATCCCACGGCCCTCCACCACTGTCATTGGTCTTGTTCCTCAGCTTCGGGACCTCTCTCCCCCAGGACACAACCCCTTCTTCGTGCAACCCACAATCCCCACCCATCTGGAGGCCTCAACATCGGACTCCATCGCTTCTGATCTCGTTTCTCCTCCCCCCCCCCCACAAGCTGTTCAACTCCATCGCTCCAACAACACTTGTTGCTCCAACACTGTCTTGCGGATCGCATTATCCGTCCCTGCTCGACCCGCAGTCAGACATCGGACCGACCGAGGCTGTATTTCACAAGAACGTGCTCCCAATTACGCATCAATACCACACTGGTTCTGGTCGCCCGTAATTATCGTCGTTTTTTTTTTTTTTTTTTGCATAAAGCCACACTCTCTCCCTCTCTCTCGCGTGAGGAATATTTGTCATAAGCGGGCAGCAGTGTGTCGAATGTCGATGTCACATCGCACCTCCCTCCCGACGGACACAGTGGTGTCGGCTCGAAGCGAACTCGAAGGCGGCCCACCGAAAATCGACGGAGAAGCACCCATCTCGTTGCAAGCGCGTTCGCCTTACACAGCCATCACTGTCGCGGTCAGCGTGTGCATCGCAGAGCTCTCTGCGTGTGCGTGTGCGCTTGCATTTGCATCTGCGCGTGTTGCTGCATATGCTTTGGATTCGACTTTATTGTGCAGACGTGCGTATGGGAAATTTTTTGGCACATCTCGTCCCTCGGGGGCCCACGGCTGTAGGAGTTCTATTTATGGCCCCGCACGCATAGGAAATGACACACGAACGACAACAATGATTGAAGCCTCTGGCCTCTGGGTGGTGGGAGAGAAGAATCGTCCATTCATCCATTCCTTGGATGGCCCCCCCTTTGCTCCCTGTGGTGAGGTGACAAATAGGGACGATGGAGATTTGGTGGCCACACCCGGATGGGAGATGAGAGAATCCGTCGTGCTTCTTGGACTGCGACGAGGAGGGGGGGATGGCTCCACCAACAGCCGTGGAGTGATGAATGCTTCCTCGAAGCGATGGATGATGATGTGGGGGCCGGTGGATGATTGGGCAACAAACTAGCCTGACAAGGCCTCAATTTGGAGATGGAATGCGATGTCGGAAGGCCTTCATTTTGACCTCATGTCGAGTCTAAGAAGAGGCCTTAAATTGCACCTAAATTTGGAGAAAAGAACAGAAGTCGTTGTCAGAAGCTAAGGAGGCCTCAATGAAGAAGGTCTTAAAAAAACACTTTCTCACCTTGCATTGATGCTCAACGAAAACCGACGGGTCCCTCCCAGTCCCCCCCCCCCCACACACACACCTGACACACTGGACAATGATGTTGCACCATAATCCCTTTTTTTCCGAACGCCTCTAACCGTCGCCAGCGCAAAGAAACAAATCACCCGCACCTGCCATGCGTCTTCATCAAATGGGAACACCGTAACACCTTCCACCGCCCCGATGGGGGAGCGCATCCAAACAGGAAGTACCTCCTCAGCAGCAAGAGGCAAACCAAACAAAAAAAAAAAAAAAAAAAACCAAAAAAACAAGAACAAACTGCCGGATACCCGGTTTACGGCAGCAATGATGATGAATTAGGTACTCATTATAACGGTAATTATAGCCTTCTGCCAAAATAAGTCCGCATGCAAGTTCTTTTTACGCACGTTTTGTGTGTGTGCGTGTGTGTCCTTTTTTGTTCGCATCGGCAGCACTCGAAATCCGCTGCGATGAGATGAGCTCCTCGAGCACTGGCTGCCGTTGTCGTTGTTGTTGTTGCTGTTGTCGTCGTCACTTTCGTCATCATCATCAGCATCGTCAACACGGCCGCAACGCGCACAACGCACAACAGCCCAGGAAGTGTGTATCGGACTCCGCGAACAGGAAAATCACGACACACACTCAACGGCCGATCCGACGATCTCCTGCGGGGTGTGCGCGGATTCAAAGCGAACGCGATCACAAGAAAGCAACCGCACACGCACACGCACACACAGCACGTACGCAAAAACTGCGAGAAGGGGGCGCGCGCTAATATGATGTAGGGATCTCCCGGGGAAAACGATTAATTGAAGCGGGCAACCGGAAATCCAGGGAACAGGTGCCCACTGCAAATGATATGCAACAGAGCCTGGCGACTAATCTCTATCTCTCCCTTTCGCACACGACGTTCGATGGGGCTTCCGCTGCCGCCAACCGAATGCCTGTGGCGGTGGGGCTTGTGAGGGGCACATCTTGGTGAACCTCCTTTTGTTAGTCCCCGGCACTCCGGACTTAATTTGAATTTATACGCGAAAAAAAGATCGCATAGAATCATCGAAATGCGGATGCTAGATCGCGCACGAGATCTCATGCGTGTGTGTGTGTGTGTTTGATGGGGACTGTGCGTGGCAGCACAGCGCGTTGTACGCAGTTCCAATTTCTAGATGATATGAGGGCGAAGATGATGGACGATGACTTTGCCGTGCTGCTGCTGCTGTTGCTGTTGCTGTTGCTGCTGGTTGGGCGGAGGGCGCGCCACAAGGAGGGGTTGGGACGATCGAGAGATCGAGATTTTTCCACCTCGCTTCGGTGGATGCTGCTCTGCGTGGATACGCGAGCGACTCCCTCCCCCCAGTCCGCCGGCCAGGCGTTTGTGGAACATTCCGATGGTTGATTCATAAATTTTGAAGTAAGTAGAGCTGATTACTTCTTGGTTTGGTTCCGTTTTCGCACAATCGACCGCGAAGGGAGGGGGAGGGCCGGGGAGAAAGTGATCAGGAGTGAATGACGGAAGACAACCGCTGAGGATGCAGTGCTTGATTGACAAGGAATCGGGAAATGGTGTCCGAAACGAGAAGGACTACGATGAGGATCAGTGGTTTCCTGAAAGGCAAGTGGAAAACGGGACAATTAGACACAAAGTGTGAAGCTAAACCCCTTTCAAGGACTCACATGGCAAGGATCCATAGGGGAAGCCGCTAAAAGCTGCACAATTCCCACCTAATCCGCTTCAAAACTTCCCTTTGGCAGGCTGTTGCAGTCTGTTGGCTTCCAAAAGAGACGCTGCCCTTGGAGATTGCACTCCATTCAGCCAAAGTGCCCGCTTCTTCCATGTCGCACCCCGTTGAATGAGTGCCCTACGACCCTAGAAACAGCCCCCAACTAATGGTGTCGCCTCTAATGCCCTCAAAGAGCCTCGCAAATGACCTTCGAAGCAGGCAGCCCAGATCAGTTAATTACCGGCATCCTTTTCGTCATCAGCCAGCCGACATCCTTCCCCGAGTTGAAATGAATCATTTTGCGGTGAATCGAAAGACAAGAAACCTTCTCTTCTGGAGAATCTTCAGTCCCCCCCTCCCCAGTACACACACAGCAACACAGTCGATTGTCATGCAGCCGAGTTGAGGTGGACAGCACTCTGATTCGTTCGATTCACACCCCTATGGGAGCCACGGGGCCAAACAATAGGCAAGGAGCGTTATCACGACAAACCACAAAGCATAAAATCGAAGACCGAACCTGAGTGCGCACGAATGCGACGGCGAACACGAGAGAGAGGGAGTAAGCGAACATAACAATAGCCAAAACCGCCCCCAATATTTAAGCCCAACACCCGTTCGTGTATCCGATCCCAAGCAAGCAGCAAACAACAATACAATTGTCGGGGATCCAAGCACCCAATCGCACAGCACACATCACCGTGCACAGAAGCAACAATGAGATTGTCTCGCATCCCGCTCGATCCCATTGAACTCAATTGGATTCGGCGCGGTCTCGCTCGCTCTCTCTGACTGCTTGCGGTGCGGGCTCTCGCTCTTGCACACTCTGTGCTCTCGAAAATCCCAAGTCATTCAGAAGAAAAATTTCTTCGCCACGATGTGGGACGGTGGGTGGATGCATGAAAGAGTGTGAGGCTGACGTAAAGTCCGGCGAGAACGAAAAAAATGGTGTTGACACACAATTGAACTGAAGAATGAGATGAATGGGATCCTCCACGGCGGTGGGTGCACACCAGCAGAGCTGCCAATCAATGAAGCCCCTCGTCGATGCATTTTGCCCTAATGTCCGAATTAATCTGCACTCCGAGAGGTGGTGGGGGAGGGGGGGGGGGGGAGCTGATAGATTGTCCCCACCTTGACGCCAAATTGTTGAGAGTGGGCTACAGAGGGAGGAGGCACGGATGTGCGGGAGATCCTTTCAAATTCAAACTCAAATGTAAGCCCAACGAACGCATTGTCCTCGAACAAGGATTACTGCACGCTTATGCACATCGCGTCGTCGTTGAAGCGAACACGTTTTGTCAGGACAACTGGATGCGTTGAAGGATTGAAGTATTGTTTTGTTCCTGTCAAAGTTCGCAGAGCAACTGTGTGTTTGACTGCCGCCGTCCTCTCTCTCTCTCTCTCTCACTCTCTCTCTTGCTCACACTCTCTTCCCACGAACATACGCGCGCACACAATAATTCGCAACGAAAAGAAGACAACAAAAGGAAAAAAAAGCACATGTTTACGCATCACACAAGGAAAACAACGACAACAAGGGGGCGTGACCATCTCCCCGAAAACAACTGATGGGCGTTCCAAGAAGTCCATGGCATACATCCCTTCCAGTGAACGTTTGAGATGCAAAATTATCCTCATTGGCGAGCGTTTGGCTCGCGAGCGGAACGTTAGCTGCGCATTGGCATATTTCACGCTCTCTCTCTCTCTCGCACGCACACTCCCACACAACACCAGACGATTCTCTGGGAGCAAAATGTGACTCGAGTGAATCCTAACGGTGAGTATTGGAAAATCAACTCAAAGATTCATTGTTGCACCTGTGTCGCGACCGGTTGAGTATGTGTCGTAAGCTTCAGCCAACCAACCAAGACTACATGTGACGCATGTCAAATTGAATCATTCACTCACACACCGGCCCGCCAACTCGTTGGCTCTCTGTCGCTCGCACGATGGCGATGCCGGTGGCGAAATGCATTCCCTTTCAGTCGAACGTATTGTCTTGAGTTTTGTTTATTCGCTTTCGCGGCAAAAATTCATTTTGCTGCGCTATCACTGGTCCTCGTTCATCAGCGTTGTATGAGTGAGAGATTCAAAGAGAGATGCTGCGCCTTCTCTCATTGTGTGCGTGCGTGTGAATGTTTCGTGATGGTACCCAGCGTAAACAGTTCATCGGCCGGCGAATTCGAAGCATTGCCTATAGTGCCAGGGCGAGGCACACTCGCGATCATCATCAGTAGTAGCAGTCTAACCGCGCTGCGTAGAGGTTGTCGGTTGGTTTTACATCGACAACGGCGACTACACACACAACAAAAACAAAAAAAAAAAAAAATAAACGAGAAGGAAATAACAAAATAAATACACCGGAATCTACTACACAATAACACGTCAACGACGAAGACGTAAACGACGTCAACGTCAACAACGATTAAGAATCGGCGAAAAAAAAAAAAAAACACTTACCACAACAGTCCAACTAACAAACGAACGCATCCATCTCTCACATGAGAGATCTATTTCTTTTTTTTTTTCCGTCTGTGAAGTGAGTGAGTGAACGGGTGAATATGACGATAGGTTGTTCATGTTCATTTTTTTGGTGACCTTTGAATGGACAAAAACGTGAACAATTTTTACGCGCATTCAATCAGTGATATATTTTTTTTATTCTCTTATTCTTTTTTTTGTCTTCTCTCTCGTCTTCTTGTGCGTGCGGGCTTCGTTCTTCGTTCGTTCGTTCGTTCGTTTTTTTTTTTTTTTGGCGAAAAATTCCTCCGCTCCTTAAGGAAATAAGTTCAAAAATATTTATATTCACGCATAGTGTCCAGCCACACGGTGGGGGCCGGTGTTCAAATTGTGGACGACTATCAGCGGGACGAGTGTAGTAGTTGACAGTACGACAGCAACGCGTTATCATCATCGTCGTAGCGCAACACAGTTTTCTAAACAAAAATAAACAAAATTTTTAATAATTCTCCACTGGAAGTGTGTGTGTGTGTGCTTTTTTTTTTTTGGGATCCCTAATGCGAGTGCTGCTGCTGTGGCATCCGTATCCGCATCGGCATCCGCATCCGCATCAGTCGTCAGTGTGCACTCTGCAACTTTGTTGAAACAATTCGCGAAAATCGCATCACCGTTGGATTATGATAAATTTGAACAAACAAAAAAATATGAAAAATCTTCGTAATGTCTTAGAATTTCCCAACAACCGCGAGGAAATTTTTTGAAAAAATCCAAATCAAGAAAAAAAAAAAAAGCAACGACTTCTTTGTTGTCTCTCCCTCGAGCCCAGTGCGTGTTTTGTCTGCAACAACACAATGATCCCCTCAAATCGTTCAAACCACCATTAGGGATCCACAGCTAACCGCCCCCTGCTCCTGCCATCCCACCCCCAACCCGCCTCTACCTAGACTCCGCCGAGAGATCATTTCGAAGTCAATCAATAATCCGACGCTAAATCCTTGAAACACACAAATCAAAAAAAAAGAAAAAAAGAAGACAATTTATATTCACTGCCTTCAATTGTTTGTTTGCTTTTGTGTTGTTTTTTTTTTTGTTTTTTTGTTCATCTTCTGCGCTGTGTGGGTGAATTTGTTTAAATTTTCTTTTCGCTCGTCTGATTAAGAAATTAAATGAAAATAAATACGCAAATAAAAATGACGTATTAACCACGCGGAGTTAGTGTATTGTGTGCGTACGAGAATGATGGTTCAAATCTCATATCCGTGGTGTCACAATTGGCCACATAATGCGCAAACAACGAAGGCCGCTAAGGATTCATGGTAAGTTAGACGATTTAACTCACTTCTCGAGACACAACTGTCCTTCGAAATTCTTGTCCTTCGAAAATCCAGTCCTTGTTGGCTTAGGTCAGCTCTGTGCTTTACAAGAAAAGAAAACCCCCACCGCAAGAGTTTAGTCGAGTTCTAGAGAGCACGTGCGAAATCGCTGTTTAGCCGACGCTGAAACGCCGAAATGCCGAATGTGCGAAAATCTGAGCAAATCGATGATTTCCGAATGGAATGTGTGCGCTGAAGCTTGTTTCTTTCGTTTTTCTCATGATTTCCCTCTGAACTGTGCTGAGGGACACTTTGGCCTCTTGAATTGATCGCCTCCGGGCTTTGAAGTCCTCACGAGTTGAGAGAATCCTGTCAATCTGGTGCTAAGTGCGTTTCTTACTCAAAAATTGTTCACTCCAGAGACTCACTTCCTTCCTCTCTCGTTGCATCGGAAAATCTGTCGCTGCGACTTGCGACGGAAAATAATTTCTCAGACTCAAAAAAAAAAAAAAAAAAAAAACAGGTGACATTTCTTCTCATTTTTCCAAACAATTCGTTGAAGTGTTCCTCGAACAATAGTTCAACATCTGGATGCCAGACGCGACAACGTTTTGAACCGGCCATGGAGTCTAAATTTAGATCAAGAGTATCCTATGTTGTTTCTTCATCTTTTTTTTGTTTTTTGCTTTTTTTTTTTTCTGGATTTTGAATGAAGATCACTGTTAAACTTGACACTTGATGAAGAGATGAAAAAAAAAAGGAACTCAACAATGGTGGCATTGTACACATGACACTCGAAGACACTTGGAGTTCCTTTGCGACTTGCATCTGGTCTTTCGTCGTTGCTCATCATTGAACGGGCGTCTGGGCTTTCGTCGCCGTTTTTTCAATTCAGTTGTGGCTTGCTTGGAGGATGCTTCTGTAAGGACGACTTCTCCTCATTATGTTCTTCATTCTCCCGTTCATTTGTGACTTGTTTTAAGGACGTTTCTGCCAGGACGCCTTCTCCTCATCATTTTCTCTGTTCTCCCATCATTTCAGTTCATTTGTGGCTTGCTTTGAGGATTTTTCTGCCAGGACTCTGATTCTCATCGACTGCCTGCATTGCCTTAAAAATTCCTCAAATTCAACAGTCGACTTCGTTTCGATGCACCTCCTGTCTCTCGAGTGCCACAGACATCGGTTATCTCGGACGTCGTTTCGAAAAAAAGCCTCCTCTTGAAGGGTTTTGAGGATTTTTCTGCCAGGACTCTGATTCTCATCGACTGCCTCAACCGTCAGACCGTTCATTCTCATCGATTGCCTTTCAAAATTCCTCAAATTCAACAGTCGACTTCGTTTCGATGCACCTCCTGTCTCTCGAGTGCCACAGACATCGGTTATCTGGGGCGTCATTTCGAAAAAAAGCCTCCTCTTGACGGTCTGTCTTACTCCGACTGTCGTTCGCTCCTCGATTGGCTAACGTTTATCGTCATTTCAGCGAACTCTGATGTTTAACTGTCCCTATGAGAGACCTCAGGTCGAGACACATCTCCTTTCGATGTCATCGCCTGTCAGCTTCTCGTGGTTTGATCTTCGAGACCTCGACATCTGTTGGCTGTGCCCGATTTGTAGTTGGTCCACTTCATTGGAGTGCTTGTGGTCCCATCATATCTTGCACCTGTCACCGCTTATAGTCGCACTCTTTGGAGTTCAATTAGTCGTCCTTTGCCTTGATTCCTCTTCAAATTCACCCCCATCGTCACCAATAGAGTCGCTGCCGCCGTGAATCTCTAGAAAGGACACCACCCATCAATTTAGGACCTTCCGCGTGCCATTGTTTCCCCCCCCCCAATTCCAATGCGAACGCCAAGCCAAGCACACATCAATTGTCGTGCATATTATTCCATTCGAAGCGGGCTTGCTCTTTGAACAAGTCCATCGTCGTTGCTCGCCGCCGCCCCTCCATTCATGTGCACATTTGGTGTCACTTCGAAACAACAAAAAAAAAAAAACAATTTCATTGTGGGAAGTTCTACTCCAAACACGAACACCAACCGCAACTTATACACCCTCACACTCTGTGCTCTCGCAATTATATGTCTAAGCCTAAACAAGTGCGACTGAACAAGTGTGCTCGCGGGTGTGTGTGGGTGTGGTGGCTGGCTGAAGCAAAGCAAACATTGCTGTGACTTACAGATGTCACACATATGGCCACAAATCAGTTGAGATGACTCTGCTGCTGGTGCTACTGCTGCTACTGCTGCTGGTTGCTGTAAGAGCGACACCGACATCTCCGGGCATGTCCTGCCTGGGAGTCTAAAAATAAAGCAAATACCGCTAGAAATTAATATTCCGGAAATCCGGAATTAGATAGAAATAATAGAGATCCGTCGATGGGTGGAACGTGGTGCGGAGCTTTCATGTTCAATCGTCGCGCAATCATTTGACGAACAATTTCGCTGGTCGATGGATTCGCACTCGAAGTAGGTGAAGACGAGGACAAGAATGGCATTCCCTCCATCCTCCCCCGCCCCCAACATCTCACTCATCCGCGGCATTGATAGGAATTTTGAAAAAAAAGAAAAAAAAGAAAATGGAATTCTTTTCAACACCTGTTAAGAGCCCTTCAGCCCGATGGACCGATGGGGGGGGGGGGGGGGAGGAGACAGAAAAGCGTGGAACGTGAACGCCTCCGTCTGACTCACCTGCCCGGCTGACTGTCTGTCTGTCTGTCTGTTTGTCTTCTTTGTTCGAAGCCAGGCATTGTGTGAAAACACTACGAGCGATGAATGAAAGGGGATATAATCATGTTAACGAGGGTTTGACACACAGTGGAGACGGACGAGTGCCTCACTCCCTCCCTCTCTCTCTCGCACGCTCGCACTCTATTTCTGTAATTTTCTTTTATGCCTCTCTTTGGGTGTGTGTGTGTGTGTGACGTGAATCCTTACAATGAGTTCCTAATATGAGGACAATCGTGTAAATGAGGCACTGTCTGAAACTGGGTCCATCGACGCTTTTGTGTATTTTCTCGCTCATTTGTGTCGAATAATTATCAGTTCTATTGTTTATTCCGGTCGGATGGGGACGGGCAGACACGGCAACGTGTCCTTAAACCCTGGAATTAGATTTGTCTACACATTGTGACGTATGAATGAGGAGATGGAATTTTGTTGGATAAAAATCACCGAGTTTCAAGGATCGAATGGGGCTTCTTGTTGCAGGGGAGACTTAAAGCACTGTGCGCTAGCGGCGGTTGGATGACTTCCTTGAACTTCGTGTTCGAAAGTGACCCAGTTTTGCCGTGGAACGACGCGAGGTGATGATGATCCTTTCAATTGCTCTTAAAGAGTCACTCTTTGGCAAGAGGGTGAAGCGTGCCACTGGACAGCGTGGTTGTCAACGGGTTTCGACTCGATTCTGTTCACCGGAGGGTTCGTCCGATTAAATGTCAAACAGAGTTGATTCAAGGACAGAAGCTCTTCGCCTGTCTATGCCTGGCTTCTTTACTCTGTTTGAAGGATCTAAGAAGTGGCACTTTGGAGCATCGAATTCGACTTCTGTCAAGGATGCGACTTGAGCCGCCTGATACGACTGTCAACTGGCAGGCATCCTGTCAAACTTCCTCTGATCGCCTTTAAATCCCCCAAAAACAAAAGAAGAAGCAAACCCACGTGTCTTCTTGAATCAGTGACATCCTCTAATCACACGTGCATTGCATCGCCTCATTGTCTCTCCTCCCCTTCAGTCACGTTGCATTTTTATCAATTATCCTCATCATCTCGCCACAATCGCCACCACCACCACCATCACCATCACCGCCATCGGCATATCGGCCTGCATAGCGTCGCGTCGGGACGACGCAAATAAAACGAGAGAAGCGCTCGAGGGGCGCTGCTTGAAGAGTATTTCGCGGCATGGTAGAAAGCGCGTGTCAGCGTTGAGTGTCCTTTGCGTTAAGTGAAGCAGTTGCCGAGCGTTGACCAACAAAAAAAAAGCAACACACACACACAACAAAATCCAGAATCCGTTGCGCTGGCATTGCCCTCACAGCAGCGCCGCGCACATTATGAGTAGTAGTTGTGCGGCATAAAGTACTTGTGTCTTTGGAGGCTGTTGTAGTTGTTGTTGTGTTCTCCTGATTTTCACCGTTTCTGTGCTTTATCCATGCTCTCCTTTTCGGTTAAAATTTTTTATTTCTTTCGGCACGTGCTTGTGAAGAGTGACTGGCTGACACGCCGACGCTGTTTCTGTTGTTAATGGCACTAGTGCTGTTGCACAAAGTCGCGAAAAAGCCACACGCAGCACGTGGTTCTGGCTGGTGTCACTACGCTGATGTGGTGTGGTGACGATGACGATGACGACGGTGGCGGCGACGGCGACGGCGACGGCAACGACGACGGTGGTGGTGCTGCACTGCTGCTGTTTCTGCTGCCGTTGATGGCAGCCACGATGGTGATGCCGATGGAGTGGAGTGGTGTTGTGACTAGTGGGTGCATGCACTTGCCTTAGATTGTATCTTTTTGTCGATTGCACTGGACTCTGAGGCCAGCAGTGCGTGGTGGTCAGGGTGTACAAGTGTAACATTTGCCGCCGCATCCGATACGGAAATTGGGTCATTTGTGAGGTATGCCTGTGCGGGCATGTATGTATGGTGGGCTGCTGCTGCAGAGTTGTGTACACGCTTGGTTGTGTGATGTAATGCTTGACCTTGAGCGGTTTGTCCTTTCTTTGATGAGGATTCACTTTCGCTTGATGGGTGTGCGCGCGTGTGTGTGTGTGTGTGGGGGGGGGGAGTATATTTGACCTGGCATCAGGTGTGCTCCAAATCGTGTCCTTTACCAGGCGCCCTTGTGTGGTGTCTGTCTGTTAGATGCCGAGTCCCCTACAGTGCGCCATGTTGCTGAAAAAAGAAAAATCTCTTATTCCATTTAACTACCGAACATTCTGACATTTTTTCATTTTCTTTTCAATTTCAGAACAGTCGCATGAGACACCCAATGTATATAACGGAGCATAAATGACAAACTAGGGTCTTAGCAACGACGACAGCTGCCTGCTACAACGAGGCCTATACTATGTCGATGCTTCAGCAAAACTTCTTCATGTTGTGCCATTCGATAAAGAGTCAGAAATACTTAACACTAGTCAAAAAAAATCCGTGCATTTAATCGAAGCACATCCGTTTCAAGTCAAAAAAGATAAAAAAAAAAATCAAAAAATATTACACGTGTAAGTTCAATCAAGGAAGTGAGTGTGAGAGAAGGACGACAAGTGAAAGTGACAAAAGAGAGAGAGAAAGATCGAAACAAAAGGGTGAAAAAAAAAAGTGATAAGTTTAAGTGACGGAAGTGCTGGACGGCGCGCCAGGATACGGAGCAACAAGCTTGTGGATAGCAACAAAATTCAACTTTTATGCTGTATCTAGTGGAAACGGGCTTGGATTTAAGGTAAGGTGAGTGTGTGTTCATATTATTTACCTTTTTTGTTTTTTTGTTATTGGTGTTGTATCTCAAGGATATGCTGTAGAGTTATTTTCAAATTGAACAGCGATCTTTGGTTGCATGCTTGTTGTTGTGATGAGACTAATTGTTTTGCTTAAATATCGAGCTGAGCTTGATTCGGGAAATCGAACACTTTCTGAAGTCGCCCGTTGTTGCCACGAACTGTTGTCCAGGGCGAGGCTTTGAGCTGGGTGTCTTTGAAGTCCGTTGAGAGTCGGTAGGAGTGTCGAACTTTAGTGTCCCAGCTGCTCACCTCACAAACTGCAGCCCAATCCGGGGTTCCAGCTCAGTTTTGAGGGGTCTCTAAAGTCCGGTGATAGTAGGTAGAAGTATCGAGGTCCTAGCTGCTCCCCCACAACCTGCCTAGTCGCCAGAGTCAGTTTGCTTCGTGCAACATTTGCCTCAGAATTGTTCTTCGACAAACTACGCCCCAGGCCAGGTTCCAGCACAGTCCCCGGAGCTCTCTGAAGTCCGCTGACAGTCGGTAGAACTATCGATCTTTAGACGCTCATGAACACCCCCACACAAACTGCCGCTCAGTCCCCGGCGATCCTCGAAGTCCCTTAACAATTTCCGTGCCACCAGTCTCGACTTGAAAGATTGACTAAATTAATCTATTTCCTCGCACGTGACCCACAGCCCAAAGCTGCCTCACTCTACAGTCGGTAGACCAACAAAAAAAACAAAAAAAAAGCCAACTCCTCGATCACAGCCCATAGATAGGGACCTTTCCATAAACCCAGGCATCGCGCACACACAGCCACGTCCACCACGAAGGAATGCGTCCATTCACCAGACGCAGACGCAGCAAACAGATCGAAGACGTAACCCAGCGACGATCTCTCACACAGATCTCAATGATCCCGATCACGAAACAAAGGGAATTCTGGTTCCCTTTCCGTTTTGTGTTTTCATTTTCTACGACATCTCACCAGAACATGGAACAAAACAAAAGAACAAGTGCAAAGAACAAGACTCCGACTGAGGAACACCACACCACACCACATCACACACACACACATGCGCAGAGAGGGCGCACTGCGAGTAATCAGCATCTCGTTTGGCGTTTTGCACTGCCATCATCTCCCCAGTCGTCGCCCCATTGGGCATCATCTGCATCTGCGCGATGCTAAAGCTAGTTCTGCTGCTGATTTTCCAGTTCCTCCTGATCGCGCTGACCAAATACCACTTGTGATCGGCCCCCAAATAGTGAGCCGAAGGATACCACCACGGTGACACGCTCTATTCTGCTTCCTCTTCACGCTTAAGTATTCTCATAATTTAGGAAAAATTATTTCAATCTCTCCCGTGAGTGGGGGCAGGGGGGAGGTAATGGAAGGTCCCATGAGAAAGACGACGAAACCATCAGCAAGACGACAACGACATTCCAGATCTCTCTCTCTCTCTCTCTCTCTCTCTGCTCTCGGCTTGGTGCAGTCGTCGAAGACGAAGCACAGCACAACCTCGGAGGAAACCAACTTCAAATCGGACTTCTGTTGTCGTCTCTTTGTGATCGCCCCTCTTTCCACCCGCCGTCCACTCGCGACGACCGCTGTCCAAAGACAAAAGGACAAACAAATTAAGGATAACATTTTTATTGTTTCTTCCCCATTTCGAAATTGGCGCGCGTGTGTATGGGTGTGTGTGCGTCGTTTATTTTTTTTTTTTTTTGTATTTTTAGTCTCTCCACTTGTTGTGTCTTAAAATATCTCACCCTACTGCACGTCTGCGCCACACTCCGATCCTCGTCGGGCCGACGTCCTTCCTCTTGTGTGTAAAAGCCAAAAACGGATGACGGAAGAGAAGAGATGGCCAGCAGGAGGTGTACGCGCGCCGCCGAGGACGCGGAACCGACATTAAACCGCGTGCGCAACACCGAATTGTGTGTGCGTTTATGTTTGTTTGTTTTGTTTTGACGTTCTCTTCGCTGGATCGTCTCGCTGTATTTCTTTTTTTTTTTTTTGTTTCGGTCGCGTTCGCGTTTTGTTTTGCTTTTGCGCCATTTTTGTCATTTGAACTCAATTATGAGAAAAAGATTTGTCTCAAGCCAGTTCTGTCGCTTCGGGAAATCACCAGCGACGACGCGAGGATGACGATGACGACGACGACGACGACGATGATGATGACGATGACGATGATGAGGACGGTGAACCTGGCGGCGAGGTGGCGAGAGCCAGAGAGCGAGAGAGATAAATTGAGTTCTTAAATTGGACACACTGTCCAGTCCAGTGCCCGGTCCATCGTCCAGGTGAAGGTTGAAATTTGGCAAAAATGTCATCTGACAGGTGATTTGTTGGCAATTTAGTGTGTCTGCGCACACTGAGTGTTCATTCATGGATGCGTTCGTCCGCAAATCAATCAGCAGGCGATGCGATCCGATTGACAGTCTGTCAAAAGTTTCTTGATCGATCGCGGGTCTTTGGAGGAGGATGGGTGGGGTGGAGGGGTGGGGGGGACAATGCCCTTCCTTGCCAAAACCACCATCATGTGCCCCCCCCCCCCCTCGTCCCTCTGAAAGAGGGCGCCTTCGCCTCCTCGCCGGTGTTCCTAAGATGACCACAAGCCAAGTCAAAGACCAGCCAAATGCGAGGCAAAGGCAGAAAAGCAAAAGCAAAGCGAAGCCAGGCCATGCCATGCCATGCCAGAACCTCGAATCCAACTGATGAATGGGATCAGATGAACATTTCATGTCCAATTGGAATTTATTACACTCGAGGATTTTAAATTATTGCACGCATGTGCACATGAGTCTTCAACCGAATGAGAGACGCGACGACGACGACAACGACAACGACGACGACGACGACGACGATCATGATGATGATGATGACGACGAGTAGGGCAGGCGAGAGGACGACCAGAACGACCAGAACGACGAGGACGACACGTATCCACCTATGGTCGTCCACAGCCCCCCGTCCCACCCGACAGAAGAGAGCGAAAGAGAGAGAAAGATGATAATGATGACGAGGACGAGGCGCAAACACACAAGACACGACCGACGCGACGGCGGTGATGCTGATGTTGTTATGCCTGTGCAGAAACAGAAACAGGAACAGCAGCAGCAGCAGCAGCAGCAACGGCAGCTACCACTCAGCGGAGGGAGGCAGCAGCGAGAGGCTCGCATCGGTCGTAGTCTTCGTGCGCTAGGTACCTGTTGAGAGTCGAGAGAGGATCGACCCTATAGGATAATGCGCTATTTATCTTGGTTTTGCAGGATTTATTATATTCTTTCCAGTTTCTTTACTTCTGTCAATTTTGCATACGAGCCTCGTCTGCCGACTCTGTGACGCGCACACATCTCCCCTTCACGCCGCTTGCCAGGGCGAGCATCACCACCCAGCGACAAGCAAACAAGCCTTTAATTAACATGACTTTATCGCGACGCTCTGTCTCGCCTTCGCTGTCGCTCGCCCGATGGCGCTCTCTCGCTCGATTTGTGTCTCACGCTCTCGATGGCTTTTGCAGTTGGGAACCTGTTGCAGCAACTTTATTGAATAAGAGTGTGGCCGGTGGAACGTGCAACAAATGATGATGATTTGACACTAGTTTGGTGAGACGAACATTTGGATTTGGTCGTACAAATATCCGGGATCGACGATGACGACGACGACGACGACTAGCTCGCCCTAGTGTCTTCACAAGCTTTGGCTACCTCTTCTGAGCCACATTGAGCGACTGTCGGAGGCTGGCGACAACCCTCAAAGTTTGCCGGTGCTCCTGTTGCCAGCTTAAGGCATTCAGTTCGGTCCTCATCAAGATTGGTCCGTCTTCGTGTCTGTCTGTCCGTCTCCGTGTCCACTTCCGCCTGCATTTTGTAGAGAGAGAGAGACAGAGAGAGGGAGGGAGAAATGTGTCCAAGATCTTAGTACCTCAGCGCCAGATGTTACCGGTTTTTTTCTGTTGTCTCAAAATGATCAACCCCCGGGGGGTGGGGAGGGGGGGAGGGGGGGAAAGGGGGGCGAAAGACACCGAGTAGCGACTGATGCCGACAGAATGTCTTGTCAGATCGCCCCTTAAGCGGAACTCGGACAATGGCACATGGGGACATCACTTACATATGCAAACAACTAAACTGAGTTGCACTGGCATCGACGAACAATGGTGAACACAGGAGATGCGCGTGCGCTACAATTGACATTTTGTCTTTCGACAATTGCACCGACAATGCGGCTTTTCTCAAGATTCTTCCTCTTCGTCGTCGACCGCTTTCCTTCTTCTTCTTCTGGTTCCTCTTCAGAAGCTGCTGCTGCTGCTGATGATGATGATGATGATGATGCACTGGACGAGGATGAGGACGAGGACGAGGACCAAGTTGATGATGATGATTTAACCAGGAACCAGGAGAAGAGAGTGCATATAATTGAACAGCCAGCCACTCTGTCGGTGGGGTTACACGCGCATTTTCCCCCCCGATTATTGCGCATCATTTGATTGGTTTCTCTCAGTTTGTGTGCATTTTTCGACCACACTTAGATGGTCTGTCGAAAAGTCTATGAATGTTTAGTGGCGGCTGTTACAGCGCGCGACAACGACAACGACAACGACAACGACAGCGACAGAAACAATGACACAGACAAAGGCAAAGACAAAGACTCGGTGAATCAGAAGTACGCCCGAACTACGGCCACGTGAACCATCCAACCATTGAACCATCCACCAAACGTTCTGATATCGAAATCAATTTAAACAACAGATACATAAACAAAAAAGACCAAGCCGCTGTCGAAGAGGTGGAACGAAGAGGAAAAGTACCGCATTAGCGCACTAATTCAAAGGAAGCGATCTGCGACAGCAGCCGAGGTTATAGTCCTAGCCATCCGCTGTTGACAGATGGACATATGTTTGAATGGGCAAATGTAGTGGACAGGCTACACGAACAATAGAAGAGGAAGCAAATGGTGAGTTGGACAGCGGCACGATACAGGCGCACGCGAAGGCAACGCGAGCCTGTCGAACATAAATGAATCGATTCATTCGCATGATCACATGATTGCTTAGAGCTTCGAGCGTTGAGCTTCGTGTGAGTTGACGTCCAATTTGCGTTGCAAATTTTTCTATTATTTTTTTTTCTCTCTCTCTCTCTCTCTCTCACTCTCTCTTCCGCCCCCTCGTGCTGTGACACGCCCCGTAGACATATATTTGCCCCACTACCGCGACGTCTGGCTGCAATCGAATGGATTCTGGCAAAAAAAAAATATATATATATATATCTGCAACCTCCACCCCTCCCCCGCAAATTTAACGAGAGCATTTTTGTCAACAATTTCTTATCCGCCTTGTCGGTATCTTAATCTAATTTAATTCAGCTTCAGTACCTGTTGCCTCCACCCTCTCCCTCGCTGTCTCTTTCCGACGGTCTGGTGTGCTTCCCCCCGGGGCGAGGGGGGGGGGGGGAAACGATCAACAACCAGAAAGACGACATTAATAATAATTTTTTACATTTTTTCTTTTTTTTTTCGAAATTTTTCCTCTTCCTTTTCATGCATGATTTGTATTTTGTAACAAATTTCTCATGGCACGAGAAGGCAAAGAAATGCGGGGAAAAAAAATATATCTGCCGAGCGCGCAGATACATTTACGTTTCGGAAACACCCTTTTGTTGGGAGGGTGCAGGTGGCGGTGGCGGTGGCGGTGGAGGTGAAGGCAACGGTGTACGGCAACGCGGGAGACACTAATCGGTTGTGTGTGTGCTTTTCAATTCGCACAAGAAAAGATAATAATTCATTAGTGGCCACTTGATTTCTGCCAATTTAGTGGGGTTTTTTTTTTCTCTCTCACTCTCGCTCTCTCTGTGTCGCATATTTGAGTGTCGCGTCGAGCAGCGCTTTGACTAATGCCGTAACAAGTGTGTTACATTGCGTCGCTGAGTTGTCGCAACGAAGCCGGCCGCGGAGACTACGACTTTCTTCGGAGATTCGATCGGTTGTTCGGAGCGATCGTTCGACTGTCTGGTGGGTCTGTTCTTTTCTCTGCTGATCGTTCTTTTGGCACTATCGTCAGGATCGAACAGCGGGGCATGACTGGGCTTTCACGAAATTCCTCAGACGATCACCGATCGTGTCGAGATCATTCATTTTGTGAACAAAAGCTGAGGGATCTCTCATTCTTAAGCGGTCTCGAGATCATGCCATTTCCTCAACCTAGCGACAGATTCATCTTCTGGTCGAGGGAACGCAACTACAATCACTCTGACTTTCGGTTTCCAGCTTCTAGACTGATCGTCAACGTCACTGAAGGCTGAGCTGATCGTGCTCACATTTCGTCGATCTTGTCTACCCGAGACGGAATCAGGATCATTTCAACCGATCGCCAGTCTCCTCGGCAAATGCAAGCACGTCCCATTTGATGTATCAACCGGAGAGCATTGCGACATTCCAGTGATCTCAATTCCAGTTCCATTCGAATGCTTTTATTTTTTGATTTTTCGCCTCATGAATAATTCGAAATGCTTTCAGCAAGATTCCACTGATTAAGAGCCTAGATAGGCCTAATGAAGCCCTACCCTAGGTGTTGGACCAACGAAATTTTACCGAAAACCCGCCACCGCGCCGCACCGCTGCCAATATGTGTGTGCCGGACTAATTAAGTCACCTGCTGAGACCCCCCCCCCCCCCCCCCTCCCCCGGTTGATTGCAGATATCCACTTGTTTCGAACGGACATACACATCTCTCACTCTCTGTGGCAACAAGATCCCGATCGCAGTTAAGATGCTTAGCCTCGCACCACGCCAACACAAGAAAAAAAAAAAAAAAAAAAGAACAGAAAAAAAAAATCAATCAAAACACACAAAGATAATCTCGGAGCGCGTATTTGCCCACAAATCTTGTTTCTGTCTGAGTTAATTGAGTGACTGACTGACTGAGGTGGTGAGGGGGAATAGGGGGTCATCAGGGAGCAGCCCATTTACACCGAATGGGAGCACACTTGTCGCAGGGTGCAACCACACTACTCCCACCATTGTACCATCGAACAATGAGCCTTTCGAGTGCAATTAGCCAGCGATACGAGACATCGTTCATTTGACAACATCCGCATGGGGATACACTGTGCTGGCCCCTTTCGCAGGCAGTGTGTGAACAGAATTTGTGGCCAACACAACTGACTGCCTCACTGGCTGACTGGCTGGCATTGTAGACGCATGCACTTAATGAATCTTCGATCGACCGACTGTCTGTCTGCCGGTGCCTTTGATGTCAGTGTAATCCATACGCATTCAGCCGCACATCTGAAGACTCGCGATGGAGCTGCTATAATATAATAAAAGAACAGCATCACCATCACCATCACCATCGCCATCACCAGCAGCACCAGCAGCACCAGCAGCAGCGGCACCCAAGTGAACTCTCTGTGTGTGTGTGTGTCAGAGAGAGAGAGAGAGAGAGGAGTGTGTGTGTGTGTAATATGTGGTTTCACTGTAAAACCAACAAACAAGATACTAGATACGCAGATACATCATCATCTCATTTTGGGGGCACTTTGCCTACTGGGGAGAGTTTTCTTTTTTGACATCTTTGCTGCTGCCCGCTACCCGCTGCTGCTTCTCGGCTTTTCGTTAAATTAACACTTTCGTCTTCTCGGCTGGTTCGACTGTTCGACTGTTCAACTGTTTGACTTTTCGGCTGTTCGCCTGCTCGCCCTGCAGGCAAATGAAAGTCGTTAAGACGCCTGCCAAGGAGGGCGCAGGGGTGGATGGAGTAGAAGAGATTGCCTTGTGTGATGGAATGCCGTCACTCGATGCAAATGGGTTGTGAGATATGGTGGCTCTTGTGTAACGATAGCCTGCAGATGCCTTCGGCGATACATGGCATCTGAGCCATGCGGTCTGGAGAGTGCGTTTGTAATTGTAATTTATTTTTTGGTTAAAATGGAGATCAACTCACCCACCAGGAACCAGGGACGAACTAGACTGATCTTGGGAGTCCACCACGATGCCCCAAGGAGGTCGCTTTCTCTCCCTCTCTCTCTCTCTATCTCTCTCTCTATCAAGTGCGACTCCTTAGACCCTGTCCACCACCCCGATCGCCCATTGTTTCCAACCCCTTTGCCGGAGTAACCTTCTAGAAAAAAAAAGCAACCATCATCGGCCGTCCTTCTTGATTGATTGACACACTGACCGACCGCGCGCTGAAGTGTCACGCCCGCTAGTCTGCAAAATCTTCTCGGAATTAATCAGCTTTCGTCGGCTAAAGCAACAAAAAAAAAAAAAGAAAAAAAAAAAAAAGGCACAGTCACCCTCAGCAGGACTGGATCCACTCACCCAGTGGTCTTCATCCTTCTCTCGCTCTCTCTCTCACTCACTCACTCAACACTCTGCCGAGTGTGTGTCTCTCCTAATTCTGGGCATATTTGTCGTGTATCTCCTGAGCTGCAGTTGACGTTGTGCTCCGTCGTGGTCGTCGTCTTTGGCCGTGTGTTGTCATTTTTGCCACACATGTAAGTGCGCGATTGGACTTTGAGCGGATCGGGCTGTTGGCAGGAAGACGACAACGATTGGAAATGCTTCTGCTGTTGATGCTGATGCTGATGCGGATGCGACGGTGGACTGGTCTGGTGTTGGCCATTCTTTTCATTTTTCGCGCTGCAACCACATGCATTTGCAAAACGCTTCGCGTGTCTCACACACACACACACAGACACGCTCGCGCGCACACACCGCACAGCTACATCGGCTAGCATGTCCACATAATTTATGAACTTATTAAAAACAGTCATTTGATAAAAATCCATTTATACTTGTTCTCCTCTCCTTCGCCTCTCACCAGCTTCGTCTCCATCTCCATCTCCTTTCGACGGCGACTACTTCTTCTTGCTGCCCGCAGGGGTTTGCGTAATGCGTGACATGGCAAAAGCGGGCGGGGAACCGGCCAGGGACGAGGAGGACCACTTGATTGTTTGTCTGACTTGTTGTTTGGTGGATGTGTCCGGCCAGTGGAGAATAATAAATAAAATACATATGACATAACTCTGCAAAGGAATATTGAACTCTTACTGCCTTTGCCTCTCTCTCTCTCTCTCTCTCTCTGTGTCTTTCTGATATCCCTTATCCTTTGCCTTGTGCTTTATCATTCGCCATGCTGTTGCTGGAGATTGTTTTATTATCATTTGTACTGTTGCCGTTGTTGTTGTTGTTCAACTGTCATTTTGATTGTTTATCTGGTAATTCGATGAGAGTATCCACTCTGGAACAAAGGGATGGGTTGCTGATTTGCAATTAAATGATGCGGGCGCAGGTATTTGTTTATTTTGACGTTTGGCGCCCCACCGGCAATCGAAATCCGAGAGGACTACGGACAGGCTGGCGTCTCAATCTCTCTGACAGAACAAAATCTCGCAGATCTCTCTGACATCCATCCATTTTCCCAATCATTTGAGTTCAACACAAGATTTTTGATCGGACTGTCAACAGATTTGTGACATTTTTTTTTCTCTCTTACAGGTAATGACAGCTCTTTGACTGTGTAAGACGGGTAAGCATCCGCCTTCAGATGATCATGTGGTTGTCCTTTGAATTCGCCTCATTTGTCTCCCAAATGGGACCCAAACAAAAAAAAAAAAAAAAGAGGGAGGGGAGGTAGGATACCCATGGAAGAGGTGAGACTTGTCACTACCAGTGTAACGCAGTCACCGCGGTGGCTCTGGAGACCCGAATGCAAAATGAAGAGGACAGGAACAAAAGGCCGACAGTCAGTGTCGATTCTTGTTCGTTCTCTTCACCCTCCACTCCCTCTCTCTCTCACTCTCCGTCTCTCACACACACTGAACTCAATCAGCATCGTTTCCGTTTTGCTGGCGTATCCTACAGTCAGACTGGCCCAAGCGAGGGAAGGGTCTGACAAAAGGAAGACAAAGTTGTGTAGATCATCACATTAGCAGTGGTTGGATCACTGAAAGGATAAAGAGTGATATGTTCTCTTCTTCTTCTTCTTCTTTGTTGTTGTTGTTGTTGATAGTTTTGGTTTTTCTTATTGTTTGTTTGTTAATTTTGTGTTTCGTGCATAAAATGAATATCCTTTCAGTGGATTCGAGCGAGAATGGGGAGCCCCCGTGCCTTTTTTCAATCCAAATGAGTTTACAAAAATAAATTCGAATAAAAGATACAAGGATACAAAACAACCTCTTTGACTGAACGGAACGGGACGGGACGGGACCCAGACTGGACGACCACGACGACGGGCGATGGATGAGGATGAAGAGGATGATGCTGGTGGCGGCGGTGGGATGGGGTCAGTTGTGCTGAGAGTTTGCGGAGAGGTCGTCGCTACGGTTGGTTATAATTAAAACTGGACAATCTGTGTGCGATGAAGAGGTCCACCACCCCGGTGTCCCCTCACTGGGGGCAACCCCCCCTCCGCCCCACAATTTGGAATGGCTTGGTGATGTTGCGGTGATTTCATTTGCCTTTGAGACCTCGAGAAGGGAAGCGTGTGGAATAATTTGTGTGGTTGACGGTGTAATTAACGTTCGCCAGGTAATGTGAGTCTGGCAATCGGCAACCGTTGAAACAAAGCCAATGCCGTTTGTGTGTGTGTTGAAAATGCAGCGGCGAGTGAGGAGAGAGAGAGAGAGAGAGAATTGTGTTTTGCGGAGGGACTCCTTAATGAGTATCGGTTTTTATTTTTGCATTCAAATGTCACATTTGGCAAACGTGCGTGGTTGCGGGGCGGCCGAGGGTTGCCGAGATAAGAACAAGCGACTGTAACTGCTTCGATGAGGTTGGCAGTTAATTATTTTTTTTTTGTTTTTTTTTGGCTCTGCTCAGCATCCAGGAATGCTTTCGATGGAGGAGCAGGCGTTGGGTGGAGAGAGTGGAGGGGGAATTGAACATTTTCTGCGAGTTCTTCATGAGTCACTGGGAATCTGGACACATCCTGTTCTAATTCTGAACTCTACAGCTGACACCTCTTGCACCAACTACCCACAAACTCGCCAACAAATTGCCTCCATCCGCCTCGTCCTGATAACAATCAAATTTCCCGATTGTAAATCTCCCGCTCCATTACACCTCAGCACTTGGCAAATAACAAGGAAACGTTGAGATACCCTTAAAGAGATGACGAGTGCACACGGCAAAACCCAACCTCAGTCTCACACTCACAACAGGTAATATGCAAAAAAAAAGAGAAGAAAAAAAAAAAAAAAAAGCTTACAACTTGCATCCAATCCACCTGCATTCGCGCGTTCGTTACTCGTTCGATATCTTAGCAAACAACTAGAGCACCGGCCGTTCTGGTGGTACTGAAAGATCCACATTCTTCCCACCAATCAAGCCAATCGGTCGGTCGGTCGGTCGCGGGCGTAGAGGGGAGAGGCTTAGTTTTGTAGCCGCTTTGACTGTCATTTGGTTAAGATTTTCCTTCGTTTTTTTTTTTTTTTTGGTTTTTTTTTGCGCTCAATTTCGACATTCGAGATTTAATAAACAACAACAGAGAACACGAAGACGAAGAAGAAGAAGAAGCAAATAACAAGCTGAAAGCCACGAGGAAAATGTGTATCTCTGCATCTCGACTGTTTGAAGTGAAACAAGACACAGTGGCGGAGGGATGTGTGCACCACCAAACAATTCGAATCCAAAAAGAAGACACACACACACACCCAGACACACACACGCCCAATCCAACTGAGCATCATATTCGTTTTCTCTCTTCTCTCGCTGCGTCTTATAGTCTCATTTTGATGAGGGACAAGAAATCACATCTCACAGCATCATGGTATCCAGCGCTACAACCTGTAGATACATTGGATTCCGTCTTAATGCACCATCTACAATTTCCACCACCCCATTGCCCCTGCTCGCGGGGCCACCCTTTCTGCATTCGCACATCTCTGGATGAGCGCCTGCATCCAGCCCAGCGCGCACAGTCGCACGAAATCTCTGCCTGACTTGATACATATTCATACTCGCTCGAAATGTATGCGCGCCGTTGCTGCAGCAGAGGAAGGCTCTCGAAAGTGGTACGGCGGTTGGCGCAAGACTGCCAAAGCTAGCCCGACCGTAGCACACGAGAGTGTGGTAACTGGATATCAACATATTTGTATCTGCATCTTAGACGGCGATAAATAAATAGATGACACACACACACACACACACACACAGGCAGAGAGACACTGCGAGAGAGACCATCATTGAAGCCTCCTTCTCCGGGAAGGACATGAAATTGAATCGAAACAAATCTGTCCTGACCAGAGACTGGCTTTTGGCTAGCGTGTGCAATCGTTTTTATTTGTTTCTGTTCCTGTTGCCGTTGTTGTTGTTCTCTTTGCCAGATGATGATATCTTGGATCTTGACGAAGACACACGAGTGAGGTGGACGCGAAGAAAACCGAACGTAAAACCGGAGCGATATGGACCAGGAACCGGTCCTGCAACCGATCGCGCTGTGTCAACAGAGACAGAGAGAGACTCTTAGGCAGGTCTTTAAAATGGGCCGGGTCGTCAAGTCAGGCTTGTCCACCTTTCTGACGATGCACACAGATGCCATAGAAACCCTCTCGTCCCTGGTTTGACATGATTTCATTGAAAAATCGCAAAAGACCCTCAGACGTGCACGTAGCCGACGACTCACTCGGTCTCATTTTCGTCATTTCGCGTCGATTTCGTTCGAATTTATGACCAATACATCATGCTCACTTCCCCGTCACTCCATTTCAACCAACTCCCATCCAAAAATCAGGAGAAATTTCGAAAAAGTCAAGAAATCCCGAGGAAACCCTACCCAAGCTCGCGTGTACACCTTCTCGATTTCAAGTTCGTCTCATTTTCGTCATTCCGCGCCGATTTCGTTCGAATTTGTGACTAACACACGATGCTCCCTTGCCCCTCACTCTATCCTACCTGTCACACATTGAAGAATCCTCAGAAATTTCGAAAAAATCAAAAAAAATCCCGAGAAGACTTTACGGAATACGCATGAATGCCTCAACGCGACTTCTCATTTTCGTATTTCCGCGCCGATTTCGTTCAAATTTGTGACCAACACATCATGCCCCATCTCTCCTCACTATATTCCAACCATCACACATCCAAGAACCCGCAGAAATTTCGAAAAAATCAAAAAAATACAAGCTAACCTCCTGTGTGCCTATATTTCCCGACTGCCCGACCCCGACATCGTCTCATTTTCGTCATTCCGCGCCGATTTCGTTCGAATTTGTGACTAACACATAATGCCCCATCTCCCCTCAACCCATTCCACCCATCACACATCCAAGGACCCGCAGAAATTTCGAAAAAATCAAAAAAATTCAAGCCGACCTCCTGTTTGCCTACATTTCCCGACTGCCCGACCTCGACCCCGTCTCATTTTCGTAATTTCGCGTCGATTTCCACCAAATTTTCGATGCATACTTCACAATCCCCCTCCCCCCACCCAATACTACCCATTTTTCACCCAAAACACGGCGGAAATTTCGAAAAAATCGACTTTGAAAAATTTGCACTCTCGCAGCAGAAAAAGTCGACCAAGATGGTTTCACAATTTACTGCATTTTTTGGGGCGAAAACATGCATTTTTTCGATTTTCCAAGAAAACCCCGATTTTCCCCGGGAAACGCCTTGGGATCATAGTTTCGACTGCCCTCTTCACGACTGCATCATTTTTAAGTGATTTGAGCGAGTTTTCGTGGAGAATTCGACGATTTAAGGTTGCAAATGCACACTCTGACGTCACGCGGTGAGCCTCAGTTGGGGTGAGTGTCTCTGCTAGTTGGCTGAGTTTGCAAGTGAGTGGCTGCAATTTTGGCAAAAAAACGTCGTCATCTCGGGTGGATGGTGGTGAGAGGGCGATCACTTCGCTAGAATGGGGGCAGAGAGTGGCTTTCAGTCAAAAAGTCACCCCGGGGGGTGGGTGATCGAAGAATAGACGAAAAGAAAGAAGAGCAAGTCGTGCATCAAACGCACACAAACAAATATGAAATAAAGAACAATTTAGGATTCAATTGTGGGTACTCACCAGTCTCATTACAGCCACCGCATCAGGAACCACTGGATCATGTAGAACAGCAACAGCAGGATCAGCACCCGGCGGCAGTACTCGTTCACTTTGGCAGTCACTTCAATCGAATGGAAGAATGATTCACTCACTTGTCTGTCGTCTCAGAACGTTGCTTAGAACACCACTGTCTCGGTCACTGTCACTGGAACAACTGAATGGCAGCTCAGAGCTGAGAGCGATCGGCCGATGGTGGATATGGATTTCTAATCGATATCTGTGGCGACACAAATTCAGCTTGTTTACATTGATTGTCGCGAAATGAGTGTCTTGGGCTGGGGCTCTTCCAGAAATCTGCCGAAACATGATATCGGGCAGCGAGTGTGACTTACCGACTTCGTGCCGTGGGAGCAGTTCTCTGTTTATGTGATTTTATGCACTGTCACGGGAATGCGGCAAGAGGAATGACTGCGATGACTAGGCACACTCTAGTGCGGCCGTAAACACTGTGGCACGTCAGCAGAAGTGAGGGGACAGCTGCGACACTTGAAGACCAAACCGTGGAGATGACGCACCAATCACTGATCTACTCATTCAGACCGAAAAATTATGCGAACGAACGAAAAAACCGCCCAAAATGACCTAAAATTGCACACAACCTGAAAATCGGCGACTTACCCGCGACGCGTGCACTGACCAACTGAGACACGCACCGTGCTCTTGAAAACGAGACCGGACATGTTCACCTACTCAGCCAAACAAAAGAGCGAGAGCAAAACAAATTTCGCATTTTTCGGTGAAAATTTTTCTGAAATACCAGTCGCCCAGAAATGGCAGTAGGTATATTTTTGCAAAATTGAATCCTTTGACATTGAAAATCTCGCCAACGGGGGGACGTAGGGAAAAAGTAGTGATGGGGTGTTGTTGGGTATGACTTCGTCGTCAAGACGCACATAGCGGACCAACCGAAGTCCCGTTATTTGCGTCTAAACTTTTGAAAAAAATTCTATTTATACATTTTTGTACAGGTTTTCGACTGCGGACTGTGATTGTTTGTATGGAGGCATTGAAGGCCGAAGCGTGCCCTTTAAGATGAGGTATCGATCATTGATCTACTGGTTGAAACAAAAAAGTTATGCCTAGTTAATTGATTCTGGTACCAAGGAAGGTGTCTTTGCTAAATTGAATTCTGTGACATCGAATATCTCGGGAACGGGAGGACGTAGGAAAAAAGTAATGATGAGGGATTATAGGGTATGACTTTGGCTTCAACGATGCACATAGCGGACAAACAAAAGTTCCGTTATAAGCGTCTTAATTTTTTGAATGATTGAAAAACGTACATTTTTATGCGTCATTTTAGCGGAGGATTGTAAATGCATGTATGGATGGTTTGAAGGCCGAAGCGTGCCCTTTCAAAAGAGACCTTTCGCGTTGATCTACTCCTTCAGGCGAGAAAGTTGTGCGCTTTTTTTGGCGGAGTAACCTCGTGTCAGCTCTCTCCCAGACTGCCTCTTATGCGTTCTTCCTCAGTCGAAATGTCATCGCCGGAGGGGTGTGGTGGGGGGGGGGGGGAGGATCTTGCGAGAATAGGCGAAAAGAAAGAATGTCGGCGTGCCTGTGATGTGGGGATGGACGTAAGTTTCGTCTCCTGTCTCAGTCGTCCCCCTGGCGACTTTCACTAATCCCCCCACAAGGGGGGCGGTAGGGGCGACTAAGGACTCCCACATTCAATGGCCATTCATAATCCAATTTACGACCGTCCCCAGCAGTGATCCCATTTGATCGACACGCTTCTGCAATGGTTACTCCAGCTTCCATACGAAGTCCTTCTACACTCCTACGCCGCTGCCGTCATTGTTCACGCATAATATTCGTTACTTTACGATCAGCGGCGGTGCACCAACCATCCACAGTCATCTCGTGTGCCGGTGTGTGAGTGTGTTTATTGAATTTCCACCCCTCCCCCCCCCCCGACTTCACCTGCCATCGTGTCGTTGCTCAATCGATGTGTCAAGAGAGGAGTGAAGTGAGCTGGATTTGCGAACAAGCCCGCACAAGTGTACAAGCACCTTGTTGTCGTCGTCGTCGTCGTCGATCGTCTTACATAACATGTCCCGCCGAAGACTCGCAGCGCCGATAATCACGGCAAAAGATTTTGAGGCAGTAACCTGTGCGAGAGCTCGCGCGACAAAATATATCTCAAAATAATACACACACACGGACGGGCACATGCACGCGGCTAAGTGTATCTTTGTATCTACGCGACCATGCACAACTGGTTTGCTTCGTCATATTTACTTATTGTCATTATTAATATCTAGCTGGCATCTGTGGCTGGGCCTCTGAGAGAGTGTGTCTTGTTGGATGATTGGATGGTTGCGGTGTGTGACTGCTTGCAGTCTCCTCCAACCCCTCGCGAGTTTTCTCTCTATCTTCAATTAGGCGGTTAGGCGGGCCTGCATACCCCGGCCATATGTGCATAAGCCAACCAACACGACCAACTCTAACCAACTCTAACCGGCCATGCAACATGATGCAACTTTGTACCTGTTGCTTGCTGTGTGACTGCTTCTCTGCCTGCCGCCTCCCTGTCTTTTTGACTTCTGTGCTTCAATCGTGTGTGTGTGTGTATGTTTGACTGTGTAAGTGTGGGGGGGCAGAAAAACAAAAAAAAAAACAAAAAAAGGGTTACTATTCATCCTGTGTGTGCAGGCAGAGCAGTGTGCGATATAAATCTAGATTTATCGCAAGGATTTCATAATGACAACGACAACAGGTAGTGTCGTGGGTCTTGCCGCTTGCCGCTTGCCGCGCACCAAACAAGTGTGTGACTAAGTGTCGAATGTTTAATTTGTGTGCCCATGCATGCATGCAGGGATGCGATCTGATGTCAATCTGACTGAATGACGTTCAGTTCGGGCACTCCCCGTGGGGATTTTTGTTCATTTTCTGGCGGCTTCTCATCTCATCTAAAGGCGACTGATGATCAATTGATTGGGCAAACATTACAAGCGAGTATCCGTCACTCAAGCGAGCAGCGAAAACAACAAAAAAAAAAAAAAAAAAAGAAACCAACAAACACTCTCTGCGGTCGTCAAATAATAGATTCTTTCTTTGTTTCTGGCCGTGAGCAGGGGGGGGGGGGGGGCTGAGGTGTTGGATGGGTTGGACTGTGGACAGTTGTCATCATTTCAACGGTATTTAGTCAAAGTTTACTCAAGCAATTCCTTGAAGTACTGAAGTACACTCGCTTTTTGTTTTTAGACCCCTTCTGTCATCACCTGTCATCGGCCACGGCATCCGATCCGATCCCACGTTCGCCTTCCATACGCACGCTTACTTGATTTTGTTGTACTTGCTGTGCTGTGGTGCGCTGTGCTGTGGTGCGCTGTGCGTGCTGCGTGTTGTCGCTTTTGTCTATGCGTTGTGCGTCCATTGTGTGCAGACTGACACACAACATTTGGAACGCAAATACGAATCTTTGCTGCTTGCTGCTTCTTTCTGCTGACGTTGCTGCACAATAGTTGGCCCTCTGTGTGGAGGCTCCTCTCCCCCCTCCTCCTGCCATTCATTCATGTGTACATATGCATACATCTAGCGTTGGGCCTGCTGGAAAGTTTGCTTTCCGTTTACAGATTTTGTTTGCTTATTCGCTACCACCGTACAGATTTATCTTAAGTAGATAAACACGAAAAATGAAAAAAAAAAACAAAAAAAAAAACTGGATACTGATCGTGTGCGTGCGTGTGTGCGCCAGTGAATGGATTCGGCACAGGGCATAGGCACGGCACGGCACGCCACGCCACAGAATAGTGGCAACGTGGGCAAAATGTACATTTTGTTGCGACTTTAAGGTGGATACTGCGATACGAAGTTAAATGACTTCGATTCGGTGGTAATTGTTTGCCCATAGCAGGTGCGTACTGGCCGGGCTGGCATTGAGTGGGGTTGGTGGGCAATATTTGAGCTTTTAGGCAATAATTGGGTGATTTGTTGCCTGGACGGGGATGCAATGGTGGCAAGGTCATCGGGGGAGTGCATTGTTTGAGTCTCTGTGTCTGCTTACGAGGAGGGCAGGATTCCATGTTCCAGCTTGCTGCTCTGGCACTTTGGTAGCTCATCATCCCCCACGTCCTTCTTCCGTGACAGTCAGACCGAACTCTACACAGCCCCCCAACTTGTTGTTGAAACCTCTGCCAACGCCATCTAGTCTTCGCCAGTCTCCCAGGTGGCTTCCTTGTTTGCCCCCCCCCCTCCTTCTCCATCACATCCCCAAACAGCTGGAGCATGCCCAAAAGTCTGCAAAGACTTCCATTCGTAACCTCCATTCGTGGCAAATCTATGCCCTCTGGGATGTTCAAATCGGCTCCACTTCTCATCGGTCACTGTGCAACGCACCATTGCATCACCATCATCATCTATGCACTTCCCCACCTCACCCTCCCCCTCCCTTTCCCGACAACCAGTGGCAATCGGCCAAAATGCCGGACGCCAGCAGTCATCTAATGTATGTAGATTCATTCAGAAAAGGAAAAAAAATAAAAGGAAAACCCAAGCCGACCGACCGTTCGTCCGTTCGTCCGTTCGTCCGTCGCGTCGGCGAGTACCGACAAGCTCCAGCGGGCCACTACTAATAATAACAACGTCAAGCAGAGGCATTATCTTGTGCGAAACTGGATAAAAACCTGTCATTCCTCTCTTTATTCGATGTAATCACTTGTAGGCTTGCTATGCAGCTTTTCAAATGTCTTTCTTACCTCTCGTCGAGTGTTTGTGTGTGTGTGTGTCTATCTATTGAACAGGCGCGGGGGGGGGGGGGAATAGAGTCTCTTCCAAACGAGACCGACGACGAGTCGAAACGACTGACTGGACGAGCAGCACCACACAACCACCGTAGCCTGCCGCATATGTGAAAAAGGAAATGTGTGTTGTCTGCACACACGGGGTGGTGATGGCGGATGGCGGATGGCGGATGGCGGATGGCGGATGGATGGTCGCATCAGCATCAGCAGCAAGGTGCAATCCGGCCGTCGTCCAGCGGGCAGAAATACTCACATCATTGCACTTCTTCAAACCGGAGCAGTAAAGCCGAGATTGCACACTGATCTAGCAGCCGTCCCTGCCCTGGCCTGTGCCCCTCTAGAGCCAGTCGTAGTTGAGCTGGTTGGTTGCTCTCTCCCCCCCCCCCCCCCCCCCACCGGGTGGGGGTGTGCGGGATTGGCGCGGTGGCTGCGAGTTGGGAAGTAAATCATTTCCTTGGAACTGGAAATGATTATTAACTAATGTCTGTGCTTTCTTCTTGGCGCGGCGAGGCGTGCCGGCGGTGTACCATGGCAGCGGATGTGCGTGTGTGGATGCGATGAATTTCTACGAAAATATTCACTCAAGGCTCTGTCAACGCATGGAGCAGAGAAAGTTCCAAAAAAAAAGAAGAAAAAAAACGCCGTGTGTGCGTGTGGACCACAATCAGGATCAAACCCCTTCTAGGATCCGACTGCGGCGAGATTATGTAATTGAATGGCGAATCAAATTGGGGATGTGCGGACGTCGGGGGCATTGTTGTTGTTGCCGTTGCCAGAGTGTAGAGTGTAGTGCGAGTATGTGAACAATTCAGCGGCGCGCTTGTGCTGCACAGCCGCAGTGAGTTTCTTGCCCTCTCCCGGTTTAGCAGGTTGGGTGAGTGCTCCTCAATGGTGGTATGACTGTCTGCCTCGCTGATGAGAGTGCCTATTACTTAGTTCTCCTCCAACTTTTCGACGTCGTCGCACTCCTCTTTGTCCTCCTTCTTGTCATCCTCTTGGCTTGGTCGTCATCATCATCATCATCATCATCATCGTCGTCGTCGTCGTCGTCGTCGTCGTCGTCGTGATCATCATCAGCGTCGTCGTTGTCTACGATCCGGTGTTTGTTTTGCTTGCTGCTGCCTTCATGGTGGCTCGGGATTTGTTGTTGTGGCTTATTCAAGTTTCCGACTGTGATTTGAATGCGTGTAGGAATGAAATGAGGATTCCCGGTTTGATGGTTGGGATTGGGGTCTACTTTGGAGGAACTTTCTTATTTTTTGTCTGTTTTTTTTTTTTTTTGATTTTTTTTTTACCGGGGTCCTGAATGATCGTCTGCATGATCTTCTGAATGATCGTCTGAATGATCCTCTGAGTGATCCTCTGAGTGATCCTTTGAGTGATCCTCTGAATGATCCTCTGAATGGAAGCTGCCTCAACGTGCATTTGAAGTGGAGAATCTGTCACTGTCCTGGCTAGTCGCTCCACAGAAAGTGTCCAAGATCCCCTGACGAACTCTGTCCGCCCGCGTTGGACGACATGCTCGATTGTAGGCGCCTCGGTGATCTGACCTCGTCCTGCACTTCAGTGGCCACCGTCGTCCGCCACAGAAATGGAAAAAAAACACACAGGATTTTCACACAATAGCCCATCACTTCTCGCTGCCAGGCCGGGCAGGCAGTTTGCTTGAGCAAACTTGAACAAACGAGATCCGTTCTTCTTCAATTTAATGAGCCTCACTCTGAAGCGAACGATGGGTTGCCATACACCATCGGGCATCACTCATCAGCGCGGGGGCATCAAGGGTATCCGCGCATCAGCACATCGACATTGGCTGCGTCATTTGCTCTCATCGTCGGCTACAGAGACGAAA
>OU026150.1:1562015-1612015 GCA_907269125.1 Eristalis pertinax
GGTGGGTGATGCCGGAGATTGAGATCTCATGCAGGTCTGCTCCTTGAAGGCGTCCCTCGCCGCATGTGCCTAAGCGTTGCCTAAGCGTGGAGTGATGCATCGGTGATGTGTTTGATGGTGAAGACTGGCCAGTTCTTCCTCTTCTTCTTCAATCACAATCGCGCGTCACTTGGCCAGCCCCTTTGGGTCTGGATCGAAAAATCGAAAGTCTGGCGCCCAACCGAAACCCTCTAGAACTAGACTCCAAGGTGTGGTGGGCAATTGCGTGGACTTCTCGACTGTCTTCTCGACTGAGGCTGTCCTGCATGCAACATCTTTCATGTACTTCGCGTCTAGTTTGAAAAGTGCCGTCTGGCGCCCAACAGAAGTCTGCAAACTAAGTGACCGCCGTTGGGTTGTGGGCGACATCCCCTCTCTCTAGTCAAGACTGTCAGTCAAAAATAGGTGAAAATCAAAGATTCGTTAACAAAATCGAGCAAATCCCTCGTCACTGAAACAGACAAGGCCTATTGTCGGTCTCCTGAGCTTGTTCATTAATTATGCAACCACCACCTCAGCTACGCACTTCGTGCGACACTCAAACACTATGTCGATGGCGATAATTCCTATTTGACAACCTGCTGCAGATCCAAGCAACCCCCACCCAACGGCAGCAGCGCCCGAAGACAAAGCTCGACCGCACAAAGAACAACAACAAATCAGGATATTCCACTTGTCCACGAAGCGATTGCGTAAAGCTCTTTAAACCTATGATTTGCTTTCTCATTTCGCAACGCAGGCGCGCAACAGCCGCCTCGCATCCGGGCCGACGATAGTGCGCTAAGCGCCTGAACTGGACGGACGGGGCACAACAAACGCAGCAGCAGCGGCACGGCCTACAAGACAAGGAAGCTGCACGAACCACTTGTGTGTTGTGAGTGTTTGTTTGTTTCGCGCGCGTGCGCTTGTGTGTGTGTGTGTGTGTGTGTACGTGCGTACGTGTGCGTGTATGTTTGCCTGTGCGACTGCTGGTCCCATTCGGACTGGCGGCGGCGGTCGTTCGCACACTCGGTTTGGTGCTCCCCATTTGCCACACCGCCCGGCTCCCGTCGTCCTGCCCACTCTGGCCGCGTTCTGCCGATCGGTCCATTGGGCTTGATGGTGATAAGCAAGGTGTTTTCCATTTTCTAGTCTCATTTGTGGTTGGTTTTGTTTTGTTTTGTTTCGGATTTGATGGCTCCTTCACTTTGCCTCGCGTTCGTTTCGTCTGCTGGTCCTGTTCTTCTCTCGCTCTCTGTGTGTGCTGTGCTATGGTGTGGTGTGTGGTGTGTTTCCTCGTCGATTGAGTGACACGCATCGACCTGCTGCACGCGGTGTGTGACTGTATGACTGTGTGACAGTGTGACGGTGTGACGGTGTGACGGTGTGCGTGTGGCGCACACAAGGCAACAGGTGCTTGCCTAATGGCGAAAACTAGTTATGCTCTCCGTCTTTGCGACGGATTAAAGTGGAAGTCTCATTCCCGTGTCGCTTGTCTCTTGTCTCCTTTCCTTTCCTCTCTTCCCCTCCCTCTCTCTTCCTCTCTCACTCGCCCTCTCTCACTCTGTCACTGGTGCAACGCAGAAAACAAAACAAAACAAAAATGAACGATCAGTGCGCAAATGGCTCCAGCACACTGTCCCTACAGGTGATAGCTGATCACGATGATTATGATGATGATGATGATGCTGGCGTGCAGAGGGGCCGGGGGGGGGGGAGGAGGAGGATCAGGATGGACTGAGCCAGAGAGTCGGAGCTGCAGTCGAAGTCGAAGTCGGAGTAAAGTGCGATTTAATTTTATCCTTATGTGCATGCATGCGTAAATTAGAAGATTTGATTCCCGTCTTCGTCGTTGTCGTTGTCGACGTCATGTCGCCTCTCCACCCCCTTCCCCCCCCCTCCCCCCGCCGCGCTCCGTTTGGTCGATGGAGTTGCAGTTATTTTTGCATTTTCTGGTTTGGACGCCGCTCTGCGAGACCTGCTGCACCACGACATCCAGTCCATTTGGCCGGAGCGGGTGCGGTTGCGGGTGCAGGGGTCCGCTGCAGCACACGCAACGGCCAGTGACCAGTGTGTGATGGGAAAAAAGACGGGCTGTGTTGACCTGTAAATGGCCGCTCGCTCGCCGTAATGAGAGATCCCCCGTGACAAGGGTCCGGTTAAGACTTTTGTCATATTTGTTGCTTGGTGGTTCGAAGAAGGGAATGATGGGACGACGCTATTGGAGAGCCTGGACATGGCTGAGATTCGGCAGAGTCAAGGAGAGTTGAAGGCAAGGAGATTCAGAGTCAAGAAGGGCCTTGGTCCTAGGCCAAGACCAAGAAGATCCACAGTCAGGAAGAGCCAGACCCAGAGCCACGACCAAGACAAGCCACAATCAGGAAGACTCCGCACCAGAAAAAGCCCTCCAAACGAAGCTCTATTCACAAACTGCCCCACCATCCCCCACACCATGACTGGCAACACCCCAATTTGCCAAAGGAAATGCACTCCTTCCTCGAGAGCGCCCATCCCCATCGAGCCGACTCCCGTTCAACAATCAATTGCACTCACTTCCCAAGTGCCTCCCTTTGATTTCCCCACGTTAATCGATGAAAAACACTTCCTGCCACCCACCACCACCGATTTGCACGCCCGGCAAGTGTTGCCAGACGCGCAACAAGTCCTCTTCGCAACAAGTCCATCCGTGACGTCATGAAAAAATGAAAAACGCACTTTTCTCGAATTTCCAACGATTCCGATCGAATTTTTTGATGCACTTCATCTCGACTACCATCGGCCCACTCAGCCCCATCCACTTGGGGGCGAAATTCCTGCGGAATTAGTGAAAAAATCGACTTTTGAAAAAATGACACATTTTTCACGAAAAAATGCAGTAACCGGCATCGCTTTCGGGTCGCATTTTTTTGCTGAAAATAAACGCATTTTCGGTCAGCTCAATTTGATGCGTGTTTGGTGTTCTTAAGCGATTTTCTCGGGAACTAGGACACGCCGAAGGATGTGGGGTATCACAATGGAAAGGAAATTTCATGTAGATGTGGATTGATGTGAGATTTGTTAACGGAATCCAAGGGAATGTTATTTTTTTTGATAAAATGTGTGATGACCTCGGTTGTGGCAGTGAAATCGAGATTGTGATGTCTTCTGAAATGATTTTCTCGAGAGCCAGGCTGCGTCCAAGGATATGCGGTATCACAATGGAAAGGAAATTTCATGTAGATGTCGAATGATGTGAGATTTGTTAGCGGGATCGACGGGGATGTCATTTTTTTTGACAAAATGTGTGATGACCTCTGTTGTGGCACTGGAATCGACCTAGAGATGTTTTGTACAGCAAATTTCTTGAGAACTAGGACGAATTGGACATTGAGGGGTGCCACGATGGATAGGGAATTGAATGTAGATGTGAAATAAGGTATGATTTTCTATCGGGAGTGCCGCGGTTGAGGATTGCGAGAGAAATTCGTGAAGGTTTCCTTTGAAGCATGGGGACCGTGGAATCGAAGATGATTCGCTTCCGATTTGATGGGGAACTGTTTTCAAATTTTCATCCAGAATCTCTGCCATGGCTAGCTGAAGACGTGTGTGCAAAAAAAAACTGCATCGAAATGTGTGTAGACATATTTTTTTGCATCACTTGAAGCTGGCTACTCTCTGAGGCGGCAGATCTCTGAGGCGACAGATAAGATGTCTTGTGAAACGATTATCTTGGGAACTAGGACGAACCTCAGGATGTGGGGTACCAGGATGGAAAGGAAACTTCATGTAGATATGGATGGATGTGAGATTTTTTAAGGGGATCGATTTGGATGTCTTTTTTTCGGGCAAAATGTGTGTTGGTCGAGGATTTTTTTTTGATTTTTTCTGAAACTGGCTCCAGATCCACCAAGAGGACGAATAAGACACCCTCACCATTGACACAGGATCGACAGCCAGAACCTGGCAACCACATCACAAGCCTGATCCTTCGCGACGACCCTCGATTGACACCAAAATCTTCCTCGCACCTCTGTGGCACAGTGTGCAGCAGTCCCAAGATAGATTTGAAAGTATCAATGCACTTCAGCTGACACCTTGAGATGTACACGCACACAGACGCAGCACATCAGAGAGTATAGCGCGCAGCACGGCAACCACCAACCGTTCGTTCCATCAGCGCATTAGTGAAGAATTCACTTAACACTTGTGCGCGTCCCTCGCCGCGGCCCCATCTCGGTGCGCCGTCCGAACGCACGGATAAACGAAAAGAAAATAAATATCCATTGCACACACAATGAACTTCGAAAATCAAAACAAACACAAACCGTATCTTCTCCTGCCAGTGCCATGGAGAGAGAGTTAGTTACTCTGCGACTTCTGCTGCACTTAATTAACGCACGCAAATGCGTATCTACCCCCAAGCCGCACAGAGAGAGAACAAGAGCGAGTGAGAGAGAACGATAGGGATCCGATGGTGAAGATGATCGAACGAGAATACGATCGTGTGTATACACAATCATATCGGACGAGCGTATCCGCTGAAAGATGCGACTAGATCGGCCCTGAACCACACTGCAGCAGGCTGCAGCACGCCACCATGGCACAGAGTCCCACAACCAGCGGCAGCCAGCATCTACCATCGCGGCCCGGCTGTGGTGTAGTTTTGTGCAACACTGTAGGGAGTTAATTGAATGCACTTTAGTAATGTTCGCTCATCATTCATCAAAACGTTCCACACCGAGGCACGGGATGCGTTGCCAGCGATGGGGCTGGTGCGTGCGTGCGTGTGTGCGTGTACGGACGAGTTTTGTTTCGTTTGAATTGAGCTACTTTTCATTATCTCTCCGCCGTCGGATGGGCGATTGTATAAACAATCGAATGAATTGTGTTTGTCGAGTCGATTGTCGAATGACAATGCCCCAGAGACGCCGCCGCGCCACATCGTATCTGTATGCCTTGGAGGCACGCGAAGCAGATAGTCGTCAGATCAGATCAGATCAGATCAGAAACAATGGACTGGCTTGTATTCGGCTGGCGTGCTCCTCTCGAGGCCGACCCTCGACCATAAACTGATTTACTTCCTGCGCTTCATATCGTTTTTCCTCCTCCACCGCCGCCGCCGTCGTCATCCTCCCCCCGTGTACTCTGGGGGAAAGCAGAAAGCAGCAGCGGCAGCAGGGCTTCGACGGAGTGGTGCTGGATGGACCATGTGGACCATGTGTTTGCGATCGAATTTTAATGCCAAAAATAGATTGTGTAGAAGTCCCTCGCTCGCTCGCTCGCTTATGGGTGCCTACACTGAGTGTTTGGGGATTTTCGGTTCGGCTGAGGGGTGTGTGTGTGTGTGTGTGTGCGGGTGATATGATAATGACTGCAAGTTGGCTCACATCGGTGAGCGGTGGAAGGTGGTGGGCTTGGGGGAACTGCCTCTGAGTCTGGCTGAGCCTTGCTTTGACAAGCGATTTCCTTGACGAGTACATCGACGCACCAAATCTCTTCAAATTTGAGATTCCTTGAGGGAAACGTATAAGAAGTCGTGAACAAAGGCCGATTTTTGTCCCTTTCGACATCACTTAAGTACGCATAACTTTTCTGTCTGAACGAGTAGATCCATGAGTGATACCTCATTTTAAAGGGCACGCTTCGGTCTTCAAACCTTCCATACAAACAATCACAGTCTCTAGGCAAAATGTCATAGAAAAACGTATAAATTACAATGTTTTCAGAAATTTAAACGCGTCCAGAAGCCATTTAAAATCACCTTTTTTTTTCGCCCGAGTGGCATGCATCCGAGAGATTAAAGCGTTCGGAGGGCAATGCGACAAGAGTGGGTTCAGCGGGTTCAGTGGAAACAATCTTGTAGGACGCGCGGCGACAGAGCAACCCCCTCTCAAGGACTGACAACGTGCACGCCTTCAAAGAGCCGACGGGCGATTGTGCTTAAATGGAAAAATCAACGCGAACAAGTGTGCACTCGACAGCCATCCGTGAGTGGGTTCACAATAAATTCGACGAACAAACTGCAGGACGCTCAAGGAGTCGCCAGGCAGCCAATTGGTCGCTTGCCCTGGATGCTGTCTGTGGCTTGAGGGGAGGAGGGCAGCCAGTGGCCAGGTATTTCCGACGAAATCCTGGCTTAAAGCGAGCTTGTTCTTGGTAAGTGGGCGGTGCTGGGGGGGGAGGTGGTTACCAAGGATTGGCTGAAGCCAGCGGCCAGAGGATGCGCTTCGAGGAACCCAGTCGAAGGAGTACCCACAATTCCAGTGAATCATCTTAAAATCGAGTCACAACACAGAGAGACTAAGTGGAAGAGCCGTTGAGAGTCGTGAGGTGAAGTATTCCACGAGAAATGGCAAGAAACCGAGTCAACATGCCGACATGTCTCGACCAGCAAACATTCAAGTGGTGTCCCTGGTAGGCTAGGGGGACTCCTGGTCACAACGCAGAGCGCCCCGAATGCCTCCATCGCCTCGGAAAACCAATCAGATCTCGATTCTGGGCACATTCACGCGAAATTGGCTCGAAAACACGTCAAAACCGCCCCAATTCCCACCTCAAACCGCCCCAAAATGCCCTCAAACCGTGTCCCAAATGCGAGTGGGGCCTGAAACCCCACGCAGGCTATCCCCCCGCATCGTCCCCACCACGCGCCAATCGTGAAAAATTAAGAAAACCCCAAAAACCGTGAAAATTTCGCAAAAAAAATACCAAGAAATTGGAATAAAATTGAAAAAAAAAATAAAAATTATTTTCGTCGCCGGGGGTCCCCGAGGCTATATAAGGAAGCGCTAGGCGTCGGACCGAGTTTAGTCTAACAGTGGTCGCAGTGGTGTGCATATGGGTGAAAATATTTTATTTCGAATTTTTTTCCGAATTTTTTTTTTTCTGTCTTTCCACTTGGACTCGTGCTTGTACTCACGTGTGCGTGTGTTACACCCCTCCCCCCACACTAGCGGCAGCCCCCCTCTGCCTAGAAGCCACTTGGGGTACAATTTTTCGGGATTTTTAACCAATTTGTTGTCGATTTTGACCAAATTTGTTGGTGGTTGGTGATGTGATCGATGGTCCATGGTGTGCTTAGCAGGTGGGTGGATAAGGAACGTTGCTTTGGTACATTTTTGTGATCTTGAACCGTCTGGAAGGACCGTCGGGCGGGTTGTTTTTCGGATTTGTTCGAGTTTCTTCTGATTGTTGCCGATTTTTTCCTACTTTGTCCGATTATTTCCGACGTTTTCTGATTTTTTTCTTATTTATTCTGATTTTTTTCAGATTTTTTCTGATTTTTTCCGATTATTTCTGTTTCGGTTGACCCGCTATGTGTGTCTTGAAGACGAAATCATACCTTACAATCTCCCATCATTACTTTTTCCCTACGTCCTCCCGTTCTCGAGATATTCAGTGTCAAAGTATTCAATTTGGCAAAAAGTTACCTACTGCAATTTCTGGGCGACTAGTACTTTAGAAAATTTTTTCTCGAAAAATGCGAAAAATTTGTTGGCTCAACTTTTTTGTCCGGCGGAGCTGATCAATATGAATGAGGGCTCGTTTTAAAGAGCTCGCTGCGATCTTCAAATTGTTGGTACATGCGGAACTGACTCTGGCTCTGGCCATGACCTGCTGCATTTGGCTCCGGCTCTGCCTTTGGCTCCGGCTCTGGCTTTGGCTCCGGCTCTGCCAACTGTCCCTGGCTCTGCCTACTGCCTCTGGGCACGACTTGCTGCCTCGGGCTCTGCCTACAGCCTCTGGCTCTGCCTACTGCCTCTGGCTCTGCCTTCTGTCCCTGGCTCTGGCTACTGCCTCTGGCTCTGCCTACAGCCTCTGGCTCTGCCTACAGCCTCTGGCTCTGCCTACTGTCCCTGGCTCTGCCTACTGCCTCTGGCTCTGCCTACAGCCTCTGGCTCTGCCTACAGCCTCTGGCTCTGCCTACTGCCTCTGACTCTGCTTACTGCCCTCTGCCTACCGCCTCTGGCTCATCGTACCGCCTCTGGCTCTTCCTACTGCCTCTGGCTACGACCTGCTCTCCTGACCAACTGCCCCCAAAAGACGTCCTTCGTCACGTGGTCCAGACCAAACCCAGAAAAAGAACTCAAATGCACGCCGCAATGCAGTCCGCTTTGATGTTCGTTTGATCCTCCAGACTACATGCACCAAGAATTCGATCACTTCCACTGCGCCACTTGTGCACGCCCGCCCACTCCTCGGATCGATCATCTTTTCGCTTCACACTCGCCCCGGCCTCATCCCCTTGACCGCGGTCGCTGGGCAAATTCGTCGATCGAAAGGCGGCGTTGATTGATCAAAATTTAGACGGATTATTAAGGTTATCGGGTCGTCGTTTTGTTCACGCAAGTTGTCAGTGTTCACTATCCCTTCCCCCCCACACGATCCTCATCGAAATCCTTCTCATCCACTCGAGAACACTCGAGATACACTTCAGTGTACAATCAAATCCGCTTCTCTAACAAAAGTGATTACTCTTTTGACTTATCTTCTTTATTGGGATCAAAGCAGCAAATAATTTTTCCACTTCTGATGGGTGGGTGTGGTGTGTGTGCTGCGAGAGGGGGAGGTGGCTGCGAAGACCGTTGGTGGGGGGGGGGGGGGGGGGGGTGGATGATATATCGAATTGTGTATAATTCTAAAGCAAATATCACTCTTGTCTGTCTGCTGATGCTGATGCTGATGATGTTCGCCGGCGTGTGTAGGTCCTTGCATTCAAAAGAAACCACGCGTGTGTCTGTGCGTGTATGTGTGTGTTGTTTTTGTGCTTTTGTTGTGGTTTCAGTTTTCTTCCGAGATTCTAAAAGGAGAAGAAGATGAAGTGAAAAACCAACCATTCAAGCATCTGGCTTTCGTCAGTCGTCGACGCCGAACGATCGGCTGGCTACTCTAATTTTCAATTGTGCGTCTGTGTATGCCTCTGCTTCTGTTATTCTTCTATCCGTGTGTGTATTCTTCTCCCTTCCAAGCAAACAGTCATCCATCGATTCAGCCTGCCCCCCCCCCCCCCCCCACGCCCGCTGTTGAATTGGGAAAGTGTGATCGGATCGGAAGATCGGAAATGAAGGAACAATTCGTAAGCAAAACAAATACGCCCTTTGACTGGGCTTACGTTGATCGCGAGAACTGCCACCATGCCGTGTGGCCACCGTCCTGACCGCTCTGAATGAATTCCTGGATTACCACCGCCACCCACACCCACATCCCCACCCCCTTGGCGAGGCTTTAATGTACCTCAACGGGAGTGTATCACTCCTCTTCGATTTGTTGGCTTATTTATTCATGATCATGTTGTTGTTGCTGTTGTGGATTTGATGCGAGAAATGATTAATTTCGGGTTTCATTCGAAAAACGCTGCCGCTGACGACTTTCCTCGATTTTCCCCCGCCGCAGTCCCATCAGCAGCGTCATCTTCATCGCGCGTGCATATGAGTCGCGGTGTGTGTGCGGGTGTGTGTATCTCATGGGTGCGGTTGGGTGTATTTTTGGGCTGTCTATTGTTGTTGATAGTGGGTCTTTTGGTCTTTTGTTTAGTTTTCTATTTTCGTACAAATCCATCGCACTGTGCTCGCACCCTCCTGCTGTACGAGGGGAGGATTGTTGTTTCATCTGTTGTTGTTCTTCGAATGGGAGCAAGCGATGATGGGATGGGGTGGGGGCTTTTTGTTCTTGGTAATGCGACATCAGGTGAGGAAGCTGACCCCGAGTTTCCTTTCCGCGAGTGTAGCGCCACTAGAAGAAGAGGAGATGTGTGATGAAGTGAAAAGACTCATCACTAGGAGCGAGAACTAATGAGTGGTGATGTGGTTCCCAGATATTAGCCTCTGCCGACTGGGAGTCCATCGAGCTACTACATCGAGCTACTCGAATGACAGTCATCCACAAGGTCGGAGACCAGGCGTTGGACTTGTACTTGCCTTGCCTTTGACGAGGGATTTCCTTAAAGATTACATAGACGCACCAATTCCCTTCAAAATTTGATGGAATTTCGTTGATTCTTTGAGGGAAACGCATAAGAGGCGGTGCCGTGGCCGATTTGTTTCCCTTTCGACATCACTTAAGTACGCATAACTTTTCCGTCTGAACGAGTAGCTCATTGATCGATACCTCATCTTAAAGGGCACGCTTCTGGCTTCAATCCCTTCCCACAGGCTTTCGCAGTCTTCAGCCAAAATCCTGTAAAAATCGTACAAATTACTATTTTTTTCAAAAATTTAGACGCACATAACGGGACTTTTGTCGATCCGTTATACGCGTCTTGAAGACGAAGCCTTACCCTACAACACCCCATCACTACTTTTTCCCTACGTCCCCCCGTTGGCGAGATTTTCAATGTCAAAGGATTCAATTTTGCAAAAATATACCTACTGCCATTTCTGGGCGACTGGTATTTCAGAAAAATTTTCACCGAAAAATGCGAAATTTTTTTTGCTCTCGCTCTTTTGTTTGGCTGAGTAGGTGAACATGTCCGGTCTCGTTTTCAAGAGCACGGTGCGTGTCTCAGTTGGTCAGTGCACGCGTCGCGGGTAAGTCGTCGATTTTCAGGTTGTGTGCAATTTTAGGTCATTTTGGGCGGTTTTTTCGTTCGTTCGCATAATTTTTCGGTCTGAATGAGTAGATCAGTGATTGGTGCGTCATCTCCACGGTTTGGTCTTCAAGTGTCGCAGCTGTCCCCTCACTTCTGCAGACGTGCCACAATGTTTACGGCCGCACTAGAGTGCGCCTAGCCATCGCATTCGTTTCTCAAGCCCTATCCGTCATCGGGCGATCGCTCTGGGCTGCCATTCCATGAAATTTGGGCAGTTTTTGCAGTGAGTGGGAGCTTAAGCAACGTCCTGAGGATGAGAGACTTGTGGAAGTGTTCCCCTTTGATCGCCAAAGAGACCAAGTACTGCCGCCGGGTGCTGATGGTTGGTGCTTGGTGTTCTACTTGATCCAGTGCTTCCCGATGCTGGCACAAGCCTAGTAAGTACCCAAATTGAAGCCTAAATTGTTGTTTATTTCGCATTTGTTTGTGCACGTTTGATGCACGAATTCAGTGAGATGGGCTCTTCTTTCGTTTCGTCTGTTCTTCGATCACCCACCCTCCCGGGGGAACTTTTTGACTGAAAGCCACTCTCTGGCCACCATTCTAGCGAAGTGATCCCCCTCTCACCTCCATCCACCCGAGATGACGACGTTTTTTTGCCAAAATTGCAGCCACTCACTTGCAAACTCAGCCAACTAGCAGAGACACTCACCCCAACTGAGGCTCACCGCGTGACGTCAGAGTGCGCAATTTCAACCTTAAATCGTCGAATTCTCCACGAAAACTCACTCAAATCACTTAAAAATGATGCAGTCGTGAAGAGGGCAGTCGAGACTATGATCTCAAGGCGTTTCCCGGGGAAAATCATGGTTTTCTTGGAAAATCGAAAAAATGCATGTTTTCGCCCCAAAAAATGCAGTAAATTGTGAAACCTTTGAGTCGACTTTTTCTGCTGCGAGAGTGCAAATTTTTCAAAATCGATTTTTTCGAAATTTCCGCCGTGTTTTGGGTGAAAAATGGGTGGTGTGGCGTGGGGGGAGGGGGATTGTGAAGTGTGCATCGAAAATTTGGTGGAAATCGACGCGAAATTACGAAAATGAGATGGGGTCGAGGTCGGGCAGTCGGGAAATATAGGCACACAGGAGGTCGGCTTGAATTTTGTTGATTTTTTCGAAATTTCTGCTGATTTTTGGATATGTGATGGGTGGATTTGAGTGAGGGGAGATGGGACATGATGAGTTGGTCACAAATTTAGAGGAAATCGACGCGGAAATACGAAAATGAGACGAAGTTGAAGTCGGGTTGAGGCATTCATGCGTATTCCGTGAGGTTTTCTTGGGTTTTCTGGATTTTTTTCGAAATTTCTTACGATTTTTGGATGTGAGTTGGGTGGATTGGAGCGGGGGAGATGGGGCATGATGTGTCGGTCACAAATTTGAAAGAAATCGATGCGGAAATACGAAAATGAGGCGATGTTGGAGTCGAGGAGGTGTGCATGCATGCTTTGGTAGGGTTTCCTTCGGATTTCTTGATTTTTTCGAAAATTCTCCTGGTTCTTGAGTACAGATTGGTTGGAGTGGGGTGTGGGGAGATGGGTCATGATGTGTTGGTTTAAAATTTAGAGGAAATCGACGCGGAAATGCGTAAATGATCCTATTTTATATTTTTTTTCTCTCCTCAAATAATTCGTTTCCATTCAAATCTAATTAACTTCTGTTTTCTTTTTTTCATTCCAGGTGAGGTCAACACATCTATTGGACATTGCTTTCTGTGAATTTTTCAAGTGTAAGCTACCAAGTATATGAGATACAATTCATCTGGGCATACGGTAGTGAGAACTTGTCCGCACACATTCATCCACTCATTGCCTTCATCTGCTCATCTCATTCGATTACTAACCGAGATTCCAGTCTCTGGTGCGATAGCACCTCGAATTGGTAAGCCTTTCAAAAATGTTTCAAACGAACTTTTCAGCATCGACTTATTGAGGGGATCGTCCTTGGATGTCCCCAGAAAGTGGTAAGAATTTCGGTTGATTTCCTTTTTTTTGTTGCAACGGGAAGGGCGATGGGTATTATTCTCTTTCGTTCTTGTGCTGTGCCCTTGGGCGATTTGCCGTCGATCTTGCATTCGTCCCCCGATCAGCACAGCCTCATCACTCGACGGATGGTGCTCAAACAGACACCAATCATCATCCAAACTCCCCCCTCCATCCGCCACCCGGTCACACACGCTCAATTACATCACAACTTTATTGACCACCAGCCCATTCATGATCCCATTAACCCAGCAAACCCATCGACTGCCTCGAGAATGTGTCATTTAGTGAAATTCAATTCGATCGCGCGGGCACCTGCCAACCGGGGCACACACCAGACTTCCAGTGCGGACCAGTATCAAACGCGTCCATCAAACACATCGTTAAACTTTGTGTGTGCGCGTCGCCCCATCGCCCCATCGCCCCATCGCCCCATCGCAGCATGCGCCTCCAATGGAATTTTTTTCATCTTCTTACGCCATCTGGGCCGAGAGAGAGAGAGAGGAGAGCGGACCCATTTTAAAGTGTCTATCACCATGGCAGACCCTGTGTCGCTCTCTTCATCCTTAAAATGAAATACGCTTCCCATTTATTTTCTATTCATTGCCCCCATTAATATGGGCGAACAATGCCCCAAACAGCAAGCAGCCATCAGCGGCACCGCGATCAGCAGAAGCCGAAGTCGAAGCATGAGAGCGGTAAAAGATGCCACGAAAGAAAAAAAAAGAAAAGAAGAACGAAAGAAAGAAAGATCCACGGTATCCATCCCACGGGCGCTCCTCTTGTGTGCGCATCCATTCAAGTGTAATGCGTTCCACAAGTGCGCTCCCTGTTGCGGTAGTGGCGGCGGCGGCGGCGGCGGTGGTGGCGATGGTGGCGATGGTGGCGATGGTGGTGTGTGGTAGCGGTCGCTCTGCCGGGGTGGAGGCAGTTGTGTAAGTGGCAGTGACGAAAACGTCAACGAGAAACGGCAACGACAATAGTTTCAACAATAACCACAACCAGCAACAACGACAACGACAACGACGACTGTGACGATGTCTCCCCCCCCCCACTCCCCCTTGGGGTGGAAGGAGCGTTGAGCCACAGAGTGTATCCCAGCAGCCCAGAAGGAGCATGCTCCCCCGCTCGCTCTTAGAAAGAACCCCGAACAGGCCACAGCACGCAAACAAAGATTCGAGATCGAGCATCAAACATTTGTTGCTGCGGCAATCCGGGCATTAAATTACCGCTAAACGGCGCAAGTAACAACAACCGAGTCCATTGCTTCGTTTTTTCGTCGTTCGTTCGCTTTTATTGTCATTATTTGTTCAAGTTCTTGTTGTTGCGTGTATTTGACGGAAAATTGTTATGTGTTCCGTCATCTTTATTGTCTGCGCGCCGCCGCTGGCTGAGGTGGATGTGTCTGGCTTTGTAAATGAGATGTAAAGACACATGCGTTCCAGATGTGCGCCTCACATGTGTCATTTGAAAGATGTTTCTCTGTTTGGTTTTTGTTGCGAGCGAGTGTGTGTGTGTTTTTTTTTTTTTTTTTTGTTTCCTTCATCTGGCTGGCTGGCGTACTTTATCGGAGTTGAAGGAGACGCGCGCGCGCGCGAGAGAGAGATAGGGACAATTGTCATTTTGCTAGTTAAAGTGATACCGCACCGTGGCGACGACGGTTAAGAGGGATATCATGTATCAAAGGGAAGAGAATCTGTATGAGTTGAGACGTCTTTGATGGCACTGATCGATGGAATTCGGTCGCCCGGAGGGGAGTGTGCGTTTTCGGATGTTTCCCTCGATCGGAGTGATCGTGTAGTCGCCTCCGGGTCATGTTAGTGATTTGGAAGTCGTCTGCCGATCGTGGAATCTTCCGAGGATCCTGCTGTCGTCCATCGGCCTTGCACTGATCTGCCAATCTTCCGCTGATCTTGCTGTCGTCTGCCGATTGTGGAATCTTCCGAGGCAAGGATCTGCAGAGGATCATGCTGTTTTTCGTCGGCCTTGTAGTTCTCTACTGATCTTGCAGTCGTCTGCTGATTTTCTAGTCTTCCTCTGATCTTGCAGTCCTCTACTGATCTTGCATTCCTCTACTGATCTTGCAGTCCTCTACTGATCTTGCAGTCCTCTACTGATCTTGCAGTCCTCTACTGATCTTGCATTCCTCTACTGATCTTGCAGTCCTCTACTGATCTTGCAGTCCTCTACTGATCTTGCAGTCCTCTACTGATCTTGCATTCCTCTACTGATCTGGCAGTCCTCTACTGATCTTGCATTCCTCTACTGATCTTGCAGTCCTCTACTGATCTTGCAGTCGTCTACTGATCTTGCAGTCCTCTACTGATCTTGCAGTCCTCTACTGATCTTGCAGTCCTCTACTGATCTTGCAGTCCTCTACTGATCTTGCAGTCCTCTACTGATCTTGCAGTCCTCTACTGATCTTGCAGTCCTCTACTGATCTTGCAGTCATCTACTGCTCGCGCAACCTTCCAATCTTGCAGCCATTCGCTTGATCACAATGATCACGCAGTTTTTCACCTTGTCCCCGATCTCACTGCCTTTCGTCTGATCACTTGAATGAGCTTGAAGATCACCTTCTTCTGAATTGCAGCTCCCCAGCAGATCTAACTGATCCATGATCATCGCCTCCACCTAGCCCACCTGATCCATGTCCTCTGCCATGGATCTCTCCCATTTCCTCACTTTCGTCTCCCACTCAACCTGATCCCTGCCGACAATGAGTGCGATTCCTCACACTTCCCAATGGCCCATCCGTCTAGACTCTCCCCAGACGCACTACGGCACCAACCGCCACCATTTCGAAGCCAAAAATGCATTCCCAGCATTTCCGCCTTTCAGCCATAAATCGCACAGCAGCCCCCGGTCGCGCAGTGTCACCAAAATGAACCGAAATAATATGAAAATCACTTAACGTTGGGCGCCAACCGGCGACACACATATTCGAACGCGGCCAGGTGCCCATACAATGCTATCCCTCGGCCATAATGTACCCTCCTCCTTGCGCTGCTAAGTGGTTAAGTGGATAATTGTCTCGAGATTAGCCATCTTGTTCTGGTCCTCTTCTGCTGCCGCCAGGGTAAGGCACAGCACTGCTCTCGTGCTGGAGACTTGGAGAGGATTTTTTTTTTCTTCTTCTTTTTGGAGGCTCCTGTGCGCTGATGATGCTGGTGGCTGCTTCTGCTGCCGCTGCTGTGGTTTAGGATGTGTTTCTTCTCGGATATCTTGGGTGTTTGGTTTTTTGTTTTTTTTTTTTTCTCTTTGATTTCGGTTGTTTTGTGTTGCATCTCGTTGTCGGGTGGTGTATTTTTCATTTTGTCGTCGTCGCTGTTGTCGTTGTCGTAGTCGTCGTCGTCCTTGTCGTGGTCCTTTGTGCGATCGTCTCGACGAAGTCGATGTTGTGCTATCTGATTCAACCGCCTGCCCCTTCTCACTTCCGTCACCCGTCGCTGCGATGAAGGATCTCAAATCGCATCGCCGACTGAGTAGAAAGTTGCCATCCTTTCCCCCTAGTCACAGTCGCAGACCGGAGACGCACCTCGCCGAAGCCCTTCTTCGTCGAAAGTATCGCTCTCGCATTATCTAGATCATTTCTGTTTCTTTTTCTCGGTTTCTGTTTGTTATTTCGAATTCCAGAGTTCAATTGATAAAAATTCAAAACTGCCTGATAACAGTTTTATTGCGCCGTCGTCAATGACCAAGTGAAACTGGTATCGGGGCGCGTATCTCGTTCGAACTATTCGAGCGCGAGCGCGAGCGCGGATGCGCGCATAAGCAAATCAGAACACATCATCATAAATCTCCGACGTGATCTCCGTCTCATCAAATTGGGGTCTTTTATATCTTTCGGGTGTCATAGATCCCGAACATTTGATGGGGCCGCCGCCACCGCCACCACCACCGCCACCACCACCGCCGCTGCGCCGATGCCGGGAGAAACGTCAATTCACGACCGATTGTGCTGCGGCGAGATGTATCCGTTCGTCAGCTTGCGCAGGCGAAGAGAGCTGCCGAATTAGTATTTAAATGAGATGGGCGTCGTTAAACAAAAGGTCGCCCTCATATGTCACTCGGAGTGCTGCGCAATGTAGCGGCGCGCCAGACTGTTAGCGTGCACATGTATGTGCGCCTTTGAATATGGATTTCTGAAGCGATTTCTTTCGCGAAATAATATGATCAGATTAAGAGAGACTCTCGCCTCATGTTGTGACGTGAGAGGCAGGGGCATCGACAATAGAAAACCTCGCGCTAGATTCAGGGCGTTTTCAAAGGGAACTAGGTGCCATACGTCCCATAGCCATTCGCTTGACGGATTCCACGAGTGCATAGACGCACCAAATCGTTTGGGATCTCTTCAAAATTTGATGCCTTGAGGGAAACGCATAAGAGACCGATTTTTGTCCCATTCAACATCACTTAAGTACGCATAACTTTTCCCTCTGAACAGGTAGACCAATGATCGATACCTCATATTAAAGGGCACGCTTCTGGCTTCAATCCCTCCCCACAAGCCTTCGCAGTCCTCAGCCAAAATCCTGTAAAAATCGTACAAATTACTATTTTTTTCAAAAATTTAGACGCACATAACGGGACTTTTGTCGATCCGTTATACGCGTCTTGAAGACGAAGCCTTACCCTACAACACCCCATCACTACTTTTTCCCTACGTCCCACCGTCGCCGAGATTTTCAATGTCAAAGGATTCAATTTTGCAAAAATATACCTACTGCCATTTCTGGGCGACTGGTATTTCAGAAAAATGTTCACCGAAAAATGCGAAATTTTTTTTGCTCTCGCTCTTTTGTTTGGCTGAGTAGGTGAACATGTCCGGTCTCGTTTTCAAGAGCACGGTGCGTGTCTCAGTTGGTCAGTGCACGCGTCGCGGGTAAGTCGTCGATTTTCAGGTTGTGTGCAATTTTAGGTCATTTTGGGCGGTTTTTTCGTTCGTTCGCATAATTTTTCGGTCTGAATGAGTAGATCAGTGAATGGTGCGTCATCTCCACGGTTTGGTCTTCAAGTGTCGCAGCTGTCCCCTCACTTCTGCTGACGTGCCACAGTGTTTACGGCCGCACTAGAGTGCGCCTAGCCATCGCATTCGTTTCTCAAGCCCTATCCGTCATCGGCCGATAGCTCTGGTCTGCCATTCCATCAAATTTGGGCAGTTTTTGCAGTGAGTGGGAGCTTAAGCAACATCCTGAGGATGAGAGACTTGTGGAAGTGTTCCCCTTTGATCGCCAAAGAGACCAAGTACTGCCGCCGGGTGCTGATGGTTGGTGCTTGGTGTTCTACTTGATCCAGTGCTTCCCGATGCTGGCACAAGCCTAGTAAGTACCCAAATTGAAGCCTAAATTGTTGTTTATTTCGCATTTGTTTGTGCACGTTTGATGCACGAATTCAGTGAGAGGGGCTCTTCTTTCGTTTCGTCTGTTCTTCAATCACCCACCCTCCCGGGGGAACTTTTTGACTGAAAGCCACTCTCTGGCCCCCATTCTAGCGAAGTGATCCCCCTCTCACCACCATCCACCCGAGATGACGACGTTTTTTTGCCAAAATTGCAGCCACTCACTTGCAAACTCAGCCAACTAGCAGAGACACTCACCCCAACTGAGGCTCACCGCGTGACGTCAGAGTGCGCAATTTCAACCTTAAATCGTCGAATTCTCCACGAAAACTCACTCAAATCACTTAAAAATGATGCAGTCGTGGAGAGGGCAGTCGAAACTATGATCTCAAGGCGTTTCCCGGGGAAAATCGGGGTTTTCTTGGAAAATCGAGAAAATGCATGTTTTCGCCCCAAAAAATGCAGCAAATTGTGAAACCTTTGAGTCGACTTTTTCTGCTGCGAGAGTGCAAATTTTTCAAAATCGATTTTTTCGAAATTTCCGCCGTGTTTTTGATGAAAAATGGGTGGTGTGGTGTGGGGAGAGGGGGATTGTGAAGTGTGCATCGAAAATTTGGTGGAAATCGACGCGAAATTACGAAAATGAGATGGGGTCGAGGTCGGGCAGTCGGGAAATATAGGCAAACAGGAGGTCGGCTTGAATTTTGTTGATTTTTTCGAAATTTCTGCTGATTTTTGGATATGTGATGGGAGGATTGGAGTGAGGGGAGATGGGGCATGATGTATTGGTGACAAATTTGAAAGAAATCGATGCGGAAATACGAAAATGAGACGAAGTTGAAGTCGGGTTGAGGCATTCATGCGTATTCCGTGAGGTTTTCTTGGGTTTTCTGGATTTTTTTCGAAATTTCTTACGATTTTTGGATGTGTGTTGTGTGAATTGGAGCGGGAGAGATGGGGCATGATGTATCGGTCACAAATTTAGAGGAAATCGACGCGGAAATACGAAAATGAGGCGATGTTGGAGTCGAGGAGGTGTGCATGCATGCTTTGGTAGGGTTTCCTTGGGATTTCTTCATTCTTTTCGAAAACTCTGCTGGTTGTTGAGTACAGATTGTTTAGAATGGGGTGAAGGGAGAGCGGCTATAATATTTTGCTCGAAAATTTTACAGAAATCTACGCTGTCGTGCGAAAATGGGACGAAGTTGAACTCGGGGAATCGCAATCTCTGCGCGTGCCTGAAGGTCTTTTTCGACTTTTCGATGAAATGATGTCAAACCAGAGATGAAACCGATTCAACTGGGTCTGTGTGGACTGTGTTCTTCGTCAGAGGGGGCAAACGATGCAGTCCGAGTTCTGGGGACACATCTGTGACCATGCTTGAGGGGGACTGGCCGCAGTCGCCTTTGCAAGATCCACTATGCCTCTTCATTAGCAATCTGTATCAGGATCTCTTTGCATATCATCCAGTATTTCTTCATCGATATCGTATTGCGTACGAAATCCTGTTAGCCTTCCCCTTCCCCTGACCCGGCCAGCCACAGTCGCAGTCACAGTGCGTTGTGACAGTTTTGATACTTCAAAGCCGCATACCTCCAACTCTAATCGATTCATCAATCATTGCTTTATTGCCTGTAATCACTGTCAGACGCATACACCATCCTCTAACGAAGCAACCGCAAAACTTTGTAAAATATAGAGCACAAGGCTTACAAGTTAACCACCAGCATGTATTGGCATTAGCAGGCAGCAGCAACAGCAGCAGCAGCGGCGGCGGCCGCAGTCGTTGTTACCGCTGCCGTTGCCGCTGCCGCCGCCCTACCTTTGCGCACTGAAATTTGCGGTTTACACTTGTTCTCAGCTGTCATCCATCAATGGTTTCACCACGACGACATGCGATTGCGCGACGAGCAGCGGTCTTAATTAAGCGACTCCGCACTGGATGTAGGTTGCGGCTCAATCGTGAGAGATTGAATCACACACGCCTAGCGTTCGAAAGGACATTCATTTGCAATAGATCGATCGGCCGCGAAGAGGAGTATGAGTGGCGCGAACTGCCTGTCAATGCGTCAGCGTCCGCGTTCTGTTGGTTTGGGAAAAGCAGCTTTTCCGGCCAGATCCTCATCCGCAGCTGGCATCCGATTGGCCTGACGGATATTTGACACTTGCACATCCTTGTTTGCATCGCACTGAACGTGTCACAATCGGTTCCCACGAAGCTTTACCCTCGTTCCAACGGGCACGGCACACAGGCACACAGCCCAGCTCGCTGGTGATTCATTCATTCACTCCCAGTGCTCATTCATCGAATTCATCGTCATCATCGTCCTCCTCCTCATCGTCGTCATCATCATCATTAGCAGCAGCATCATCATCATCATCATCATCATCATCATGAACATCAGCATGTATGCATGTAGTCGTCGTTGTCATAGCCATCGTCTTCATCTTCTTCGTGGTGGAAGCAAGCGCAGCGCAGCCAAGCAGCAGAAAAGTTCAACATGTTCGACAGTTTGTTCTCCTCGTTGTCCAGCGCATTCGCGATCTCAGCGAGATGTTAAATGCGGTGAACAACCTGTCGCTGATTCAAATCTCGTATCGTCGTACTCCTCCGCCCTTCCAGACGTGTCGTTGGTCCCGCCATGCGCCTACACACAACGGGAATCGAGACTTCATGTTCCTCTTCGCTGGCTTCGGTTTGTTTCACGCTCCATCCCTCGGCTCGCCACCCCACCGCGCCTGTGCCAGTGCCAGAGCCAGTGCCAGTGCCTGTGTCCCACCGCCTGCCGGGGGAACTTCGCGAGATGGCAGCTGGGTAATGATCAAAAATTAATTAATTAAGTTCGCGACTCCGGGAAGGAATGGGTGCCTGTAAGCCTGAGAGGACGACCAAGACGACAACGACGACGACGACGACGACGACAACGACGGCGACGAAGACGAGGACGATGATGATGAGGAGGAGGACGAGGACGAGGACGAGGACGAGGATGAGGATGAGGAGGATGATGTGGATAAGGAGCGCAGAGGCGCGGGGTGCATTGGGATATTTTCCTTGATATAGATTTCTGGTTCTTTTCATCTTCACTTCGTCTTGTTTTCGTTGTGCGTTGTTGTGCTCTCGTGAGTCTCTTTGTTTTGCGGGGTCTTGCGATTCGGTGAGTGTGTGGCTTGCCCCTGCTTTGGAAACCTTTGTGGGGCACTTGGTGTTCCCCCAGAATGGAACACGAGTGAGGAATTCGTGTTTTAGAACATTTTACGTGTGTGCTGTGGCGTGAATGTGTGTTCAGTCGATCTCGTGCTGAGGGATCTTGTTGTGTTCCTTTAGCATTCCAATGGTGCCTCTTCTTCGCTCTCAACTGAGAGAGAGATATAAAGAGAGAGTGAAGGAGAGAAAAATCCACAATCAGGATTGCCACAGAGCGTTGATTAGAGATTCAACGTCTGAGTCGGCGGGGTTACAAGCGTCCACCGATAGATGATCAGTGATCTTTCAGTCATTTTCTTTTCCCCTCTGGACGTACTGGGGTGTCATCTAGGCAGGACTAGTTGCTGGATCTGTGAGATCAGAGAGAGGAGACGAAAATTTCCCACGCAGTTGCTGAAGCAAGCAAGGCGACAAACAAATGCAATCAAATTGACAATTCTCGAACCGGTTGCAATTCTTCTCGCGGAACAGCAGTAGGAAATACAATTTAATGGCCGCCGCGCAGCGCTCGGTGCGCCGTGTAGCCAGCCGTGGCCTCCCGCGGACGACACAATGAGCCGCGAGCGCACCAGGCGAACACCAAATAAACGAATAACAAACGATGAAAGCCTTTGTAAGACGATCAAATTAAAATAAGCTACCCAAATCGCATCAATCCCCCCCCCCCGCACCCCCTACACACCCCTCTCGTTCAACTCGCATCTAACATTCACGGCGGGGGGGAGGGGGGGGTGGTTGTTCGGAGGCGGCTGCCCTGCCGTGCCGCGGTGGTGTTGGAGGTTTTTGTGTCCGTTTCGCTCACATTCTCCATCTCATTACGATCGGCATCAACTTAAAATCCAATCCACTCTTATGCAGAATGGAATCGCGGCTCGTTGCGTTGCAGCCCGTGCGCCACACAGCGCCGGGCCCCAGTCATCAAACAATTCATCTGTTGTTGTTGGGCATTGGCTGGTGGCAGCAGCACCAGCACCAGCAGCGGCACTCTCCCTCGTCGTATGTACGTGTATACATACGTGCATGGCATGCACTCCTTTTATTGTGTTATCTCCTTTAATTTACGCTTTAATCTCTGGACAGGTACCACAAAGAGCTTGCGCAAAACTGAGGCGTCTGCCGAGTTGGGTCGCCGAAGATATGGTGGCTGGGCCGCCTAGCTGCCTCCACCCGGGGGTAGGTGGTGTGGTGATCGAACCCTGGCTTGAGTTGTATGTGTCCGGGGCGAACATTGCATGTCGGCATGCTAACTCCGCCAGACTAACACGCAAGTGAAGAGACATCCAACCGGCCGGACGAGATGATTCTGTGTGTGTTCGGGACGCCGGATGGTGGCGGACCATTCTATGGCCCATTATTGCGGGAGCATGCACGAGAGGAGATGCATGCCCTGGACAAATGAATAATGTATTCTCAGGTGAATGAATCTAATTTGAGCGGAGCATTGTTCGCCTGGCAGATTAATCGTGCTGTGTGTGCTGCTGCTGCTGCTGCTGTTGCTGCTGTAGTGGTGGTGAACTGGACTGCACACTCGGCCATCTTTGCGAATGATCACTTCGTTCAGTTTCGTTAGGATTCGTCATAGTCACTCCAATGACATCAAAGTCGTCACCCAATCCCCCCCCCCCCCCCCCCCCACGCGCAGTGTGTGACGCACAAGTGACCAACGTGTCGGCAATGAATGCCAACAAAAGGACACACTCCCCCTCTCAAGAGCATCTCGAGTCAATCGTATTTTATTTGAGCCATGGGAATAGAACCCCCACCAATCCATTTGTATGTCCTTATCATGATATCCTTCAAGAAACCATATGTGTACTCCAGTTGCGTCCCCTGACGGGCGTTTCCCCCTCTTATCGGCTGGTCTCATCATCACGAATTGAGTATCGATTCAAGGACACCGCATTGTGTCCACAGGATCGCACAAATCAAATTTTAATATGAAACGACGACGCAGGCAAGGACATTTCATGCACTCTCCGGCACCAGTGAGGAACAGAGATCGATTTTTTTTGCCATCTTCTGCTGTGGCTGCTGTAAGAACTTATGCTTATTTAATGATGGTCATCCTTGTCCTCCTTCTCCTTCTCCTTTTCCTCCTCCTCCTCCTCCCCCTCCCCCTCCCCCTCCCCCTCCCCCTCCCCCTCCACACAAATTTTCTATTGCTCGACTGTTTGTTGCTCGCTTCTGTGTCCAATTTTTATTCATTTCATATTTTATTCATCCTCGTCCGGACGCAATCCTCAACCACAGTTAGTTTTGTTCGCGACTGACTTACACAAATTCATTCAGCCTCTCTCTCTCTCTCTCTGTCCCACACAGACGTACACATTCATGAGCACACATCGACTAGAACCGTTTGACAGGACGACGTTTTGTGTTTCTGGCAAAAAAAAGAAAAAAAAAAAAACAGAAAAAAAGGGAAAAAAATAGGGAAAACGAGGGTTAATTTGTGTGTGCTGGGGAGAATGAGGAATTGCTCCATCCAACCAGTAGTGGGTTATCCTGTGCATGTGCCACTCAAGTGGAAGTGCACCCTGAAAAAGGACATTACATCCTGCCTCATAGAATTGAGAAGGTTTTTCCCTGTTTTTTTTCTTTCTGTGAAATATTTTTTTCCCTTGCATTTGACCACTTTTCCACTTTTCTGTTTTTTTTTTTTTTTTTTTTTGCATTCTCTGATTGTGTGTGTGTGTGTGTTTGTTTGTTTGTTGGCTGGCCTTTGTGCGACAGGCTTTCTTCTTGTTTTCAAATGGGGGTGGTGAGGCTGCTTTTTTTTTTGTGTTCCGTTTGGACTTTCTTTGATTCTATTCAAAACGGGACTGAAGGTTGAGCCGGGTCGGGGATGGTTGGGCTGGTTGGACTCTCTCTATTGCGTCCAGTCAAAACGGTTGTTATTTACCATTATCCTGTGCATAACGGATATCGCATAATAATCGACAAGGACATCAATGGGATGACTGTTCAGATGGATGTATGCATGCCTCGCTGTGCTTTGTGTTCATGAATTGGATTTGGAACACTCGGCCGGCACCCGGCTACTCGTTTGACCCTTTTTGACCAAAGAAATGGTCTCTGTTGTTTGCCGCGTTATGTCTCTGTGTGTGTTTGTGTGTGTGTTTTATTAGTTCTCTTCTCTGCTCTCTTTGCTGGCACAAACATATGTCCTTTGAATGGAGACACAGGCGGCTGGCTCTTAAATAAATGATTTGGAAAACCGTTAAAAGGCATGTTTGTTGTGTTGTTTTTTTCGCCTCCCCGCCCCCCAATCTATTCAACTACACACACAAACACACGCCTCACCGTGCGTCCACTTGGAGTGGACTGCATTTGTTCCATTGCCTGTGACGAAGACGATGACGACGACGACGATGATGATGATGATGGTGGCGGCGGCAGTATGTTTGGCTCTCTGCTGGCGGTGGGAGATGGGTGAATGGTTGAGTCCACCATCAAAGGGAAATTTCTCGAACAGAAGGAATTGAATGAATATAAAAGGACTCTATTAGCGGGAGCTATTCATCTTCTGAAAATCCGTCCCGGGACAAGACAATACAACAAACGGGGCCTTTTTGCGCAATTATCCTTGGTCGAGCGAGTATAATGGATGGATGTTTGGTGGTTGTAGCACTGTCTCCCCCTCCAGCCTGCCACCCATCCACCCCCATGCATGAGGATCAAGCACAAAGGGCGCTCGACGTTGAGCACACTGAAAAGTGGAACGTGGTGGCTTACATAGCGCGCCACGCGCCCCGTGCTAATGCAAAAAAAAAAAAAAGAAGAGAAAATGCCACACTTCACGGCATAAGAATGCGTCCAGCACGATCCGACAAAGGAATGTGGCCGGAGGAGGGTGGGGAGGGACGGTGAGACATTCCCCAATTATCGCCGCAGTCACATCAAGTAAATTGATGTCCCAGTGAAATCGATCAATCAAACCGGCAAACAATGATCCATGTCAAGTCGTCGTCCGTCGAGTTAAGCGCGCAGCCCTTTCAGGCGGAAAAAGGAACGCAAAAAAAAAAGAAAACCAAAGGATAATCGATTGAAGATCGATCAGTTCCACAAAACGAGCCACAAACGAGTCACAAACGACCACGAAATGCCACGGACAGACAGAGACAGAGACCGAGAGAGAGAGACGGAGCGGAAGAGGCCGCAAAAAAGAAAAGAAAAAAAGAACAAAATTCTCTCTTAAATAAATTATCGACGCACGGCTGCAGCCACCGCCACCACCACCAGCACCACCACCACCGTCGCTCACTGCAACGTTCTCCTAATCCCGCGATTGAGGCTTCATAAATTGCTTATCGGATCGAAATGATCTTGGGTGTCACCATTGCGCCGGATCGAGTCGTGTTTCGAGGGACGCGCCGCGCGCCACTCGGACGAAGGAGACGAGGAAGAAGGGTCGCGGTCCATGTGGTATGTGAGCGCGCGCCAGTGCGATCGTTTTGCCACCATCCTTGATGAAATGGGTGTTATCGTTGGATCTGCCCTCCATCTCTTACCGCGACCGGGTATCGATACAATTTTTTTTTTTTTTTTTTTTTTTTTTTTTTTCGGTTGACAGACGTTGGCGCACGACGCCGCCGATTATGATGCACACACACACACATATCGACGCACAGAGAGACAGACAATTGTGCAATTTAATTGAGTTGTCCGGGGATCGCGAACAATCAGTTGTTCAATCGGGCGAATTGATTGATGCTACGAATTCGCTGTCGCCCTCCGCTCGTCTGTGCATTCAGGCGAATTCTGTTTGCTTTTTGTTTTCGTGGCCGGGCAGCCTCTTCCTCGTCGTCGCCGTTGATGATGGTATGTGCGCCATAACCCCGCGCGAATTATTTACGTTCGCACAAGACGGAAACGGAAAACCGATGATTTATTTATTTACATCGATAACGGTTTCCCAGGAAAAGAGTGAGCCCTCCGCATGGCTGGGTTGAGTGCCTGACCTACCCGACAATTCTCCTTGAACGAGTTTCATTGCGAAGACGTTCTCGATGGATACACAAACACAAACACACACACACACAGGGAGAGCCACCCCAAAAGGGGGTGGCAGCCAGTTGGTTTTTGGTTGATTTTCAAAAAGCGGAAACAGGAAGAAATGAGTACTTTTCAATTCTTCCCGTTCATCGCTTCGCCATTTACGCAACAACAACACACTGAAGCCGAAGTTCGAAGCAGAAGCAGAAGATGTATTGTGGGGTTGAATGGTGCGGTTGCTTGCTTGCGAACGAACGCCCTTTTACTTCACTTGTAGGAGCGATATTTTGGGCCCTTTGTGTTGTTTATTTATTCGCCCATCCTTGTTGTCGTTCGGTTGCTTTGGTGGCGTGGAGTGTGCTCGCTTCATCTGTCTGGGCAGCACTTCAAATGACAAATTGGGCTTAGAGTAGAGGAATGTCGCCTAGCCGCCCCATTCAGCGTTGGCATGAGTGGACTTCAAGGCGTCGTTATCGAGTCGTTTGTCGTTCGTTTTGTGTGTGCCGCTGGCGGATGTGTGAGGGGGGAGGGGGAGAGAATGGCGCTTTTGTTTGTTGTGGAAAACGGAAGACATTTGAAATAAATTTTAATGCTTCCGGATGATGTTTGTTTGTCGGTGGTTGCGGTTGTTGTCGCCGCTTGAAGGCTCGACGGATTAGGCAGGCTCGATGTCACCGAAGTAGAACTTGATGAGGTGTCGAAGGAGACAGCTGGTAGACAGCCGTAAGAGATCCAAGGACTCTCGAATCGATAAAAAAAATAATGCGGCAGCGGAAGTTCCGGGAAAGTGGAGACTCCGGTGTATGGAATGCGTTCAAGAGATGCCATCCGATTTCCTCGAAGAGGATGCGCTGTCGTGAGACTTATTCAATCTTGTCCTGGGTGAGAGATAGTACGGCGGAGTGGTTGAACTGGTGGACTGTGGAGATGAATTCGACGTGGAAGAGGTGAAACGAGGTGGTCCTTGCAGAGTTAGGCCAGAACGTGGCACTTTTATTGTCCGGAATCGATGTCTGGCCGAAAGAGACATTCTGAGTCCCTCGAGGAGACGGAAACTTTACCGGATGTGGATCTAGTCCGAAGGGCAATACTGTCTCGGCCACATCGAGCTGCTATTCCGATTGTTCCAAGCTCCGAGCCTCTTGCTGGAAGAAGGAGAGAACCGCCGCCATAAAGACGACCGCCTCCTGACTTCTCCGAGGTCATCCAAATCCAAATTAATCCAAGCGCCATTAAATGTCAAAACGCGTTCACATCGCAAGTGAAGCAAGGAAACAAATAAAACGAAAAAAAAAACGAAAAAAAAAACACCGCTAAATAATAAAGCGCAGAATAAGAGAAGCCGATTACTCATAAATACATCGTCGTCAATATGCATACATGTGAGGCAAGGCAAAAATAATCCGCGATCCACGACACCTACATACGTGCCGGCCCGCCACCACCCACCAGCAATAAATTATTTATAACGAAATGTCAAAAAAGAAAAAAAAAAAGAAACAACTAAAATTAAATTTTAAATGTATACCGTTACATGTATAAAAGAAGCGACGAATTTAATTGTAAAATCATCCCGTGGGCCTAGGACCTTAATAGTTCACAATCCACCCCCTCCCACCACCGTCCACCCACCACACACAAGATGGTCACGACGATGACGACTGGAAATAAACAAAAAAAAAAAAAAAATGAGGAAAAAAAAAGAGAAAAGAAACGACAAGTTGCGGAAATGCGAGGAACAAAAAAAAAACAAAAAAAAAAAAAAAACGAACCGAAATGTATTCATATGCATGCCAAAGGAAGAGGAAGAGATTTTATGTGTGATTTGCAATCGCCGCCCTCCCGATCGTGAGAGTAAGATGGAAATGTTTATCGGATCGTTTGTCTGTCAGCGATATCGGCAATAAATTCCAATAGATGACGTTACGCATTTCGTCAGAGTGCGGAGACGATTTGTGAACACCCCCGAGATGTTAAGGTTGGTTCCAAGTTTTGTTGTGTTTCTTGGTTTTTTTTTTTTTTTTTTGAATTTTTTGACAGCTCGCACGAACTCAAACGAACATCAGCTCATTACTCGAATGCCACTTCGTCGCTGCGCCGGGTGCGTCACCTCAAGCCGCCCCTCATGAGGTCCCTACGAGGTGTCTCTTCTTTTTTCTTTTTTAGTTTTCTTTTGTTTGACGGTTTTAAAAATAAATCTCCTCTTGCTCTTGCGCTTGCTCTTGCTCTTGTCCTCCCTCTCGGGGATTTTTTTTTGTTAATTTTAAATCATCACGTCGAAGGAAGAAGAAGAAGAAGAAGCAAATGCAAGGCTGCCAGGCTGCCAGGCAGCAGGCAACAAACGCTGACAAGACGCAGAGACCATTACCAACAATTTTTCGAAATGACAACATAAATCACTTTTGTTCTTGTTGTTGTTGTTGTTGCTGCTGACGGTGGCAGTGTTAGCCTGATTTTTGGTAGGGGACGCGGGGGGGAGGTGGGATGTGGAGAAGCAGAAGAGATGACAATATGCTCGAAATGTCAAGTGTCGTGTTGGGAACAATGTAAAAGTTGACAGAATGATCAAATGACCCTTTCTGACGTCAAGATGTTTGTTCTTTCAAATTGCTTCTGTTGCCGTTCGGTGTGCTCGCGCGCCACCATCACCGTGGGCATAGTGAGGAGGATCAGATCGGATCGGATCGGTTGTTGTGTATTTTTAGACGCATGCACGAATGCATTCGCGAGACGGGCTGTGGAGGAGGCAATTTTTGAGGTCTAATAAATGAGTTGGAGTCTGCTTTGCGCTGCCAAAAACTGTCGAAGTCGAAATGGAATGATGTGTGATGAGCGGGGGGAAGGGGGAAGGGGGGGGGGGGGGGGGGTGGGGTTGTGGGAAGAGAATGATGGTGGGTGTATAATTGGGGAAATGCCATAAGAATTTGTTTGAAGCACAGACAGTGGTTGAGATGAAGTAAGTTATGACATTTGATTCATTTGAATTGCCACTGATGGCCACTGTGATTGGTGTTGTCTTGTTGTCCATTTGGACGGGGAGGGGAACGGTGGGGGGACGGCTTGATCGACGGAAGAGGAGGAGGATCCTATCCATTCTGACATTCATCTCAATTCCCAAAAAAAAATAGGCCGCATTAAGTGAAGGGAAAAAATATGTTTAATCACATTTCGATGCAGTTTTCTTTACACAAACGTCTTCACCCATCCATGACAGAGATTTCTGATAAAAATTTGAAAACACTTTCCCATCAAATCGTCAACGAATCATCTCCAATTCCACAGTCCCCATGTTTCAAAGGAGACCTTCACGAATTTCGCTCTCAATGCCAAACCACAGCACTCCCGATAAAAAATCCTACCTTATTTCCCATCTACATTCAATTCCCTATCCATCGTGGCACCTGTCAATCTCCAATTCGTCCTAGTTCTCAAGAAATTTGGTGCACAAGACATCACTAGCTCGATTTTAGTGCCACAACGGAGGTCATCACATATTTTGTCAAAAAAAATGTGATCCCCGTCGATCCCGCTAACAAATCTCACATCCTTCGACATCTACATGAAATTTCCTTTCCATTGTGATACCGCATATCCTTGGACGCAGCCTGGTTCTCGAGAAAATCGTTTTAGAAAACATCACTAGCTCGATTCCAGTGCCACAACGGAGGTCATCACACATTTTATTAAAAAAAATTACATTCCCGTGGATCCCGTTAACAAATTTCACATCATTCAACATCTACATGAAATTTCCTTTCCATTGTGATACCGCATATCCTTGGACGCAGCCTGGTTCTCGAGAAAATCGTTTTAGAAAACATCACTAGCTCGATTCCAGTGCCACAACGGAGGTCATCACACATTTTATTAAAAAAAATTACATTCCCGTGGATCCCGTTAACAAATTTCACATCATTCAACATCTACATGAAATTTCCTTTCCATTGTGATACCGCATATCCTTGGACGCAGCCTGGTTCTCGAGAAAATCGTTTTAGAAAACATGACTAGCTCGATTCCAGTGCCACAACAGAGGTCATGACACATTTTGTCAAAAAAAATTACATCCCCGTCGATCCCGTTAACAAATCTTACATCATTCAACATCTACATGAAATTTCCTTTCCATTGTGATAACCCACATCCTTCGGCGTGTCCTAGTTCCCGAGAAAATCGCTTAAGAACACCAAACACGCATCAAATTGAGCTGGCCGAAAATGCGTTTATTTTCAGCAAAAAAATGCGACCCGAAAGCGATGCCGGTTACTGCATTTTTTCGTGAAAAATGTGTCATTTTTTCAAAAGTCGATTTTTTCACTAATTCCGCCGGAATTTCGCCCCCAAGTGGATGGGGCTGAGTGGGGTGAGGGTAGTCGAGATGAAGTGCATCAAAAAATTCGATCGGAATCGTTGGAAATTCGAGAAAAGTGCGTTTTTCGATTTTGATGACGTCAGTGAGGGCACTGAGGATCGGCGTGGGTTTTTTTCGTTTAGCTGGCAATGCTTTGCGGGTGTTGTTGGTGGTTGGGAGGGGAGCGATGTCGGCCGGTGTTGGGGACTGGGATTTAAGAATTTTGGTGGGTGGCTGAGCATTCTGGCTTGTCTTCTGATGCCTTTACTAACCGGAGGGGTTCCTCGACGCCTATACCTCGACCAGTGATGGACAAACTCCCACCATATTGACTCCCCGCTCCAGTGCTGGCTGCTGCTGCTGGCTGCAAAGCCTTCAAACTTCTCTGTGAACATTATTCCACGCCCCATGAGCATGTTTAAAGGATCCCTCACTCAGGGCTTATCGCCACAGAAGACATTCATCTTTCAAGGCAATCAACACAAAGTGCCTTTCTGTTTCCGCAAACAAACTCAAAATCGATACACATTCCAACCAAACTGCCCCCCCCCCCCCCCACCCATTGGACCACCTTTGAGTCTTTGCCAAAAAACGACTAACTTTTCATTCATACCAGCGCCAGAGCCAGGGCGCCACCTCCCCCACCGCCTCTGTGGACCATTATCCTTTCAATAAATTTCGAATTGATATTCTAATTTCCATTACCCTACCCATCGTCATATGGGTGATGGGTGATGGGTGTGTGTTGGTGGAGGGGGGGTGGATGGGGTGGATGGGGGGTCTCCTTAATAATACGAATGCCATCAGCCATCAGGAGCAACTTCATTTTCTAATAGTTTTCCTTTACAAAGCGGAAAACAACATAAGAAAATACAACAAGGACATGGGACGGTGGGCGGTGGGCGGTGGGCGACACACATAAATACCCATGACTTCGGATCCCTCTCTGCTTGTGTGTGTGTGTGTGGGTGTGTGTGCTTGGGGGAGTGTGTGTAATAAGATTTTTGCTTTTCTCAATCCCCTGTCTCTCTCTCTCTCTCTCTCTCTGGCTCGTTGTCGTCATCCATATGTGTATACAATCTCCTAATTTGATTTGTTAATTTGTCTTCGAACCGAAAGACAGCCCAGGATACACTCCCACCTTTCGGCGCGCATACATATGTGGCGCTCTGGCTCGGTCGACGGTCTGTGTACATACATGCGGATATGTACATACCCGGGATTCTTTGGAGTATCTCTTCGTCTTAAGCTGGCAAGCATCATTCTGCTCCATCCACCATCCACCAGCCACCAGCCACCATCTCGTCCTTCTTGTCAAATAGCATCTTGTGTGCCTGTGTGTGGGCTAAAGAAAATTTTCTCATTTCCTTTTTGAGATGAAGTACGTAAGTGGAAATATTTGCAGGACATGTCCGCTCCCTCTGCCATCGTTTTGCTTCTTGGCTGTGGGGGGCTTGATGGCTGGGTGGCTGGTGGTGGGGGGTTGAGGGGATTGTTTCCCTACTCAACGCTTGACAACGAACTGAAAGGAAGTAACTCGTCGACGTCTTAATGAAGCACAAACTCAAGGTATTCTCGAAGGATCAAACTCTTTCTATCTCATTCATCATTCACCTCCCACCACCCACCAACAGCACAGCACAGCACCAGCAGAGCACCTTTGTCTCAGCAGAGGATGAGTGTGAGTGGGTGTGAGTGTGTGTGTGTTGGCACAGGATGTGTATGCCCGGGGAATGTGTATGTGTCAATTTCCCCTGGAAGATTAGAAAACTATCAGGGAGGGTTGGGTTGGGTTGGCTTGCAGATGATAATTAAAGCTCTTGCGCGCCATCGATGAGTGCGGCTGGCTATGGTGGTGGTGGATGGCTCCTCTAGACAAAAGCACAAAGCGAACTCCACTTTCTGTCTTCTTGTTTCATTTCAGCAGCATGTCATCGAAAAGGAAGTCACCCCCGAATAAGTTCGAAGGCGGAGGAGGCGGCGGCGTTGGCGGTGGCGTTGGCGGAGACAGTGGCGGCATCAGTGAGGGCAGCATCGGGAGCATGGGAGGCGGCACACCAGCAGTCCCACCGTCATTTCCCGGCGAATTCATAGTCAATCAACATCAGCTGCACCAGCAGCAGGAGCACCTTAGTCATATCTTTAACACACTCAGCAACGCCGATCCACAATCTAGCACAATTTTGCCGTACTTCCATCACTTGAATCAGCAGAATCCGCTGACGGCTGCCGCAGCAGTGGCGGTCGCGGTCGCTGCGCAGCAGCAGCAGCAACATCACCACCAGAGGAGCAGCTACTTCGATGTGATCGATGACAATGAGGACGCGGTCAATATGTCGCACGACAGTCACTCGCCGCCCGGCCAGGATCAGCGACAACACATGAACAGCTCCTGCAACTATCCACCAAAGATTAACCACAGCAACGCCGCGGAGGACATCAACTATCGCGTTGACAACAAGGACAAATGTCTGGCCGATGAGGTGATCTACTCGTCATCGTCCGTCATGACGGCGAACTGCAGCCATACGGGGGGCTTTGATGGCCGACAGAGCAGTAGTCCGGCGCGACAGCAATCAGCCGCCAGCGATGCGGTGCTGGGCGAGTACGCGGCCAGCGATTGCGATGTCCTCGGCCTGGGGAAGGTGAAGACACCGAATAGCTGCGCCAGCGAGTGGAGCAAGCGAGACTGCCAGCAGCAGACAGACGACGAGGACGACGAGCTGGCCGCTGGCGATGAGGCCGATGCCACGTACATGGACGACGATGCGGACAACGTCGATGCGGAATACGGTGCCGGTGACGAGGACATCGTCCAGGTGGACAATGCCGATGCTGAAACCTTAAAATGCGAGGTAAGTTGATCAGCCTGTTTGAACCAAAAAAAAGTTACCACCCCCCACCCGCTCTTGTAAGTTGGCTAATCGAGAATTTTTCTTGTTTTTGTGATCGTTTCAGTTCAAGACCGAACCAGTTGATGAATGCTCGTTGTCACCACCAAAAAAACGATCGAAAGGCGGCAAGCACTTAGGCGCTAATTTTACTATAATCAACAACAACAACAATGATAGTAAAAATAATAATAATAACAACAACAACAACAACAATAATAACACCAACACCAATAATAATAATAATAATAGTAGTAGTAATATTAACAACGATAGTAAATTATTTCTATTAAGTAACTTAAGTGAAAATTTCAACGTAGAAACCGATCAACAACAGCACCAGCACCAGCAGCATCAGCAAACATTCGACGAGGCAGCAAGCTATAATCAAAAGTCATCAACATCAACATCCACATCATCGTCGACGACAACAACCACGACCACGGCGGCCGCATCAGTTGCAGAAGCGGCAGCAGCAGCAGCAGCAGCAGCAGCAGACATGGATGACGATGACGATGAACAGCAACACCATCAGCAGCATCAACAGCAGCAACATCACCAGCAGAGCACATCGGCAACATATAACAACAGCAACAGTGGTGCAAATAGTTTTTTAATAAAATCCGAAAACGATTATTCGTCGCTGTTGTTGAAAGGCGCCTCCAGCAATAGCAATAGTAGTAAAATTCATCATCAGCATCAGCATCAGCATCACCTGCAACATCAGCATCAACAGCAGCAGCTACAGCAACAGCAACAACAACAACAACAACAGCAGCAGCAGCATTCAACAGCATTGTTGCAACAATTTTGTAATTCGAGCTTCGGCAACAGCAATCAGAGTCGACAGGCACTCAGCAATAATTTAGACAATAGTAGAGACTACAACAACACATATTACAACAACATTAGCAATAACAACAACACCACTATGAACAGCAATAATAGCAACAACAACAACGGCAGCAATAACAGCAGTAGCAATACGAACAAGAACAACAACAACATGAACTGCAGCAGTAGCAGCAGCAGCAGTAGCAATAACAACAACGCCAGCACCGCCACCACGATCACCACGAACGTGTTTAGTGATGCCATCAACAGTGCCGGTGCTAGTGGCGGCGGTCTTACGTCAAAGCGTACAATGGACGATGTTGTTAAGCGGTTGACAAACAAAATGCGTAGCAATTCCGTGACAGACTTACGTCAGAGTGGCAGCAGTTCACCAACATCAGTGAATTTGAGGTAAGTCGATTTTTGTTTTGTTTTTTCTTCTTCTCAATTATGATGGGTGACAGGTGAGTGGTGACAAATGACTGATGACGGCCCACCGACAGGGCACCGATTATTGAGGTGATTTTGAGGCAAATCAAAGGATGGCCGTTGATTCGATGACGGATTGGGGGTTGATGGGTGAGATCGATGTGGATTAGAATGGACATGGGCAGTCCTTCCAGTCAGAGTTGGACAATAGAGTAATCACTCGTGTCGTGAGTCATTGTGTGCCATTGCGAGTGGAGGTAGGTGAGAGATGTGCCGGGGTTTCTTGGTTTCCCATAAGAAAGGGGCGACTGCATCAAGTCCCCTTGAATAACATTCTCAGACCAGTCCCTTCTGAGGAAGAACACAATCCACACAGACCCCATAGAGAACGTCCCATCCCTTGTTTGACAAGATTTCATCGAAAAGACGCAACATACCCTCAGGCGTGTATAAGGACTTTGATGCCCGACTTCAAAATCGTCTCATTTTAGCACTCTCGTGTGGATTTCCTTCTAATTTACCACCAACACGTCATGCTCCATCTCCACTCACTCCACTCCACCCATCACACATCCAAGAACCTGCAGAAAATTCGAAAAAATCAAGACAAAGCAAGCAAGCTCCACCCAGGCACGCTTCCAACTTCACCATCGTCTCATTTTCGCACTCCCGGGTGGATTTCCTTCAAATTTGTAACCAATACATCATACTCTATCTCCCCTCACTCCACTCTATCCAACTCAGGTTCAAGAAACAGCGAAATTTTAGAAAAAATCAACAAATTCTGACTAGATCTCATACACGCAAGCTTCCAACTTCGAAATCGTCTCATTTTCTTAATTTCGCGTCGATTTCCACCAAATTTTCGATGCACACTTCACAATCCCCCTCCTCCCACACCACACCACCCATTTTTCATCCAAAACACGGCGGAAATTTCGAAAAAATCGATTTTGAAAAAATTGCACTCTCGCAGCAGAAAAAGTCGACTCAAATGGTTTCACAATTTACTGCATTTTTTGGGGCGAAAACATGCATTTTCTCGATTTTCCAAGAAAACCCCGCTTTTCCTCGGGAAACGCCTTGAGATCATAGTTTCGACTGTCCCCTTCACAACTGCATCACTTTTAATTGGATTCCCGGCAGTTTTCGTGCAAAATTCGACGATTTAAAGTTGAAATTGCACACTGTGACGTCACGCGATGAGCCTCAGCTGGGGTGAGTAGCGGAGTCCCTGGCTGTAATTTCGGCACATAAACGAGGTCATCTCGGGTGGATGGAGCTGAGATGGGGATCACTTGTCCAGAAGGCGGTGCGGGGCGCCCCGGGAGGGTGGTTGTCCAGAGCATCGACGAAAAGAAACAAGAGCAAAACTGACTGAATTCCTGCACCAACACAAAATAAAACAAAACAACAATTTAAGCTTCCATTTGGGAATTTATTTGCTTATGTGATTGAACAAGGCTTGTTACAACCAGCGCACCAGTATCTGCACGATCAAGAAGAGCAGCACGTACGCAATCAGAATCCGCCGGTCCAACTCATCCATTTCGGCAATCATTTCAGTCAAAGTATACATCTTCCAGAAGAATAATTCACTCGCTTGTATATTGTTTTAGAACGTTGCTTAGAACACCACTGTCTCGGTCACTGTCACTGGAACAACTGAATGTCACATCAGAGCAGAGAGCGATCGGCCGATGATCGATTTCCATCGAAGCGAGGATTATGTTCGTTTTTTTTACATATTCGCGGAATAATTGTCTTGGGCTGTCGCTTCCAGAAAACTGCCGACGAGACATGATCTTCCGGAAATTGAGTGTTGCTGTGTTCGTGCCGTGGTAGTAGTTTTCTGGTGAGTTTATGTGATTTTGCACAGTACCATGGGGAGGTCCAGACGCGGCCAGATGAATCAATTAGCAGACCACACGTTGGCTGGGTGGCCGTAAACTTCACCCAAGACCGTAGAGAATCGGGTTACGTCTCATATCGCGCGTTAGCTAGAATGGTCATCTGTCTCCGGGCCAGACCAGACGGATGACGTTAAATGACGAACGTGCCAAATTAGGATTCCGCGGCATTTTACGACCTCATCACAGAACACACAGAACCGAGGGCATGTGTCGTCTCCTGGTCTGTGTCTGGACTGTGAACTCTGTTCAGTTGAATGGGTCAACGGCATTTGGAGGAAATACATATAAGAGCACTTCAAGATCACAGGCACGTCAGCAGAAGTGCGGGCCCAGGTGACGTCCCTCAACCCTGACAGCATTTTGGCCAAGAATTGTGAATGGTCGTGTGGAGGGATTGAAGGCAGAAGCGTGCCCTTTAAGATGAGGCACCAATCATTGATCTCCTCGTTCAGACAGAAAAGTTATGTGTACGCAAGTGTAGTGAGTAGGGACAAAAATCTGCCTGATGTGACCTACAATTGCACACAATCCAAAAGTCGTAAGCCTGGTCTAGACGCTTCTACAGGCCAATTGAAGACCGAAGCGTGCTCTCACTCCACTCCACCCATTTGTCATCCAAAATAAGGTGAAAATTTCGAAAAAATCAAGAAAATTCAAGCAGACCTCCTGTTTGCCTACATTTTCCGACTGCCGACCTCGACCCCGTCTCATTTTCGCATTTTCGCGTCGATTTCCTTAAAATTTTCGATGCACACTTCACAATCCCCTTCCCCCCACTCCACTCCACCCATTTGTCATCCAAAACATGGCGGAAATTTCGAAAAAATCAAGAAACTTCAAGCAGTCCTCTTGTTTGATTACATTTTCCTACTGCCCGACCTCGACCCCGTCTCATTTTCGTATTTTCGCGTCGATTTCCACCAAATTTTCGATGCACACTTCACAATCCCCCTCCCCCCACTGCACTCCACCCATTTTTCATCCAAAACACAGCGGAAATTTCGAAAAAATCGATTTTGAAAAAATTGCACTCTCGCAGCAGAAAAAGTCGACTCAGATGGTTTCACAATTTACTGCATTTTTTGGGGCGAAAACATGCATTTTCTCGATTTTCCAATAAAACCCCGCTTTTCCTCGGGAAACGCCTTGAGATCATAGTTTCGACTGTCCCCTTCACAACTGCATCACTTTTAAATGGATTCCCGGCAGTTTTCGTGGATAATTCGACGATTTAAAGTTGAAATTGCACACTGTGACGTCACGCGATGAGCCTCAGCTGGGGTGAGTGGCGGAGTCCCTGGCTGGAATTTCGGCACGTAAACGAGGTTATCTCGGGTGGAGATGGTGAGATGGGGATCACTTCTCTAGGAGGCGGTGCGGAGAGCGTGTTTCAGTCGAAAATTGGCCGCGAGAGGGTGGTTGTCCAGAGCATCGACGAAAAGAAACAAGAGCAAAACTGACTGAATTCCTGCACCAACACAAAATAAAACAAAACAACAATTTAAGCTTCCATTTGGGAATTTATTTGCTTATGTGCTTGAACAAGGCTTGTTACAAATAGCGCACCAGGTAGAGCATGATCACGAAGAGCACCACGACCACGATCAGAATCCGACGGTCGATGTCATCCATTTCGGTAATCCTTTCAATAAATTTCATCTTCCACAAGAATGATTCACTCGCTTGTATATCGTCTCAGAACGTTGCTTAGAACACCACTGTCTCGGTCACTGTTACTGGAACAACTGAATGGCAGCTCAGAGCTGAGAGCGATCGGCCGATGGTGGATATGGATTTCTAATCGATATGTGCGGCGCCACAAATTCAGCTGGTTTACATTAATTGTCGCGAAATGAGTGTATTGGGCTGGGGGCTCTTCCAGAAAACTGCAGAAACATGATATCGGAAAGCTGTTGCGACTTACGGACTTCGTGCCGTGGGAGCAGTTTTCTGTTTATGTGATTTTATGCGCTATCATGGGAACGCGGCAAGAGGAATGACTGCGATGACTAGGCGCACTCCAGTGCGGCCGTAAAAATTGTGGCACGTCAGCAGAAATGAGGGCACAGGCGACGCTTGGCGACGGAAGCGTTAAGATGACGCACCAATCACTGACCTACTCGTTCAGACCGAAAAGTTATGCGTACGCAAGTGCAGTCAAGAAGGACAAAAATCTGCCCGATGTGACCTACAATTGTGCACAACCCAAATGCCGTCGACTGAGTCGAGACGCGTGCATTGCCCATTTGTCTGCGACGGTTCGCGGCCTCAAACATTTTTCAACATTTTTTTGGCATTTTTCGAGAAAATTTTTCTGAAGTACTAGTCGCCCAGAAATGGTAGTAGGTGGGTTTTTGCCAAATTGAATTCTTTGACATTGAATATCTCGGCAACGGAAGGACATAGGAAGAAAGTAATGATGGGGTCTTGTAGGGCATGACTTCGTCTTCAAGACACACATAGGGGATCGAGATAAGTTCCGTTATTTGCGTCTTATTTTTTGAAAAAATTGTTATTTGTACGTTTTTGTATAGGATTTCGACTGGGGACTGCGTATGTTTGTGTGGAGGGATTGAAGGCCGAAACGTGTCCTTTAAAACAAGGCAGCAATCATTGATCTACTCCATCAAACAAAAAAGTTAGAGCACAAAGTCTGCTAATGGTTCGGAGATATTTTGGAGCTTGTGTGACATACTGACTTACTGTACGTTGGCGTGGGTGTACTCTAGTGCGATTGTTAACTCATTCGCAGATCATAGAGGACGTGCAGTGCGGTGTCTGAACTCTGATTGTGTGCCTGGCTCGCCAAGCCCAATCGCAAATATCGCCAAACGCCCCGCACATCGATCGAGTTTAATGCTCAGCGAGCAGTTACATGATTGCGATATTAACAATTCATAATTTTGAAACTGCCAACCACCGATTTTCAATCGTTATTACCGCCATTTCACCACCGCCTCCCTTTAACCCAGCGCCCCATGGAAATTGAGTGCGCAAACACACACACACACACACAGAGAGCCAACCAGAGGGAGACACGGTCGAAGGAGATACAAATTACCATCCGGGCACAACCACCACCAGGAGCCAAACCGTTTTCATTACAATATCGACGAATCATTAACCTTTTTCCCGGCATTAATGTTTAATGCTTCCCTCGACCGAGCGGACTGGTCGGGTCTCTTGCTCCCTCGGTCTCCCCCCTGTGCGCCAGTGCTTGACTCTGATGAGCCACAGAGGTTGGTGCTGGCGGTGGTCCTGCCGATGGTGAGGGTGAGGCGATATTTTTGGGATAAGGACGATTGAATGGCTGTGTTTTAGAGAATGATATTATTCGTTTATATCGGTATTTCTGGCTGGAATTAAATCCGCATCCGGATTTGGGGTGAGGGGGCCAACGGAAAAACCATCGGATGCGGTTGAGGGGCGCCGTGATTTGCTGACAATCTATCTCACCCTTTCGCCGATAGTTTCGATTGAGACGAAGGCTCGATCTCGGATGTTCGTACGCTCCCCAGAGCCGTTACGATTACGAAAAAAAAAATCCACATTCAATCGTCAAGCCAGACTATCGCTCGCATCACCGAAACAAAAAAAAAACTCATTGTCTTGCGTTCGAGATAAACTTTCGCACTGGCGTGTCTAATTAAAGACCGCACGCCACACACCGATGACGTCGGGCGTCTATTCTCGGCCATTTGTAGGAAGTTAATAACAAACCTGATAACAATACGACACGTCGATCCCACTGGTCCACTGGTCACTGGTCACTGGTCACTGGCTGATGGTCTATTTGTGGTGGCGTGCTCAGCACATCAGAGCCGTCAAACGTGACGGGAAGGCCGTCAGAGTGGGCCACCGAATTGTGTGTGTGCCTGATAAGCCCAACTGGCCGGAGGCTGCCCCCAAAAAAAAAGTTCACTGCGCAGATCGTAAACAATGCCAAGTTTAGTGCGAAACAATGATAAGCCACCACCGTCGGATCTGGGTCATTCAATGGAGAATGAAAATATGTGCCACTCTGCGGTGTGTGAGAGGGTGGGAGATGTGTAGGGTGGTTATAGATTTAAACAAAAAAATTGTTTAATTGTGTAATGTCTTGTGTCTTGTCTCTATTTGCAGCGAAAATATGTCACCGTCACCGAACTCGCTGCTGGCGAGCCTTGAGTACAACGCCGGAACGGGCACCGTGCACGACAAGGAGCGCAAGCTGACCGAGATGATACGCCAGCTGCAGATAATAAGGGAACGCTTGCTGACACAGGTGAGTGCTTGATTTTGTTACGGTGTTAGTTTCCCTCTGACCTTCGACGGAACAACTTCTCGGTCTCTGTCAATAACAGATGGAGGAAAAACCGCCCCCTCCCCCATATCCAACCCCAGCACACCTTCGTATGTCTGCCGGCAGAACGGTGGTGCGAGGGTTGCGAGGGGTGCGATTTGATTTGAGTGACATGACTCCCTCACACCGCCAGCGGTTGACACTCAATGAATACCAAGTGGGGCCGGGCAATTATGGCGGGCAGATCGACAATCTCCCCCGAGAGGAGCGTGTGCCAATTGGGGATGACTTTGGTGTGAAGGCATTTGCATGAGAAAAGCCCTTTTTTTTTTTTTTTTTTTTTGGTTTTGTTGCCCCAGAATGTCGCACGTACGTCGTTCAGTCCTTTGTAGTCGCTGAGATTGTGCGTAGCTGAAGATGAAGACATGACGCTGGCGAAGGACGGCGACGGAGAAAGGACGAAGTGACGCATAAAATATGAATGAGTGGGTTTTTTTTTTGGGTTAGGCATGCAGCTCGCGGGGATGGACGCATGGAAATTAGGTGACAAGCGATCGTTGCTGTGGAATGTGCGCGGAGGACGTGGAACGGGGCGGATTTGATTTTGCAACTGCTTGGAGGAGACCACGAACAGGTCATCGGCAACTGGTACGCGAAAGCAGCTCGTTCACAGAATGACTGGCGACGTTGCCGGAAATGTCAGGAGGAAGCCCTTGGACAACAGACTTCGTTGCCATCAAGTGTCCTGTTTGCAGAGACCGCTGTAATCTTTGAAATTTGATTTGAAAATTTGCCCAACTTCCCGGAGAAGCAGCATCTCCACATATCCTCAACTCTGCTGTCTCCATCTTGCCACCTCCACTCTGTGTGTGTGTGTGTGTGTGTGCCTCTCTCTCTCGGTCTCCCTCTTCACTCAACGTCCCTTTCTCCATCTCTCTCTCCCTCTCTCGCTCTCTCTCTCAGTCTCTCTTTCAGTCAGTCTGTGTTCTGAGGGATAAATCGGAGCCAATCGGTTTTAAAGATTACCCCTTAAAACAACTCTTGTGTGTGCCCCCATTGTTTGGCAACGGTTTTGGTTGGCCAGGAGGATATATTCCTTTGCCGCATGCAGTGGTCCTTCTTATACATAAAAACCCCCCTTTTGTCTGCAGTTACAAATGGAAAGCAGCAGCAGAACAGAACAGCAGAGGCAAACAAAGCGACCAAGAGTGGGGTCTTGTTTTCTTTTTTTTTTTTTCCTTTGTCCCTCTCTTCCCATTCAACAAACTGCGTCCATATCCGAACACCGGATCCTTTTGTAATTGAGCATGTCCTTTTCATCGATTATCCTTTCCGTCTATCAAAACGTCCCCCCCCCCCCATCCCCCGGCAAGCACACACAAACACAGCCGTACACATCCGCCCCAGTTGATAATTATTCTCGTTGTCGTCTTCGTCAGCCTCTCAGTGCAGTTCCCGCAACCACACTGACACACAAACACACACACACACACACATCAAATCATACCCCCCCAGCTGCTGTTTCTTTAAGGATAACCCAGCGCCAGTCAAAGGATATGAATAAAAATGTTTCAATAAAAAGGATAAAACAAATGAAACCGAAATCTAAACCAAATGCACCTGTCTTTGTCAGACTCCGTGGCTCTCTGTCTCTCTCTCTCTTGCTCGCCCATTTAATCGCTCCTTTCGTCGTCCTCGCAGCAGCACGCATAGAAATTTCCATTCACATTTGCATCGCGTTGGTGGTCCTTTTGTATCCAATGCTAGTCCTTTTGTCTTCGCTCCCTCATCTGATCCGTTGGATGCTGCCTGCCGCTGGTGCAGACAATGAGGTGAAACTCCATGGGATACAGTTCGATGATTAGTTACCCTATGACGGTGTGGGCGACAATGATCGCGTCGAAAACTGGGTCTGAACGTGAGTCGCTGGCTCAGATGAGAGGTTGATTGGGTGACGTACGTGCCCGGCGGTGGTTTTGTGCAACAACAAGTGTTGTTGGGGGTGGTACAGCAGACAACAGCGATTGTCATCAGATTTGCGGTCAGTTTTCGGTGTTCGCTGTCCAAAAGTAGGCTATTCAAAGTCAAACAGCGAGCGATTCCCATTCGAAGTGTGCTCGTGAATGGTGCGAGATGAGATTTCCTTGGACAAATGTGAAAAGATGCTCCCATCTCGACCTAGCCTCCCCCCCCCCCGCCCACCTTTTGAAAAGAGAATGTAGAAGCGTCCTATTCACATTCAGAGCAGCAGCAGCAGCAGCAGCAACAAAACAAAACAACAGAGCAGGGAACAAAATGAAGAAAGATGAACTTTAGCACATACAGCACGAAATAAAGGATCCCATACACAACAGTAATCCTTGGGATTTCGCACAAAAGCCTCGCATACACGCTTATTCATGAACCTCCTCCTCCACCATCTCACACACACCCACAGAGAGACCACCTATATCATCTTTCGAAACAGACCCGATACAATTCTGAAAACGCTTTTGTGAAATAAATACCAAAGAATCCTTATTCCAACCATATCCTACTAGGCACAGTGAGAGCTATTCAGCCACCTAGTCCACCCGCTCTCGTGTATGTCCCGATTTTTGTTCGTTTGCCTCACTCTCTCTCTTTCTCTCTCTTTGCCTCACCCTAGGACACCCAGTCCCGCTTCTCGGTGTTCTGTTGTCTGTTTGTTCTTCTGTTTGTGTGTGTGTGTGGTGGGTGTGTGTGTGTGTGTAGGTTTGTGTCTCCTCTCTCACATAACAACGAGGGCAAGTATGAGAAAGAAATGAAATAAAAATGCATTATATATCCGCATATCCTTCCCAAGTGAATGGATGTGGGTGGTAGGGTGGTAGGGTGGTAGGGTGGTAGGGTGGTAGGAGCTGTTTCGGTCGACAACAGAATAACAGGATGAAACAAAAGCATCACCAACAGCATCATCGCCAGCAACAACAACGACGACAACACAAATAACAAAAAAAAAAAAAAAAAAAAAACTAGAAGAAAAAAAGGAAAAAAAAAAAAAAAAAACGGAAACAAGGATGTAGCGCTTTTCTTTTCTTCCTTGTCGCTTTTATGTTTGATATTTGCACAACGAACGTTGTATGCTGTGCTCCCCATGATGTGTCACTGTGTATACGTAAGAGAATTCATGTGAGTCCTTCTCTTTCGTTCTGTGACTAGGAGTCGACATCTCTCGCTCTCCTGCCCCGTCCCCTCCCACCGGCACCATCAGCCCCCTCTGATCTGCTGCTGCTGTGTGTTGTGTCTCTCTCTCTCTCTCTCTGTGTGAGTGAATTATGTACACAAAGAAAAAATGAGGAGTATCCTTTCTTCTTCACTTCGTTTCGTTTTGGTTCTGTTCTTCTTCTGTTTTTTGTTTTTTCTTTTTTTTTTTCTGCCTCATATTTCCACTATTCTCTGTGTTCTTTCTCTGTGTGTTTTTCTATGTTCTATGTTTTTGTTTTGCAATTCTACCGAGGAAAACTATGAAAAGAAATATCACACAATGCGAAGAAGAAGAACAAGAAGCCACCAGTATCCTACAAGTACCCATCCAGAGATCCTCGGAGAGAATAACTAAGCGGATTGGGGGGCAGGCGGGGTGGGCAATGGGAAATGGAAAAGAAAAAAATGTTCATCTATAGAGGGAAACGTAAAAAGAAAAGCTTTTTGTGTCCTTTTTGCTCCTCGCGACGTGGGTGGGGGTGGGGTTGGGTCTTGGGGGATTGGCGGGAGCTTATGCCAACCGAAGGGTGTTTGAAAAGAATGATAAACCTCCTCTCCTCCCCTCCATGGTGGTGATGGAAAGAAGAATATAACCCCGAACGAGAACTAGATCCTCTTGACTCCCTAACCAGGATCAGCCAGGTGTGTGTATGTGTGTTTGTGTGTGTGTTTGTGTGACGGTGGGTTGGGTGGTTGAATATAAATGATGGACTGTGCGGAATAATAGGAGCAGCAGGACTAACAAAGACTGACTAACGGATGTCTGCATTGCATTTTTTTTTCTCATTCTCTTTTTGGTATTTTTTTTTCTTTTTGTTTTGCTTCATTTTTGTGTGCTCTTTAAATTGTGTGCAATGTCCTCGATCTTTGTTGGTTTTGTGGAGGAATTTTTTTTTTCTTTCTTTCTTTCTTCCCAAGGAGAAGTGCTTGCTCTCGAAGCGGTGACTTCTGCCTGGGCCGTCAGAAATGACGGACGACGCCCGTCCACTTCGTCGGATATGTAGGACGATGCTCCTTCTGCCATCGTCGTCAGAAATGTCGTTCGACTTTGTCGAAAATCTGGGACGACTCCCATAAACGTCAGAAATCTATGACGACTCTCTTTCTGCCTTTCTTGTCAGAAATGTTGCACGAATCCCTTAAACTTCGTTAGAGATCCATGACGACGCTCTTTCTGCCTTCTTCGTCGCACAACTCCCTTAAACTTCGTCAGAAATCTACGACGACGCTCTTTCTGTCTTCTTCGTTGCACGACTCCCTTAAACCTCGTCAGAGATCTATGACGACGCTCTTTCTGCCTTCTTCGTCGCACAACTCCCTTAAACTTCGTCAGAAATCTACGACGACGCTCTTTCTGTCTTCTTCGTCGCACAACTCCCTTAAACTTCGTCAGAAATCTACGACGACGCTCTTTCTGTCTTCTTCGTTGCACAACTCCCTTAAACTTCGTCAGAAATCTCGCACGACACCCGTCCAGTTCGTCAGAAATCTATGACGACATTTCTTTTGCCTTCTTCGTCAGAAATCTGGCACGGCTCCCTTAAACTTCGTCAGAGATCTATGACGACGCTCTTTCTGCCTTCTTCGTCGCACGACTCCCTTCGACTTCGTCAGAAATCTATGACGTCTCTCCTTCTGCCTCCTTCGTCAGAAATCTCGTTCGACGCCCGTCCACTTCGTCAACAATTTCGCCCGCCGCCCGCGTCCACTCCGTCAAGCAATGCGTCTCTAAATTTAGGTCATCGTCGCGAATGCCTCGTCTGTCTACTCTCGATGTAAACTGCTCCCTTTGTGCCGCCAGTCCATGCATCGCCTTGACCGCGCCACTCCATCCATAAGTTGACCCATTTTTTGTTCGCAATGTTTCAAGTCCTTTCGACCAGTCCCACAAGTACCCGGCGCCATCCTTCACTGCATTTCCCATAAAAAAAAAAAAAAACAATCGAAGTCCGCCAAAAAAACGTTCACAGTGCTCGCAAAAAAAGAAAAAAAAACCCACCTATTCACGACTTCAACGTTCGATTGGTCGCAAATATCAGTCACCGGGGTGGGGGCGAGAGGGAGAGGGTGAAAAAAAAAAAAACGAAGCACACCATAATGGCGTTAATCAACCGTTATTGCTCTATTTAGTGCAAAAGTGATAAAATTTTTTTTAGTTGCTCCTTTTTTCCCCCGAAAGAGATTGTATCGAAAAAAAAATGATGTGCCCACCCCCCGGCCCCCCAGTCCATCGACGGGTAAACAAATAAATGAACTGGACCCAGTCGGCTGTGGACGCGGAAACAGATTGAAATTAAAAGCCGCCCCCCCCCCTACACACACACGCACACATGAACAAGCGACTTTCAATAAATTGGAACCGATTGGAGGCTGAAAATTCTTTTATCAAACCACCCTACCCACCCACCCACTGATGTCTATCATTCACTGAATTTGATTGGATCCGGTGTGTGCTTTTTTTTAGTTTATTTTATTTTTATTTTTTTTTTTTTTTGTTCATTAAATGACCGAAGAATGTCCTCTGATTTCGGGTTTATTCTCCATCCGTGGCGAGGAGAGGACGTAAAATCAAATATTTCATCACAAACTGAATGTCCAGTCGGGCGGGAGGGTCGCGCGATGGTCGGTTATCAGATTGATGAGCGCGATAACAATGCCGAGTGTGTGTGGCGGCGATCCTGGTTGGGTGTATCCGATGCTGCTCGCTCTCGCTATCGCTCGCCCTCCGTCAATAGCGCAGCGCAACGAAGCGGAGCCACTGAATAAATTATTAATCATATCGAATGGTCGTCGACATCGTCGTTGTCGTTGGTGTCCTACTCCACTCTCTCTGCCGCCCCGCCCCCACCCACGGTTCGGTGTAGTAATGTGTACCGTTTTTTCGTTGTTAAATAATAAATAATTGCAATTACAGATTTAATTAATTTTTCCGAATTTTTTTCCCATATTTTTGTGATTTTTTTTTGCTCCTTCCATTTTTCATTTTTTTTTGTTGGTTCCCGCGGAACCGGTGGGCGTTGTGAAGAGATGGACGCCCGGTTGTTGTCATATTGTGACTGCAGTCAGCTGGAACGGATTAAGTATTAATGAATGGCAATTGCAATAAAATGCATCATATTATCCAGTTTATCTAGGACGTGGATAATTATATAAATTCGATGAGTTGAGATTTTTTTTCCTCGTTTTTATGGAATTTTTTTTTTTTCATAATTGTTCGTGATTTAATTCAATTCACGCGAATTACTGATGCATTCAGCGAGATTGCAACTGATCCAGCATATTTACTGGTAGTCTGTATCTCGCATTGATGGCAGCCTCAAGAGACTCTCGTTCACCCAGAGCCTCAGCGCGCATCTCGAGGTGGGACGAAATAGAGACGATCTTCGAATAACGATGGACTTGTTCCAGAGCTCGGACTGCAGCGTCTGTCCCTTCTGAGGGTGAACACAATCCACACAGATCCCATAGAGCGGGCATCCCATCCCTGGTTTGCCGTGATTTCATCAAAAAAATCGCAACATACCCTCAGGCGTGTATGAGAACTTCGATGCCCGACTTCAACATCGTCTCATTTTACCACTCCCGGGTGGATTTCCTTCTAATTTACCACCAACACGTCGTGCTCCATCTCCGCTCACCCCATTCCACCCACCACACATCCAAGAACCTGCAGAAAATTCGAAAAAATCAAGACAAAGCGAGCAAACTCCACCCAGGCACGCTTCCAACTTCATCATCGTCTCATTTTCGCACTCCCGGGTGGATTTTCTTCAAATTTGTAACCAATACATCATACTCTATCTCCCCTCACTCCACTCTATCCAACTCAGGTTCCAGAAACAGCGAAATTTTAGAAAAAATCAACAAATTCTGCCTAGACCTCATACACGCAAGCTTCCAACTTCACCATCGTCTCATTTTCTTAATTTCGCGTCGATTTCCACCAAATTTTCGATGCACACTTCACAATCCCCCTCCCCCCACACCACACCACCCATTTTTCATCCAAAAAAAGGCCCAAATTTCGAAAAAATCGATTTTGAAAAATTTGCACTCTCGCAGCAGAAAAAGTCGACTCAAATGGTTTCACAATTTACTGCATTTTTTGGGGCGAAAACATGCATTTTCTCGATTTTCCAAGAAAACCCCGCTTTTCCTCGGGAAACACCTTGGGATCATAGTTTCGACTGTCCCCTTCACAACTGCATCACTTTTAAATGGATTCCCGGCAGTTTTCGTGGATAATTCGACGATTTAAAGTTGAAATTGCACATTGTGACGTCACGCGATGAGCCTCAGCTGAGGTGGAAATCCCTGACTGGAATTTCGGCACATAAACTAGGTCATCTCGGGTGGATGGAGCTGAGATGGGGATCACTTGTCCAGAAGGCGGTGCGGGGCGCCCCGGGAGGGTGGTTGTCCAGAGCATCGACGAAAAGAAACAAGAGCAAAACTGACTGAATTCCTGCACCAACACAAAATAAAACAAAACAACAATTTAAGCTTCCATTTGGGAATTTATTTGCTTATGTGCTTGAACAAGGCTTGTTACAACCAGCGCACCAGTATCTGCACGATCAAGAAGAGCAGCACGTACGCAATCAGAATCCGCCGGTCCAACTCATCCATTTCGGCAATCATTTCAGTCAAAGTATACATCTTCCAGAAGAATAATTCACTCGCTTGTATATTGTTTTAGAACGTTGCTTAGAACACCACTGTCTCGGTCACTGTCACTGGAACAACTGAATGTCACATCAGAGCAGAGAGCGATCGGCCGATGATCGATTTCCATCGAAGCGAGGATTATGTTCGTTTTTTTTACATATTCGCGGAATAATTGTCTTGGGCTGTCGCTTCCAGAAAACTGCCGACGAGACATGATCTTCCGGAAATTGAGTGTTGCTGTGTTCGTGCCGTGGTAGTAGTTTTCTGGTGAGTTTATGTGATTTTGCACAGTACCATGGGGAGGTCCAGACGCGGCCAGATGAATCAATTAGCAGACCACACGTTGGCTGGGTGGCCGTAAACTTCACCCAAGACCGTAGAGAATCGGGTTACGTCTCATATCGCGCGTTAGCTAGAATGGTCATCTGTTTCCGGGCCAGACCAGACGGATGACGTTAAATGACGAACGTGCCAAATTAGGATTCCGCGGCATTTTACGACCTCATCACAGAACCGAGGGCATGTGTCGTCTCCTGGTCTGTGTCTGGACTGTGAACTCTGTTCAGTTGAATGGGTCAACGGCATTTGGCGGAAATACATATAAGAGCACGACAAGATCACAGGCACGTCAGCAGAAGTGCGGGCCCAGGTGACGTCCCTCAACCCTGACAGCATTTTGGCCAAGAATTGTGAATGGTCGTGTGGAGGGATTGAAGGCAGAAGCGTGCCCTTTAAGATGAGGCACCAATCATTGATCTCCTCGTTCAGACAGAAAAGTTATGCGTACGCAAGTGTAGTGAGTAGGGACAAAAATCTGTCTGATGTGACCTACAATTGCACACAATCCAAATGTCGTAAGCCTGGTCTAGACGCTTCTACAGGCCAATTGAAGACCGAACCGTGCTCTCACTCCACTCCACCCATTTGTCATCCAAAACAAGGTGAAAATTTCGAAAAAATCAAGAAAATTCAAGCAGTCCTCTTGTTTGATTACATTTTCCTACTGCCCGACCTCGACCCCGTCTCATTTTCGTATTTTCGCGTCGATTTCCACCAAATTTTCGATGCACACTTCACAATCCCCCTCCCCCCACTGCACTCCACCCATTTTTCATCCAAAACACAGCGGAAATTTCGAAAAAATCGATTTTGAAAAATTTGCACTCTCGCAGCAGAAAAAGTCGACTCAAATGGTTTCACAATTTACTGCATTTTTTGGGGCGAAAACATGCATTTTCTCGATTTTCCAAGAAAATCCCGATTTTCCCCGGGAAACACCTTGGGATCATAGTTTCGACTGTCC
>OU026150.1:1617015-1628786 GCA_907269125.1 Eristalis pertinax
CTCTTTCGCCTCAACTGTGTGTCGGTGGGTCCCCATTTATTGCGCTCTCTCTCTCTCTCTCTCTCTCGGGCGTGCACACAGATGTCTCAATCATCTGCAAATGTATGGGCGTGTGCACGGGCATATCCTTGAAGGAGTTCCACAAGTAAATTGTTAACCGAAAAAATAATACAATGTCTTTTGCTATTTCTTCTCTGCGCTGGATAGAGCAGATACATGGTTCCTGTGTCTTGTCGTCATCGGAATACAAGACAGGAGATGAAATAGGGATGACTGCCACCCCCTCTCCCACTCCCCCTGCCGGCAACCGGTGCCAGAGGGTGTGTGTGTGTGTGAGGATGCGGGAGGGAGCTGCTGCCCCCCCCGTCCTGTAGGTGTGTGTTTCTTTCCTCGAAAAGAAGAAAAAATGTATGTTTTTTTTTTGTTGTTGTTGTTGTCCTTAAACGTTTCGTACATAAGAGTGAATATTAATCCTTGCTGCTGCTGCTGCTGTTGTACCACTTGAGTGGGCGATATACGGGGCTGGCTTATAGTCCACCCCCCTCCCCCCCCAGCCGCCGCATTCGTACGAGCGTACGGATTTCAAAAGTGGTAGGGACTCTTGAGAAAATATTCCAATTGCATCACTAGAGCTATGATGCGAAACGGATATACACAGTGTGTGGATGGGGATGGGATTGGGGATGTGTGTGTGTGTGTTTGACTTGTTCCAACTGGTTCGTCTATTCGTTGTTCGCACAAGGCAGCGAGAGAGATGGACAAGGAGATCGACTGTAAAGGATGGATGGAAAAGATTTTGAAAAGAAAAACTCCTAAGGATACTTCCTCTCGTGCACAATTCGTAAAATGGATGAGTTTTGTAATCCTAACATACACCCCCCCCCCCCCCCCCCCCCAACCCCTTCATCCTCTCCCGACCACCCCCACTCGCTGAAGAGTTAAAATCATGACGTTGGCGGGATGGGGGTCGAGATGAATAAATGAATTCATTCGACAATGTCGTGCAAGGAGTAAAAGTCGACTCGACGACCGATGAGCGTGCGTTAGTCTGTCTGCCTGTGTGCGTGTGTCTGTGTGTGGTTTAAGGAGATAAACAAGTGTGTGATGGATTAAAACGGTCTCCAGGCGAAAATAACAAAAAAAAAAACAAAAAAAAAAAGTGAACTAATTGAATTGGGAAGGAAGCAGAATTTCGGGATCAGAGTGCAGAGTGCAGAGTAAGTGATCTCCTTCATCATCCACCCCCTCCCCCAGCTTCCATCAGTGCGTCAAGCAACTCTGCTGTCAGCACGATCTCATGATAGAGTTGTCTTTGGCGACTGTTGAGGTCGCGATCTCCTGATAGAAGTGTCTTTGGTGACTGTTGAGGTCGTTCTATGTACCTCCGGTCGATGGAATCCACTACCGAGAGACGGCAGCTTTTCAGACGCGAGGAAGCCGACAACCCAGACGCCCGTCTCTTGTCACGTTGTCCCCCTGGATCGGCGGATTCCTCCTCTGATTTCCCCCACAATTGCCTCTGAAATCGAAGACCTCGTTCTATGTGCGACGAGTAGTCTCCATCGGCCTCCCCCAGGTCTGACATGGACATCAAAACTTGACACGTCGCTCGTCTCCATTCCATCTTGTGCCAGTCGTCAATGTGGTTCTAGCCTGGTCCTTCCTGAGATGATTCACCCACTGATTGACCGCCTCGTCGGGGGTTCCCTCAAGAAAGAGACGATCTTGCGAAGGCGACTGCATCAAGTACCCTTGGCGGACGTTCACAGACCTGTCCCAGACCTCCGGCTGCACCGTCTGCCCCTTCTGAGGGAGAACACAATCCACACTGACCCCATAGAGCCCGTCCCATTCCTGGTTTGACATGATTTCATCAAAAAAATCGCAACATATCCCCAGGCGTGCATAGAGACTTTGATGCCCGACTTCAACATCTTCTCAATTTCGCACTCTCAGGTGGGTTTCCTTAAAATTTATGACCACCACATCATGCCCCACCTAGCCTTCCTCCATTCCACCCATCTCACATCTAAGAAACCACAGAATTTTCGAAAAAATCAAAAAAACACGAGCAAACTCCACAAAGACACGCTTCCAACTTCAACAACGTCTCATTTTCACAATTCCGCGTCGATTTCTTTCAAATTTGTGACCAATACATCATGTCCCATCTCCCTTCATTCCATTCCATACAACTTTCATCCAAAACAAGGTGAAAATTTCGAAAAAAATCAAGAAAACTCAAGCAGACCTCCTGTTTGCCAACATTTTCCGACTGCCCGACCTCGACCCCGTCTCATTTTCTTAATTTCGCGTCGATTTCCACCAAATTTTCGATGCACACTTCACAATCCCCCTCCCCACACACCACACCACCCATTTTTCATCCAAAACAGGGCCCAAATTTCGAAAAAATCGATTTTGAAAAATTTGCACTCTCGCAGCAGAAAAAGTCGACTCAAATGGTTTCACAATTTACTGCATTTTTTGGGGCGAAAACATTCATTTTCTCGATTTTCCAAGAAAACCCCGCTTTTCCTCGGGAAACGCCTTAAGATCATAGTTTCGACTGTCCCCTTCACAACTGCATCACTTTTAATTGGATTCCCGGCAGTTTTCGTGCAAAATTCGACGATTTAAAGTTGAAATTGCACACTGTGACGTCACGCGATGAGCCTCAGCTGAGGTGGAAATCCCTGACTGGAATTTCGGCACATAAACTAGGTCATCTCGGGTGGATGGAGCTGAGATGGGGATCACTTGTCCAGAAGGCGGTGCGGGGCGCCCCGGGAGGGTGGTTGTCCAGAGCATCGACGAAAAGAAACAAGAGCAAAACTGACTGAATTCCTGCACCAACACAAAATAAAACAAAACAACAATTTAAGCTTCCATTTGGGAATTTATTTGCTTATGTGATTGAACAAGGCTTGTTACAACCAGCGCACCAGTATCTGCACGATCAAGAAGAGCAGCACGTACGCAATCAGAATCCGCCGGTCCAACTCATCCATTTCGGCAATCATTTCAGTCAAAGTATACATCTTCCAGAAGAATAATTCACTCGCTTGTATATTGTTTTAGAACGTTGCTTAGAACACCACTGTCTCGGTCACTGTCACTGGAACAACTGAATGTCACATCAGAGCAGAGAGCGATCGGCCGATGATCGATTTCCATCGAAGCGAGGATTATGTTCGTTTTTTTTACATATTCGCGGAATAATTGTCTTGGGCTGTCGCTTCCAGAAAACTGCCGACGAGACATGATCTTCCGGAAATTGAGTGTTGCTGTGTTCGTGCCGTGGTAGTAGTTTTCTGGTGAGTTTATGTGATTTTGCACAGTACCATGGGGAGGTCCAGACGCGGCCAGATGAATCAATTAGCAGACCACACGTTGGCTGGGTGGCCGTAAACTTCACCCAAGACCGTAGAGAATCGGGTTACGTCTCATATCGCGCGTTAGCTAGAATGGTCATCTGTCTCCGGGCCAGACCAGACGGATGACGTTAAATGACGAACGTGCCAAATTAGGATTCCGCGGCATTTTACGACCTCATCACAGAACACACAGAACCGAGGGCATGTGTCGTCTCCTGGTCTGTGTCTGGACTGTGAACTCTGTTCAGTTGAATGGGTCAACGGCATTTGGAGGAAATACATATAAGAGCACGACAAGATCACAGGCACGTCAGCAGAAGTGCGGGCCCAGGTGACGTCCCTCAACCCTGACAGCATTTTGGCCAAGAATTGTGAATGGTCGTGTGGAGGGATTGAAGGCAGAAGCGTGCCCTTTAAGATGAGGCACCAATCATTGATCTCCTCGTTCAGACAGAAAAGTTATGCGTACGCAAGTGTAGTGAGTAGGGACAAAAATCTGTCTGATGTGACCTACAATTGCACACAATCCAAATGTCGTAAGCCTGGTCTAGACGCTTCTACATGCCAATTGAAGACCGAAGCGTGCTCTCACTCCATTCCACCCAATTTTCATCCAAAACAAGGTGAAAATTTCGAAAAAATCAAGAAAATTCAAGCAGACCTCCTGTTTGCCTACATTTTCCGACTGCCCGACCTCGACCCCGTCTCATTTTCGTATTTTCGCGTCGATTTCCACCAAATTTTCGATGCACACTTCACAATCCCCCTCCCCCCACTGCACTCCACCCATTTTTCATCCAAAACAGGGCCCAAATTTCGAAAAAATCGATTTTGAAAAATTTGCACTCTCGCAGCAGAAAAAGTCGACTCAAATGGTTTCACAATTTACTGCATTTTTTGGGGCGAAAACATGCATTTTCTCGATTTTCCAATAAAACCCCGCTTTTCCTCGGGAAACGCCTTGAGATCATAGTTTCGACTGTCCCCTTCACAACTGCATCACTTTTAAATGGATTCCCGGCAGTTTTCGTGGATAATTCGACGATTTAAAGTTGAAATTGCACACTGTGACGTCACGCGATGTGCCTCAGCTGGGGTGAGTGGCGGAGTCAGTGGCTGGAATTTCGGCACGTAAACGAGGTTATCTCGGGTGGAGATGGTGAGATGGGGATCACTTCTCTAGGAGGCGGTGCGGAGAGCGTGTTTCAGTCGAAAATTGGCCGCGGGAGGGTGGTTGTCCAGAGCATCGACGAAAAGAAACAAGAGCAAAACTGACTGAATTCCTGCACCAACACAAAATAAAACAAAACAACAATTTAAGCTTCCATTTGGGAATTTATTTGCTTATGTGCTTGAACAAGGCTTGTTACAAATAGCGCACCAGGTAGAGCATGATCACGAAGAGCACCACGACCACGATCAGAATCCGACGGTCGATGTCATCCATTTCGGTAATCCTTTCAATAAATTTCATCTTCCACAAGAATGATTCACTCGCTTGTATATCGTCTCAGAACGTTGCTTAGAACACCACTGTCTCGGTCACTGTTACTGGAACAACTGAATGGCAGCTCAGAGCTGAGAGCGATCGGCCGATGGTGGATATGGATTTCTAATCGATATGTGCGGCGCCACAAATTCAGCTGGTTTACATTAATTGTCGCGAAATGAGTGTATTGGGCTGGGGGCTCTTCCAGAAAACTGCAGAAACATGATATCGGAAAGCTGTTGCGACTTACGGACTTCGTGCCGTGGGAGCAGTTTTCTGTTTATGTGATTTTATGCGCTATCATGGGAACGCGGCAAGAGGAATGACTGCGATGACTAGGCGCACTCCAGTGCGGCCGTAAAAATTGTGGCACGTCAGCAGAAATGTGGGCACAGGCGACGCTTGGCGACCGAAGCTTTAAGATGACGTAGCAATCATTGATCTGGGTCAGAGAGAAAAGTTATGAGTACGCAAGGGATGTCAAGAGGGACAAAAATCTACCCGATGTGACCTACAACTGCACACAACCCAAACGTCGTAATCCTGGTCTAGACTCTTGTACTGGCCAATTGAAGAACGAAGCGTGTCGAAGGTCTCATCCATTTATCTACACCGGCAAACAAAAAAGTTTGAGCCCCAGAAGTCTGCGAGGGTTCGCGGCCGAACATTTTTTTCGCATTTCGCCCAGAAATGGCAGTGGCTAACTTTTTGCCAAATTGAATACTTTGACACTGAATATCTCGGGAACGGAAGGACATAGGAAAAAAATAATGATGGGGTGTTGTAGGGCATGACTTCGTCTTACAGACGGCAATAGCGGACCAACAAAATGCCCGTTACTTGCATCTGAATTTTTCAAAAAATAGTTTTTTGTACGTTTTTCTACGTCATTTTGGAACTGAACGGACTAGGAACTGTAATTGTCTATTCGGGGGTTTTAAAGACCCTTTCGTGCCCTTTAAAATGAGGTATCAATCATTGATCTACTCTTTCAAACAGAGAAGTTATGCGTACTTAAGTGAAGACGAGAGGGTCATATGGCCTTTGTTACGTTGTTACGAATCCAAGACAGTTTCTCTCTCTCTCTCTCTCTCTCCACCCCTCTATCCTCACTGAGGCACAAAAACGATCGTAAAGCCTTCACCCGATGACCTCTTTCACTGAGTTTCTCCCCCTCGGCAGGAAATAACATAAAAAAAAAAAAAACAAACAACCAGCCAGGAACTTCCTTAAGTGAACTCAATTGTCTCATCATGTATTCCGCGGTTCCTAAACAGCTCTCCACCCACTTTCGGCAGGGAGCATACGCTAACTGAACAACAAATCAACGAAACGAACACAAAGAGCATCAGTTAACAGGGCAAACAACAGCAGCGGCGGCAGCAGCAGGAGCCGGAGCAACAGCGGACCCCATCAATTTGCCTAATTTTTGGCGTATCATTATCCCTTTTAGCCTCCGTCATTTGGTTTGGTTGTCATTAGCGTCGTCGTCCTTGTCGTCCCCCTCTTGTCGACGACGACGACGACGAAGAACACTATATAACATAAGAGAATCATTTTGCTAATTTGTTATGTCCTTACACGAGGATTTGGTGCAGTGTTGGTGTGGTGTGGTGTGGGGTGTGTGTGTGTGTTTGTTGTTCACAACAGAAGCCTGCTCAAGGATGTGCGCCCATGTTATCCTGTAATTACCCCTTTTTGCATATTAATGGGGGTTGCTCAAGTTCTCTTGGTCGCTGGCTCGTTTGTTGTACTCTAAGGCAGTGCCAAGGGGTTGGATGTCGCTTGCGATCGATAGATGGTATGCCAGGGAGGACCACAAGAGATTGAAGTGATGTACTGAGATGAGTGAGGGACCAGTGCAGTGTCTCCATTCGATAGATTGCAGCCGAATCTTGCGGTATCAACGTCGAAACACTCACTTTGTTGCCAGAGCAGCCTTGAATTCGATTGAAAACTTCAAATTGCGGACATCCGACGTCAGAATTTTCCAATTGCACGAAACAAACCTCACAAGACAACCATGAATAGACAGTCAATCCCCACTGCCCCTCCCCCACTCCTCAGAGACCACAGATAACACAAGACGAACAAACTAATTCTAATTCAGTTCCCGAGGTCATCCCACAGCCTGCCCGCCCTCGCTCGCTCAAGATAGTTTTACTAATTCATCCCTCATTAGTTTGCCTTGTATGCGGCCCCAATTTATTTCGCATGTGTACTCCTTGCCAAACGTCACACACAGAGACAGAGAGACAGTGTGTGTGTGTGTGTTCATAATTAACAGGAAACGACAGTAGATTCAAGTAATAAACGATAATCAGAGGCGGAAATATGATTTTAAGCATAACTGTCGTCATCCTCTCGTGGCCGTGCCGCCATCGTCCACCACTGAGCTCTATTCGCCCGGAGGTAATCATCCCCAATTGTATTAGTATTGTTAAGCCATTTGTGTCCTGCTGGTGTGACGAATAATAATCAGGACTTTTGAGGACACATTGAATCACTATCATCGCTTCATTCATTTGCTCTCCATCGTCATGGTCGTCGTCGTTGTCCTCGTTGTCATCGGTATTGTCGCCTCTACCTCAGGACGATGGGGACAAGGACTCCTTCGCCATTGACATTGGCGTCAGCATTGACATCGGTATCATCGTCATCGTCATCGTCGTCATTGTCGTGTAGTCCTTTCGTTAGACTTTCGAAAGAAACTTGTATTCTCAGCTAATTCGCTTACCTTCCGGCGCATTTGTGAGTGAGTGTGGGTGGTGGTGGAGGTGGGGGAGGAGGTGGAGGTGGAGGAGGAAGAAGAAATTCAAGCGATGGAAAATAGTTTCACGAGAAGCAGAGTATCGTTCGGTTTTGTTATTTAATCTCATCATCATTGTTCATCCTTACCGACTTACGGAATGTGAGAACGAAGGGGAGCCAGAGACACAGAGAGAGAGAGAGAGAGAGAGGAAGAGGTGGAGAGGAGAGTAAGTCGATTGATGAATAATAGAGAAGGCACGGCACGTCGTCTATGAGTTGAGAACGAAAATATAATATTTCCCACTGTCAACCATTCCCCCCCTCCCCCACACCCATCGCCACCAAATCACTCCTTGGTAAGGATATGGATGTGTCGTCGTGTTCGTCTTTTGTGTCGCCTCGTGTAGCGAACAGCGCGGAAAATTGCTGACGCGATGGTGCTCAGTTGTCTGCCCGGCTGCTGATGTCGCTGCTTGCCTGCTGGCTGCTGCCAGATATCCTTGCACTGGTTCGTCCTGTCGTCTTTCATCATTGTACACCAGCTCCCTTGAGAGCGAAACGAGGAGATATGACAGATTGACAAGTTTCCCTTGAACCAATTTCTTCGTTGTTCGCTGTTCGTCGCTCGTCCTTCGACGGTACTTCTTTCTTTCTTTCTTTTTTTTTTTTCGGTTCAACATTGATCTCTAATTACCGTGCAGACGCTGAACGTACACCTTTCATTCATCCCTCTTGCACACACAGTGCCCCCGCCCCCAACACTCATGGGACCATGGGCGGAGGACGACGAGAGAAAAGTTGGGGAGTAGAATAGCACAAGAGGCCCCTTGAGGCACGATATCGCATCGCAATTGTTGCTCTTTTGTCGACCTTCGGCTTTGGTTATGATTACAAATTCGATATGAAATGCCACACGCGCAAGGGGGTTGGACGCTCACAGTGGCACTGTGGCGCAGTGGGACCACTCTAATGACGTTTAGCGGAAAGATTTTCAGAAAATTTGTGTTTCTTTTTTTTTTCCTTCTCGTTTCAAGATGGGGCGCGACGAGAGGAATTTAATAAGCAAATTGAATTGCTTGCTTCGCTGGGGATAGGAGGTGGAGGTGTTGGAAATTGTCCCCCAAGCGTAGAGACTGGATGTTGTAACCAGACGAGGAAGGTTAAGATTTCAATCGTTTTTCACTTGCTTGCGACGAAGTCTGGGAGTAGAGCCATAGGTCTCCTGCTGGCTTGGGACATCACTTCGCTGTGTAGCCTGTCTCCATGTAGTACTGGTGTGGTCCTTCTTGAGCTGAGTCAGGCCTAAGATCGTCTTGTCGAGTGTTCCCTCAAGAAAGAGACGATCTTGCGAAAGCGACTGCATCAAGTACCCTTGGCGGACGTTCACAGACCTGTCCCAGACCTCCGGCTGCACCGTCTGCCCCTTCTGAGGGAGAACACAATCCACACTGACCCCATAGAACCAGTCCTATTCCTCGTTTGACATGATTTCATCAAAAAAAAAATCGCAACATATCCTCAGGCGTGCATAGGACTTTGATGCCCGACTTCAACATCTTCTCATTTTCGCACTCTCGGGTGGATTTCCTTAAAATTTATGACCACCACATCATGCCCCACCTAGCCTTCCTCCATTCCACCCATATCACATCTAAGAAACCGCAGAATTTTCGAAAAAATCAAGAAAACACGAGCAGACTCCACAAAGACACGCTTCCAACTTCAACAACGTCTCATTTTCACATTTCCGCGTCGATTTCTTTCAAATTTGTGACCAATACATCATGTCCCATCTCCCTTCATTCCATTCCATACAACTTTCATCCAAAACAAGGTGAAAATTTCGAAAAAAATCAAGAAAACTCAAGCAGACCTCCTGTTTGCCAACATTTTCCGACTGCCCGACCTCGACCCCGTCTCATTTTCTTAATTTCGCGTCGATTTCCACCAAATTTTCGATGCACACTTCACAATCCCCCTCCCCACACACCACACCACCCATTTTTCATCCAAAACAGGGCCCAAATTTCGAAAAAATCGATTTTGAAAAATTTGCACTCTCGCAGCAGAAAAAGTCGACTCAGATGGTTTCACAATTTACTGCATTTTTTGGGGCGAAAACATGCATTTTCTCGATTTTCCAAGAAAATCCCGATTTTCCTCGGGAAACGCATTGAGATCATAGATTCGACTGTCCCTTTCACAACTGCATCATTTTTAAGTGGATTCCCGGCAGTTTTCGTGGAAAATTCGACGATTTATGGTTGAAATTGCACACTGTGACGTCACGCGATGAGCCTCAGCTGAGGTGAGTGGCGGAGTCCCTGGCTGGAATTTCGGCACATAAACGAGGTCATCTCGGGTGCAGGGAGGTGAGATGGGGATCACTTCTCTAGGAGGCGGTGCGGAGAGCGTGTTTCAGTCGAAAATTGGCCGCGGGAGGGTGGTTGTCCAGAGCATCGACGAAAAGAAACAAGAGCAAAACTGACTGAATTGCTGCATCAACACAAAATAAAACAAAACAACAATTTAAGCTTCCATTTGGGTATTTATTTGCTTATGTGCTTGAACAAGGCTTGTTACATATATTGCATCATGTACTGCAGGATCAAGTAGAACACCAAGACCGCGATCAGAATTCGCCGGCCGACGCCATCCATTTTGGCAATCATTTCAATCAAAGTAAACATCTTCCAGAATAATGATTCACTCGCTTGACTATCGTCTCAGAACGTTGCTTAGAACACCACTGTCTCGGTCACTGTCACTAGAACAACTGAATGCCAGCTCAGAGCTGAGAGCGATCGGCCGATGGCGGAGAGGGCATTCTGATCGATTCCCGTCGAAGCGCGGTTTATGTTTGTTTGTTTAAATATTGGGGCTGTCGCTTCCAGAAAACGGCGACGAAACATGATCTGGCGGAAATTGAGTGTGATTGCGTTCGTGCCGTGGGAGCAGTTTTCTGTTGAGTTTATGTGATTTTGCACATTACCATGGGGAGGTCCAGACGCGGCCAGATGAATCAATTAGCGGACCACACGTTCGCTGGGCGGCCGTAAACTTCACCCAAGACCGTAGAGAATCGGGTTACTTCTCATATCGCGCGTTAGCTAGAATGGTCGTCTGTGTCCGGGCCACACCAGACGGATGACGTTAAATGACGAACGTGCCAAATTGGGATTCCGCGGCATTTTATGACCTCTTCAAGGAGACCGACACACGGAACCGAGGGCAAGTGTCGTCTCCGAGTCTGTGTCTGGATTGTGAACTCTGTTCAGTTGCGCGGGTCAACGGCACTTGGATGAAATATACGAGCACGTCAAGATCACAGAGGTTGGGGGGCACGTCAGCGGATGTGAGGCTCCAGTGAGACGTCTTCAGAGAATAGACGAAAAGGAAGTGGGACGGTCGGAGTGTGTTGCACTTATCGGTGGACAAGTTCAAGACGGTGCGTGGGGCAAGTTTTAAGGAAATGAGTGGAAGTGCGTCTTGGTCTTGAGCAATCCTGAGCGATGTCTAGACGGCGTCGCTGTTGAGTTTCAGGGCTCGGCTTCATCCTACCGGACTCAGTCTCAGGACTGGTTGTCTCCAATCGGCATCCCCCTCCATCTCATCTGGAATCAGAAGAATTCCCCCTTCTTCGGATCGCTTGTGACATTCGCATGGATTGACATGGAAAAACGTCCCAACAAAGCCTGTCATCCGAAACGAGTCAACTCCAACAACACTTAAAGGTCCCCTTAAATGTAGCAGCAACAGCCGCACACACAAACACACACGCACGCGTGCATAGGCAAACGCAAAAATAATTCACAACAGCAATCATTGTAAGTGGTGAAGTTCGCGAACTTCCCAAAATAGACGCTGTTGCGCGGGCTCCATTCCATTCCTTGGCATCTTCTGGGGACAACATGAGACACAAAAATCAAAACGATCATATTTTTTGGTTTAGGCCCCACCTCCGCCCATCCTCTCTATCGCCTCGTCCGCCCTCCCATCAACGGGCACGCAGTGCAGTGCAGTGCAGTGCAGTGCAGTATGTGGAGATGTGACAACTCCTGCCGCAGGGACTAAATAAAGTCACTAATTGCCCGCAATGCAAACATTGCCATCCGCCGCAACTTCGTTCCGCTGGCTCTCTCTCTCTCTCTCTC
>OU026150.1:1629286-1687962 GCA_907269125.1 Eristalis pertinax
GGTTTATTTTACATAATTGGGCATATCTCGGAGACTGTTCGCTCGATTTGAATGCTTCGGGTCTCGTTGGATTCAGCATGGAAAGACGCTTCTTTAGAGCCATCAAACATGTTGCTGCGACCTGTAGAAAGTAGGGAAAAATGTTGGAGAAAGTGCCCATAAAATGCTGAATTATACAAAATGGGCCGTATCTCGAAAACTAAGCGTTTTTCGGGGTTGCAAATGATCTCTTACGCCATTTTACGGATATAACCGCGTTGCAAAGACGCTTCTTTTGAGCCATAAACCATGCCGCTACGACCAATAGATCAAAAGTTAGTAAAAAATAGTGCCTAAAAATCGTCCGAAGAAGTGACCTGAAGTGGTTTTAATTGGTAAATTGGCCATATCTCGGAAATGGCTTGGTCGTTTGAGGTGGGGTTTGTTGCGTTCGATTCAGCACGCAAATACGCTTCTTTTGTGCCCCAAATCATGCCGATGCGACCAGTAGAAAGTAGGAAAAAATGTCGGAGAAGGTCACCTGAAATGGTTGACCTGAAGTGGTTTATTTTACATAATTGGGCATATCTCGGAGACTGTTCGCTCGATTTGAATGCTTCGGGTCTCGTTGGATTCAGCATGGAAAGACGCTTCTTTAGAGCCATCAAACATGTTGCTGCGACCTGTAGAAAGTAGGGAAAAATGTTGGAGAAAGTGCCCATAAAATGCTGAATTATACAAAATGGGCCGTATCTCGAAAACTAAGCGTTTTTCGGGGTTGCAAATGATCTCTTACGCCATTTTACGGATATAACCGCGTTGCAAAGACGCTTCTTTTGAGCCATAAACCATGCCGCTACGACCAATAGATCAAAAGTTAGTAAAAAATAGTGCCTAAAAATCGTCCGAAGAAGTGACCTGAAGTGGTTTTAATTGGTAAATTGGCCATATCTCGGAAATAGCTTGGTCGTTTGAGATGCGGTTTGTTGCGTTCGATTCAGCACGCAAATACGCTTCTTTTGTGCCCCAAATCATGCCGATGCGACCAGCAGAAAGTAGGAAAAAATGTCGGAGAAGGTCACCTGAAATGGTTGACCTGAAGTGGTTTATTTTACATAATTGGGCATATCTCGGAGACTGTTCGCTCGATTTGAATGCTTCGGGTCTCGTTGGATTCAGCATGGAAAGACGCTTCTTTAGAGCCATCAAACATGTTGCTGCGACCTGTAGAAAGTAGGGAAAAATGTTGGAGAAAGTGACCATAAAATGCTGAATTATACAAAATGGGCCGTATCTCGAAAACTAAGCGTTTTTCGGGGTTGCAAATGATCTCTTACGCCATTTTACGGATATAACCGCGTTGCAAAGACGCTTCTTTTGAGCCATAAACCATGCCGCTACGACCAATAGATCAAAAGTTAGTAAAAAATAGAGCCTAAAAATCGTCGGAAGAAGTGACCTGAAGTGGTTTTAATTGGTAAATTAGCCATATCTCGGAAATGGCTTGGTCGTTTGAGATGCGGTTTGTTGCGTTCGATTCAGCACGCAAATACGCTTCTTTTGTGCCCCAAATCATGCCGATGCGACCAGTAGAAAGTAGGAAAAAATGTCGGAGAAGGTCACCTGAAATGGTTGACCTGAAGTGGTTTATTTTACATAATTGGGCATATCTCGGAGACTGTTCGCTCGATTTGAATGCTTCGGGTCTCGTTGGATTCAGCATGGAAAGACGCTTCTTTAGAGCCATCAAACATGTTGCTGCGACCTGTAGAAAGTAGGGAAAAATGTTGGAGAAAGTGACCATAAAATGCTGAATTATACAAAATGGGCCGTATCTCGAAAACTAAGCGTTTTTCGGGGTTGCAAATGATCTCTTACGCCATTTTACGGATATAACCGCGTTGCAAAGACGCTTCTTTTGAGCCATAAACCATGCCGCTACGACCAATAGATCAAAAGTTAGTAAAAAATAGTGCCTAAAAATCGTCCGAAGAAGTGACCTGAAGTGGTTTTAATTGGTAAATTGGCCATATCTCGGAAATGGCTTGGTCGTTTGAGATGCGGTTTGTTGCGTTCGATTCAGCACGCAAATACGCTTCTTTTGTGCCCCAAATCATGCCGATGCGACCAGTAGAAAGTAGGAAAAAATGTCGGAGAAGGTCACCTGAAATGGTTGACCTGAAGTGGTTTATTTTACATAATTGGGCATATCTCGGAGACTGTTCGCTCGATTTGAATGCTTCGGGTCTCGTTGGATTCAGCATGGAAAGACGCTTCTTTAGAGCCATCAAACATGTTGCTGCGACCTGTAGAAAGTAGGGAAAAATGTTGGAGAAAGTGACCATAAAATGCTGAATTATACAAAATGGGCCGTATCTCGAAAACTAAGCGTTTTTCGGGGTTGCAAATGATCTCTTACGCCATTTTACGGATATAACCGCGTTGCAAAGACGCTTCTTTTGAGCCATAAACCATGCCGCTACGACCAATAGATCAAAAGTTAATAAAAAATAGTGCCTAAAAATCGTCCGAAGAAGTGACCTGAAGTGGTTTTAATTGGTAAATTGGCCATATCTCGGAAATGGCTTGGTCGTTTGTGATGCGGTTTGTTGCGTTCGATTCAGCACGCAAATACGCTTCTTTTGTGCCCCAAATCATGCCGATGCGACCAGTAAAAAGTAGGAAAAAATGTCGGAGAAGGTCACCTGAAATGGTTGACCTGAAGTGGTTTATTTTACATAATTGGGCATATCTCGGAGACTGTTCGCTCGATTTGAATGCTTCGGGTCTCGTTGGATTCAGCATGGAAAGACGCTTCTTTAGAGCCATCAAACATGTTGCTGCGACCTGTAGAAAGTAGGGAAAAATGTTGGAGAAAGTGACCATAAAATGCTGAATTATACAAAATGGGCCGTATCTCGAAAACTAAGCGTTTTTCGGGGTTGCAAATGATCTCTTAAGCCATTTTACGGATATAACCGCGTTGCAAAGACGCTTCTTTTGAGCCATAAACCATGCCGCTACGACCAATAGATCAAAAGTTAGTAAAAAATAGTGCCTAAAAATCGTCCGAAGAAGTGACCTGAAGTGGTTTTAATTGGTAAATTGGCCATATCTCGGAAATGGCTTGGTCGTTTGAGATGCGGTTTGTTGCGTTCGATTCAGCACGCAAATACGCTTCTTTTGTGCCCCAAATCATGCCGATGCGACCAGTAGAAAGTAGGAAAAAATGTCGGAGAAGGTCACCTGAAATGGTTGACCTGAAGTGGTTTATTTTACATAATTGGGCATATCTCGGAGACTGTTCGCTCGATTTGAATGCTTCGGGTCTCGTTGGATTCAGCATGGAAAGACGCTTCTTTAGAGCCATCAAACATGTTGCTGCGACCTGTAGAAAGTAGGGAAAAATGTTGGAGAAAGTGACCATAAAATGCTGAATTATACAAAATGGGCCGTATCTCGAAAACTAAGCGTTTTTCGGGGTTGCAAATGATCTCTTACGCCATTTTACGGATATAACCGCGTTGCAAAGACGCTTCTTTTGAGCCATAAACCATGCCGCTACGACCAATAGATCAAAAGTTAGTAAAAAATAGTGCCTAAAAATCGTCCGAAGAAGTGACCTGAAGTGGTTTTAATTGGTAAATTGGCCATATCTCGGAAATGGCTCCGTCGTTTGAGATGCGGTTTGTTGCGTTCGATTCAGCACGCAAATACGCTTCTTTTGTGCCCCAAATCATGCCGATGCGACCAGTAGAAAGTAGGAAAAAATGTCGGAGAAGGTCACCTGAAATGGTTGACCTGAAGTGGTTTATTTTACATAATTGGGCATATCTCGGAGACTGTTCGCTCGATTTGAATGCTTCGGGTCTCGTTGGATTCAGCATGGAAAGACGCTTCTTTAGAGCCATCAAACATGTTGCTGCGACCTGTAGAAAGTAGGGAAAAATGTTGGAGAAAGTGACCATAAAATGCTGAATTATACAAAATGGGCCGTATCTCGAAAACTAAGCGTTTTTCGGGGTTGCAAATGATCTCTTACGCCATTTTACGGATATAACCGCGTTGCAAAGACGCTTCTTTTGAGCCATAAACCATGCCGCTACGACCAATAGATCAAAAGTTAGTAAAAAATAGTGCCTAAAAATCGTCCGAAGAAGTGACCTGAAGTGGTTTTAATTGGTAAATTGGCCATATCTCGGAAATGGCTCCGTCGTTTGAGATGCGGTTTGTTGCGTTCGATTCAGCACGCAAATACGCTTCTTTTGTGCCCCAAATCATGCCGATGCGACCAGTAGAAAGTAGGAAAAAATGTCGGAGAAGGTCACCTGAAATGGTTGACCTGAAGTGGTTTATTTTACATAATTGGGCATATCTCGGAGACTGTTCGCTCGATTTGAATGCTTCGGGTCTCGTTGGATTCAGCATGGAAAGACGCTTCTTTAGAGCCATCAAACATGTTGCTGCGACCTGTAGAAAGTAGGGAAAAATGTTGGAGAAAGTGACCATAAAATGCTGAATTATACAAAATGGGCCGTATCTCGAAAACTAAGCGTTTTTCGGGGTTGCAAATGATCTCTTACGCCATTTTACGGATATAACCGCGTTGCAAAGACGCTTCTTTTGAGCCATAAACCATGCCGCTACGACCAATAGATCAAAAGTTAGTAAAAAATAGTGCCTAAAAATCGTCCGAAGAAGTGACCTGAAGTGGTTTTAATTGGTAAATTGGCCATATCTCGGAAATGGCTCCGTCGTTTGAGATGCGGTTTGTTGCGTTCGATTCAGCACGCAAATACGCTTCTTTTGTGCCCCAAATCATGCCGATGCGACCAGTATAAAGTAGGAAAAAATGTCGGAGAAGGTCACCTGAAATGGTTGACCTGAAGTGGTTTATTTTACATAATTGGGCATATCTCGGAGACTGTTCGCTCGATTTGAATGCTTCGGGTCTCGTTGGATTCAGCATGGAAAGACGCTTCTTTAGAGCCATCAAACATGTTGCTGCGACCTGTAGAAAGTAGGGAAAAATGTTGGAGAAAGTGACCATAAAATGCTGAATTATACAAAATGGGCCGTATCTCGAAAACTAAGCGTTTTTCGGGGTTGCAAATGATCTCTTACGCCATTTTACGGATATAACCGCGTTGCAAAGACGCTTCTTTTGAGCCATAAACCATGCCGCTACGACCAATAGATCAAAAGTTAGTAAAAAATAGTGCCTAAAAATCGTCCGAAGAAGTGACCTGAAGTGGTTTTAATTGGTAAATTGGCCATATCTCGGAAATGGCTCCGTCGTTTGAGATGCGGTTTGTTGCGTTCGATTCAGCACGCAAATACGCTTCTTTTGTGCCCCAAATCATGCCGATGCGACCAGTATAAAGTAGGAAAAAATGTCGGAGAAGGTCATCTGAAATGGTTGACCTGAAGTGGTTTATTTTACATAATTGGGCATATCTCGGAGACTGTTCGCTCGATTTGAATGCTTCGGGTCTCGTTGGATTCAGCATGGAAAGACGCTTCTTTAGAGCCATCAAACATGTTGCTGCGACCTGTAGAAAGTAGGGAAAAATGTTGGAGAAAGTGACCATAAAATGCTGAATTATACAAAATGGGCCGTATCTCGAAAACTAAGCGTTTTTCGGGGTTGCAAATGATCTCTTACGCCATTTTACGGATATAACCGCGTTGCAAAGACGCTTCTTTTGAGCCATAAACCATGCCGCTACGACCAATAGATCAAAAGTTAGTAAAAAATAGAGCCTAAAAATCGTCGGAAGAAGTGACCTGAAGTGGTTTTAATTGGTAAATTAGCCATATCTCGGAAATGGCTTGGTCGTTTGAGATGCGGTTTGTTGCGTTCGATTCAGCACGCAAATACGCTTCTTTTGTGCCCCAAATCATGCCGATGCGACCAGTAGAAAGTAGGAAAAAATGTCGGAGAAGGTCACCTGAAATGGTTGACCTGAAGTGGTTTATTTTACATAATTGGGCATATCTCGGAGACTGTTCGCTCGATTTGAATGCTTCGGGTCTCGTTGGATTCAGCATGGAAAGACGCTTCTTTAGAGCCATCAAACATGTTGCTGCGACCTGTAGAAAGTAGGGAAAAATGTTGGAGAAAGTGACCATAAAATGCTGAATTATACAAAATGGGCCGTATCTCGAAAACTAAGCATTTTTCGGGGTTGCAAATGATCTCTTACGCCATTTTACGGATATAACCGCGTTGCAAAGACGCTTCTTTTGAGCCATAAACCATGCCGCTACGACCAATAGATCAAAAGTTAGTAAAAAATAGAGCCTAAAAATCGTCGGAAGAAGTGACCTGAAGTGGTTTTAATTGGTAAATTAGCCATATCTCGGAAATGGCTTGGTCGTTTGAGATGCGGTTTGTTGCGTTCGATTCAGCACGCAAATACGCTTCTTTTGTGCCCCAAATCATGCCGATGCGACCAGTAGAAAGTAGGAAAAAATGTCGGAGAAGGTCACCTGAAATGGTTGACCTGAAGTGGTTTATTTTACATAATTGGGCATATCTCGGAGACTGTTCGCTCGATTTGAATGCTTCGGGTCTCGTTGGATTCAGCATGGAAAGACGCTTCTTTAGAGCCATCAAACATGTTGCTGCGACCTGTAGAAAGTAGGGAAAAATGTTGGAGAAAGTGACCGTAAAATGCTGAATTATACAAAATGGGCCGTATCTCGAAAACTAAGCGTTTTTCGGGGTTGCAAATGATCTCTTACGCCATTTTACGGATATAACCGCGTTGCAAAGACGCTTCTTTTGAGCCATAAACCATGCCGCTACGACCAATAGATCAAAAGTTAGTAAAAAATAGTGCCTAAAAATCGTCCGAAGAAGTGACCTGAAGTGGTTTTAATTGGTAAATTGGCCATATCTCGGAAATGGCTCCGTCGTTTGAGATGCGGTTTGTTGCGTTCGATTCAGCACGCAAATACGCTTCTTTTGTGCCCCAAATCATGCCGATGCGACCAGTAGAAAGTAGGAAAAAATGTCGGAGAAGGTCACCTGAAATGGTTGACCTGAAGTGGTTTATTTTACATAATTGGGCATATCTCGGAGACTGTTCGCTCGATTTGAATGCTTCGGGTCTCGTTGGATTCAGCATGGAAAGACGCTTCTTTAGAGCCATCAAACATGTTGCTGCGACCTGTAGAAAGTAGGGAAAAATGTTGGAGAAAGTGACCATAAAATGCTGAATTATACAAAATGGGCCGTATCTCGAAAACTAAGCGTTTTTCGGGGTTGCAAATGATCTCTTACGCCATTTTACGGATATAACCGCGTTGCAAAGACGCTTCTTTTGAGCCATAAACCATGCCGCTACGACCAATAGATCAAAAGTTAGTAAAAAATAGTGCCTAAAAATCGTCCGAAGAAGTGACCTGAAGTGGTTTTAATTGGTAAATTGGCCATATCTCGGAAATGGCTCCGTCGTTTGAGATGCGGTTTGTTGCGTTCGATTCAGCACGCAAATACGCTTCTTTTGTGCCCCAAATCATGCCGATGCGACCAGTATAAAGTAGGAAAAAATGTCGGAGAAGGTCACCTGAAATGGTTGACCTGAAGTGGTTTATTTTACATAATTGGGCATATCTCGGAGACTGTTCGCTCGATTTGAATGCTTCGGGTCTCGTTGGATTCAGCATGGAAGACGCTTCTTTAGAGCCATCAAACATGTTGCTGCGACCTGTAGAAAGTAGGGAAAAATGTTGGAGAAAGTGACCATAAAATGCTGAATTATACAAAATGGGCCGTATCTCGAAAACTAAGCGTTTTTCGGGGTTGCAAATGATCTCTTATGCCATTTTACGGATATAACCGCGTTGCAAAGACGCTTCTTTTGAGCCATAAACCATGCCGCTACGACCAATAGATCAAAAGTTAGTAAAAAATAGTGCCTAAAAATCGTCCGAAGAAGTGACCTGAAGTGGTTTTAATTGGTAAATTGGCCATATCTCGGAAATGGCTCCGTCGTTTGAGATGCGGTTTGTTGCGTTCGATTCAGCACGCAAATACGCTTCTTTTGTGCCCCAAATCATGCCGATGCGACCAGTATAAAGTAGGAAAAAATGTCGGAGAAGGTCACCTGAAATGGTTGACCTGAAGTGGTTTATTTTACATAATTGGGCATATCTCGGAGACTGTTCGCTCGATTTGAATGCTTCGGGTCTCGTTGGATTCAGCATGGAAAGACGCTTCTTTAGAGCCATCAAACATGTTGCTGCGACCTGTAGAAAGTAGGGAAAAATGTTGGAGAAAGTGACCATAAAATGCTGAATTATACAAAATGGGCCGTATCTCGAAAACTAAGCGTTTTTCGGGGTTGCAAATGATCTCTTACGCCATTTTACGGATATAACCGCGTTGCAAAGACGCTTCTTTTGAGCCATAAACCATGCCGCTACGACCAATAGATCAAAAGTTAGTAAAAAATAGTGCCTAAAAATCGTCCGAAGAAGTGACCTGAAGTGGTTTTAATTGGTAAATTGGCCATATCTCGGAAATGGCTCCGTCGTTTGAGATGCGGTTTGTTGCGTTCGATTCAGCACGCAAATACGCTTCTTTTGTGCCCCAAATCATGCCGATGCGACCAGTATAAAGTAGGAAAAAATGTCGGAGAAGGTCACCTGAAATGGTTGACCTGAAGTGGTTTATTTTACATAATTGGGCATATCTCGGAGACTGTTCGCTCGATTTGAATGCTTCGGGTCTCGTTGGATTCAGCATGGAAAGACGCTTCTTTAGAGCCATCAAACATGTTGCTGCGACCTGTAGAAAGTAGGGAAAAATGTTGGAGAAAGTGACCATAAAATGCTGAATTATACAAAATGGGCCGTATCTCGAAAACTAAGCGTTTTTCGGGGTTGCAAATGATCTCTTACGCCATTTTACGGATATAACCGCGTTGCAAAGACGCTTCTTTTGAGCCATAAACCATGCCGCTACGACCAATAGATCAAAAGTTAGTAAAAAATAGAGCCTAAAAATCGTCGGAAGAAGTGACCTGAAGTGGTTTTAATTGGTAAATTAGCCATATCTCGGAAATGGCTTGGTCGTTTGAGATGCGGTTTGTTGCGTTCGATTCAGCACGCAAATACGCTTCTTTTGTGCCCCAAATCATGCCGATGCGACCAGTAGAAAGTAGGAAAAAATGTCGGAGAAGGTCACCTGAAATGGTTGACCTGAAGTGGTTTATTTTACATAATTGGGCATATCTCGGAGACTGTTCGCTCGATTTGAATGCTTCGGGTCTCGTTGGATTCAGCATGGAAAGACGCTTCTTTAGAGCCATCAAACATGTTGCTTCGACCTGTAGAAAGTAGGGAAAAATGTTGGAGAAAGTGACCATAAAATGCTGAATTATACAAAATGGGCCGTATCTCGAAAACTAAGCGTTTTTCGGGGTTGCAAATGATCTCTTACGCCATTTTACGGATATAACCGCGTTGCAAAGACGCTTCTTTTGAGCCATAAACCATGCCGCTACGACCAATAGATCAAAAGTTAGTAAAAAATAGTGCCTAAAAATCGTCCGAAGAAGTGACCTGAAGTGGTTTTAATTGGTAAATTGGCCATATCTCGGAAATGGCTCCGTCGTTTGAGATGCGGTTTGTTGCGTTCGATTCAGCACGCAAATACGCTTCTTTTGTGCCCCAAATCATGCCGATGCGACCAGTAGAAAGTAGGAAAAAATGTCGGAGAAGGTCACCTGAAATGGTTGACCTGAAGTGGTTTATTTTACATAATTGGGCATATCTCGGAGACTGTTCGCTCGATTTGAATGCTTCGGGTCTCGTTGGATTCAGCATGGAAAGACGCTTCTTTAGAGCCATCAAACATGTTGCTGCGACCTGTAGAAAGTAGGGAAAAATGTTGGAGAAAGTGACCATAAAATGCTGAATTATACAAAATGGGCCGTATCTCGAAAACTAAGCGTTTTTCGGGGTTGCAAATGATCTCTTACGCCATTTTACGGATATAACCGCGTTGCAAAGACGCTTCTTTTGAGCCATAAACCATGCCGCTACGACCAATAGATCAAAAGTTAGTAAAAAATAGTGCCTAAAAATCGTCCGAAGAAGTGACCTGAAGTGGTTTTAATTGGTAAATTGGCCATATCTCGGAAATGGCTCCGTCGTTTGAGATGCGGTTTGTTGCGTTCGATTCAGCACGCAAATACGCTTCTTTTGTGCCCCAAATCATGCCGATGCGACCAGTATAAAGTAGGAAAAAATGTCGGAGAAGGTCACCTGAAATGGTTGACCTGAAGTGGTTTATTTTACATAATTGGGCATATCTCGGAGACTGTTCGCTCGATTTGAATGCTTCGGGTCTCGTTGGATTCAGCATGGAAAGACGCTTCTTTAGAGCCATCAAACATGTTGCTGCGACCTGTAGAAAGTAGGGAAAAATGTTGGAGAAAGTGACCATAAAATGCTGAATTATACAAAATGGGCCGTATCTCGAAAACTAAGCGTTTTTCGGGGTTGCAAATGATCTCTTACGCCATTTTACGGATATAACCGCGTTGCAAAGACGCTTCTTTTGAGCCATAAACCATGCCGCTACGACCAATAGATCAAAAGTTAGTAAAAAATAGTGCCTAAAAATCGTCCGAAGAAGTGACCTGAAGTGGTTTTAATTGGTAAATTGGCCATATCTCGGAAATGGCTCCGTCGTTTGAGATGCGGTTTGTTGCGTTCGATTCAGCACGCAAATACGCTTCTTTTGTGCCCCAAATCATGCCGATGCGACCAGTATAAAGTAGGAAAAAATGTCGGAGAAGGTCACCTGAAATGGTTGACCTGAAGTGGTTTATTTTACATAATTGGGCATATCTCGGAGACTGTTCGCTCGATTTGAATGCTTCGGGTCTCGTTGGATTCAGCATGGAAAGACGCTTCTTTGGAGCTATCAAACATGTTGCTGCGACCTGTCGAAAGTAGCGAAAAATGTTAGAGAAGGTGACCATAAAATGCTGAATTATACCAAATTTAGCCGTATATCGAAAACTAAGCGTTTTTCGAAGTTGCAGATGATCTCTTACGCCATTTTACGGATATAACCGCGTTGCAAAGACGCTTCTTTTGAGCCATAAACCATGCCGCTACGACCAATAGATCAAAAGTTAGTAAAAAATAGTGCCTAAAAATCGTCCGAAGAAGTGACCTGAAGTGGTTTTAATTGGTAAATTGGCCATATCTCGGAAATGGCTCCGTCGTTTGAGATGCGGTTTGTTGCGTTCGATTCAGCACGCAAATACGCTTCTTTTGTGCCCCAAATCATGCCGATGCGACCAGTATAAAGTAGGAAAAAATGTCGGAGAAGGTCACCTGAAATGGTTGACCTGAAGTGGTTTATTTTACATAATTGGGCATATCTCGGAGACTGTTCGCTCGATTTGAATGCTTCGGGTCTCGTTGGATTCAGCATGGAAAGACGCTTCTTTAGAGCCATCAAACATGTTGCTGCGACCTGTAGAAAGTAGGGAAAAATGTTGGAGAAAGTGACCATAAAATGCTGAATTATACAAAATGGGCCGTATCTCGAAAACTAAGCGTTTTTCGGGGTTGCAAATGATCTCTTACGCCATTTTACGGATATAACCGCGTTGCAAAGACGCTTCTTTTGAGCCATAAACCATGCCGCTACGACCAATAGATCAAAAGTTAGTAAAAAATAGAGCCTAAAAATCGTCGGAAGAAGTGACCTGAAGTGGTTTTAATTGGTAAATTAGCCATATCTCGGAAATGGCTTGGTCGTTTGAGATGCGGTTTGTTGCGTTCGATTCAGCACGCAAATACGCTTCTTTTGTGCCCCAAATCATGCCGATGCGACCAGTAGAAAGTAGGAAAAAATGTCGGAGAAGGTCACCTGAAATGGTTGACCTGAAGTGGTTTATTTTACATAATTGGGCATATCTCGGAGACTGTTCGCTCGATTTGAATGCTTCAGGTCTCGTTGGATTCAGCATGGAAAGACGCTTCTTTACAAGTTTGTGACCAACCAATTTTTATCCAAAAAACGGTGGGAATTTCGAAAAAATCAAGAACATTCAACCAAACCTCCTGTTTGCCTACATTTCCCGACTGCCCGACCTCGACATCGTCTCATTTTCGCATTTCCGCGTCGATTTTCTTCATATTTGTAACCAATACATCATGCTGCATCTCCCCTCTTTCCAATCTATCCAGCTCAGGTCCAAGAACCTGCGAAATTTTCGAAAAAATCAACAAATTCCGACTAGGCCTCATACACGCAGGCTTCCAACTTCGACATCGTTTCATTTTCGCATTTCCTCGTCGATTTCCTTCAAATTTTCGATGCACACTTCACAATCACCCTCCTGCACTGCACTCTACCCATTTTTCATCCAAAACACGTCGGAAATTTCGAAATAATCGATTTTGAAAAAATTGCACTCTCACAGCGGAAAAAGTCGACTCGATTGGTTTCCCAATTTACTGCATTTTTTGGGGCGAAAACATGCATTTTTTCGATTTTCCAAAAAAGTGCGAATTTTTGAGTCGGGTTTCTTTTGGATAATAGCGTCGGGTGTCCCATCCATGATTCCATCAACTTCAGTTCGGTTTCGGACTGTTTTTGGGGAAAAATCAACGATTTCCGGTCGAAAAATGATGCTCTGACGTCAGCCCGGGCACCGGCTGAGGTGCGTTTCTCTGCTAGATGGTCTGCTTGGTTTTCTTGTGGTGTTCAGATTGAGTTGAGAAATGCTGTACTAAGCTAGAGTGGGGTCTGGCGGGTGTTTGACAGCCGAAAAGTCATCGCGGCATGGTCTGGGGGCGGTTGGAAATCAAGTGGGAACAGCGCTTTGGGTACTGACGGCTGGATGCTCTCGCTCTGGCTGCGGCTACTCGTCTCCATCCCACTCGAGCGAGTCCCAGGCGCGCACCTCATTCCCCCGTGCGATGGCCAAATCAGCCATAACCGCCGTCAGACCCTCAGACCACTCAGTCACACACTTCACCAACAGTCAGCCTTTTTTTTTCGTTTTTCTTTCATTTTGGCAACATTTACAATTTGCCGAGGCCCGCTCCACCACGAGCGTGACTGACTCTGTTCTCGTCCTCTCCGGGCCGCCAGTCGTCGTCAGTCGTCTCTCCACCTCTTGACTTCTTGTACAAACGCTGAGAAACAATTTAAATTTTAAGGAGATCTGAATTGAATTGACAACATCCTTCAACCATAACCAGCATCAACAATTCATTTCCAATTACATTTCCGTTTCGCTCGGCCCCTTAAGCAGCCCATTCCGTCGTCCTCGTCACTTCGTCGAGTCGCCGCCGTCACCATTCACCGACTCCTCAAGGCGCTATGGAAAATTTATGAAAATGATTTAGAGCGACAGGGCGTCGCGTATCGACACGTATCAGACCACACTTGGAGGTCACCCTTCATTTGGATGGGATGTGTGTGTGTGTGTGAGAGAGTGTGTGCCCATGAATAAGGAATGCGACAGGATTCGTGTGTCACCATTATTTTCTCTGTTGTTGCTTCTTCGTTGTCACAGACTGCGCCGGGGACCACTCACTGTCTGTTTGGCTGGAGTCCTTTGATGGCACGAGACGCGAACGAGGATTATGGGTTTCCGTTTTTTTTTTCATTTTTTTTTTCTTCGAGGACAATTCATCTTATGTGCGTGTGTGTATGTGTGTGTGTTAGAGGAAGGATATGACAACAAAGAGAGGGGAAAAAAAATAAAACAAATTTGCTACATCAAGTCAAGTTGGCACTCGTCATAATGTTCTCCATTCCATGTCGTGTCCCATAAAGAAACCCAGCAGCCGCGGCCCCACACACACCCAGAGAGCGCGTCCTTTTAGAAGACACATCAACCGGTGCACAATAAAAAGGGGGCGAAAGTACCTGCGCGACACACAACGCCACCGCACGACACCGTCGAGTGGATTAAGACGACCGCAACGAGGCGGTCTTCGTACACACAAAAGCATAACCAAATCCCGAGCACTGAGGGAATCCTTTTTTCGTCTCCCACTGGGACCTGCCTTCCTGACGAAGGATTGAGTGTGTTGGAGGAACAACAGAAGAAAAGAAAAAAAAAACCAGCAGCATTTTGTATGCACTCGTCCTCGGGGGGATGACACGGCGACGACGATGGGAACAAGGATGTGTGCGCGCTCTCGAGGCTGTAGTGCGACATCGGATGTATTGTGACAAAAGGTGTCAGTTATTGCTCTGTGTCTGTGGAATGCGACGAGTTTGAATGAATATTCAATGGCAACGCCGAGAAGCATTTCATTTTCTTGCGTATTGTTGGATTCAATTAATATTTCAGACACTTGAAGGTGATCTGTTGCCTGGGGGCGGTGGGGGCGGCGAAGCCAGTTAAGTGGACGAGATGTGGAGACAATGGACGCGGCGATAAGGTCCCGTGGGATGACGTGAAAATGGTGGTGGGTACTAAAAAGCGAACGATTTTTCATAGGCCCTTCGGCCGAGGGGGAGATGTCTCCCGGCGGACGGAGTTTCCTTCGGCCGAAGGGCCTAGACAAGCGACCACGGACTCTGGAGAGACATCGCATTTTTGTAGGCCTTTTGGCCGAAGGGCCTAGACAAGCGACCACGGACTCTGGAGAGACATCGCATTTTTGTAGGCCTTTCGGCCGAAGGGCCTAGTCAAGAAGACACCTATAGAACGGACGATTTTTCGTAGGCCCTTCGGCCAAGGAGGACACGACATATCGGCCGAAGAGCCTACGAAAAATCGTCCGTTTTGGAGGTGTCCTCTTGCCCGGGCCCTTCGGCCGAAAGGCCTACGAAAAATGCGATGTCTCTCCAGGCCAAGACAAGCGGCCAATGAGCCCTTTTTCGTAGGCCGCAGGCCTAATCTAAGACCGATGCTTCTTCTAATCATTGACCGAACACAGCTCATTGGAAAGCCTCCTTCCGAGCTCTCCATCTTCTCCAGCGTTTTGTGGCGCTCGCAGAAATGTCACTGATCCGCTCGTGATATCCCTCTAACCATCGCAAAAGGCGGCTACTCGCCCGTCGGAAGTGGCGTTCGCGCGAACTCTCAAGTGGAATAATTCATTAAATTTCTATTCTTGTCATCTTCCCGCTCCGGGGCACGGCTGCTCTTCGTTCGGAACCCTGACATGTGTGAATACATAGCGCGTCTCACTGAAATGCGCCACCACTTCCACGTTATTATCTAGAAATGACTGTATATCAGATTTGTTGTTCCGTTGAGCAATTTATTAAGTAATTTATCAAGGCGGCGGTTCACGCACATTCGAGTCTAGCTGTGCGCCTTTGCTGTATGCACATGTCCGCCATTAGGAGGTTCCCTTATGCGCATCCGGTGTGGTGTGCGTGAGAAGGAGTGGCGCGGGCATCCATTCAACGACAGCGACACCAAGTGTTACCCGTCGTCGTCGTCGTGGGAATCGTCACAAAAATAGATGAAAAACTTAAAGAATTTCGCTTAGAAATGCAGTCATATGTGAATTCTGTGTGAGAGGGAGACCGGCCAGGCCAGGCCAGGCCAGGCCGAGACTGTTACCGAACCGGTGTTGGTGTGCGCGGTACCAGTTGTGGAATATGATTTGTGGACGCTATTAAATGAAGTCCACTTAAGTTTTGTGCCTTTAATAATTTTTCCATCCTCCATCCTCCATCCTCCATCCTCCATCCTCCATCCTCCATCCTCCTTCTCACTCCCTCGCACACACACACTCTATCGTCTTTTTTGTTCGTGTCGATTGTGCGTTTTATTGGACGACATGCTCTTCGATGTCTAAGTTATGAGCGAAATTAATTCGTTTTTTTTTTTTTTTTTTTAAAGTAATTGATGAAACTGCTACGCTCGTGGACTTAATGTGGATTATAAATTCATTAGGATTGAGTAGCGATAAACGAACGAATGCGAGCGCATTGCATTAGTTCGGATTTGTCTTTCTGGCGACGGCAACGACGATGGCGGTGCTTCCACTAGCACCGATGATAGCGGCTTGTTGTCATAAATTGTTGAAATTCATGAAGAAGAGAAGGGACATTTACTGTCTGCTTCATAATGGATCATAAGTCTTAATCTCGACTATATGGCGATGCGATGATGCGATCGCGGCGACTAAAGCGATTGATAAGTGGAATGGAATGAATGACAATCGGTTTTGAGCAGCTGTCACACGCGTTTACGCACATTTTCGAGAGTCCACGAAGCCTGCACGGACAGCGTGGGCGCAGACCCAGACTCTTTCAGCTGCTCTCCGTAAATAGATCTGTCGATTGCTGCTGTGATGGCGCCCAACAAAGGACTCTTGCACAAGGAGGAGATGGTGTGGACCCTCATTTTGTCTATTTTCATTCGCTGTGGTGACTCCTTTTTCCATCGGAACACGAAAAAAAAATGTCTCGTTTCTTCAAAGCAGAACCGGTTGCTTCAGCAAATCACCTTCCACCTCTACGCTCTTTCTCTCCCTCTCTCTGTTTCACAAAAAAAAAGAAAAAAACGAAAAAGAAAAAAAAACCATGACCAATAACGGTAGAAGGTAAATTCTTATGTCCACGCTTATAGATTACAGGTGCGTCTCCTTTTCTTGCGCTCGCGTGTGTGTGTGTGTGTGTGTGTGTGTCGTCGTCTCTTTGATATTGTTTCGTCGTTCTCTCTCCCCCCCTCCCCGGTCTGTCTGTGATGTTGCATCTATTCCGTGCGCTCGTTCGTCCTCTGTAATGTCCTTTGATCATCATCGCAGCCATTGCTGGTTTTTTTTGTGTTGTTGTTGTTGTTCGGCTTCCTTCAATTTGAACAACAGCGCACCGGTCCCGGGGGGCGGGGGGTGGGGACTCGGAATGGCCAGTGAATGAAATACAAAAGGAATTTTTCAACAAGCCACGCGGACAAAAGACTAACGAATCTCCATCAGTGGCCCACTCTCTCTCTCTCTCTCTCTCTCTCGCTCGCTCGCTCCCAACAAGGACTTGTAGCAAATGGAAAAAAAAGAGAATTAAATTATGCACACAGACAGAGGCACACAGCTAGAGAGAAGACTAGACCGCCGAGGTGGGCGGGGGGAGGGGGGGAGGGAGGGTACGGTACACAAACACAAACACAAACAGTTGATGAGTTCTTTCGCGGGGCCAACGTGGAGTACGGTCCCACAGTCAATGAATGAGGACCCACCAATTGGTCTTGTTATCAACATTGTACACGAGAGTTGTTTGGAGATTTTTCTCTCTCCTCCCCCCCCCCCCACTCTAACGTTCGTCCTTTTTGCCCCATTGTACCGCTATGAAGGACCAACTAATTTGCTTAATTGTCTCACCGGCTTTGTTCGACGACGACGGAGTGGTTTTCTAGTTCAACTGTCGCATGCAACTGTCAAAAAAAATGTCAAAAAAAATGTCAAAAAAAAGAAATACATCTCATTCATCATCGCGCGCTCGTCTGTTTTGATTGAAATCCATCATAATTTGCACTCAGTTGGGAAAATACGGATTTTCAACAGTCAATCTATCCAAACTGTCATGTTGACAGGACAGAATCAGTGTGAAGTCGATCGTCGTACCGTCCTGACGATGCACACACTCCTCTGTTGGCATTCTCTCTCTCTCTCTCTGTGTCTCTCTGCTCGACATTTCATCAGGAAAACACTTGACAGATGACAGCTGATCGATGACAGATGCTGTCTCTCTATTCGATTGCAACATTAGACCACGCGTCGGTCCCTTTGGCCGCCTCCAGCAATGATTCACAGACACGCTGATGCAATGAATCTTCTCAAAAAAAAAAAAAAACAAGACCAAAACATGCTTCGAATTGGCCAAACTCCGAGAGTGGCAATGAGAAATCGATACATCAAAACAAACACGTCCAAGCCCCCGACAAAATATCTCATTAATCGATGATTGCCCAAACAAACAGACAAGCACACACAAGTTAGCTTGGCTAGGCTAGGCTAGCTGCCGTTCGCTCGCCGTCGGTCGTGTGATTATTATTTCATTTCCCCGCGTCTTGTCTTCACTCACTTTTCAGAGGTTGAGCAACGGCACAACCAGAAGTCAATTAATTACCAAAAGGGGGGGGGGGGGGGGGGGGCGGAGAGGGGCACACGAACGTATCATCATTCGTTTGATCCACTTGAATCTGGGCAAAAGCCTCGGCGGAAACAAATATTATTCGCCGCGGCATCTCACACTTCGTCTGAAGAACTTAACAATATGATGATAGTTGCACCCGGGGGCAATTCTTTGCGCTTCATCTCGTTTTTATGCTCTCTTCCGCCCACCGTGCGTCTTCCGTCGGGCGAAATGAAAATAGTTGCCCTTCGGGGGAGCTTCAGAGGAGTGCGTTGAGAAAATTTTTGTTTTCATTCATTTTGCTTCTTCATCTCTCTCTCTTTCTCTCCCTCTCAGTCCGTGGCAGTGTCCAGCTATAAATTTTCCATGGCATACACACCGTCAAGCCGCCCGCTGCGGGTCCCATCAAATCATCGAACTTATTACAGTCGCACGATGGTTTGAAGTGTTATGTGGGTGCGGAGGAGGGTGATGCCTCCAATCGATTATTACATTATTTGTACAACGCTTCGTCCTTCCGGCCCCGGTTTTTTTTGGTATCGGTCTCACTCCGCCGAAGACCGAGTGGGGCCTTAGATCATCGCAAGAAAAACACACTAACTTGGGTGTGTGTACGGTCGAGCATCAAAGAGGCGCAACTGAAAATGTATCTCCAGCGAGAGCGATTGACTACATCCTGTTCGTTTAGTTCATCTTGGTTTTTGTTTTTTTTGGTTGTTCGACTTCCTTTTGAAATGGCTCACATACGTGGCCATGTAGCGGTCATCTCAGTCACCGATGGCATCCCCTTGATAAGTGACCGTGATTCAAGTTTCATCCTCTCTCGAATTCAAAAATGAATGCAAGCGCATCGCATCATCACTTCTGTCCAAATTTAGATGACAATTATTTCATTCATCGATGACAAATGGTGTGCCCACTTGACAGAGACGCGCACACGAACGCACGCACGCCGGCACGACGGCACGCACAAGCATTTTCATTTGTCAATTATTATGAAACACAAGAGGAATCCTCCACGCATCGTGTCCGATGGCATTCCTCGGCGCGTTGCATGCCTTTGCTGCCATGTTCAACTGTCAAACTTCGATCATTTAAATCGAAATATCCTCTAATAGTCTCTAAATAACGTCGCCGTGTCCTGTCATCTCCGACGACACACACAGACACACACACACACATCCATTCTCGTCTTAATTGGCAATTTGATTATCAAAATGTTTCTCGAAGCTGCCGGCCAAACGTTCGAATTCCAAAGCCAAGTGCCTAAATACCAGCGAGCGCCAAGAGTGAGATGACATAAATGGGGATTCACAATCGGGCCATTAACAATTCCCTCATAAAGCGAAGCGGAATGCTTGGGGGATTAACGTGGTGGATTGGAAAACAAAAAAGAAACACACAACCTCATCTGCTGCATCAGCAAACGATGCCTGAATCTCGGTTAGCTGGGGGGGTGGTGGTGGGGGGGGGGGGGGGACAGATGATGATCGATCATAATGCGCAACAAATCTTTTTTCGAAATCTTCACCAATCACAATCACAAGTGCCGTGAGCAGCTCCGCTGTGGCGCACAACGAAATTTGTAACGAACGAATTATCAGTCGAGGCACTCTCGCTCTCTCTCTCTCTCTATCTCGCGCTCGCTCGCTCGTAACAACAATAATTTGTTCTTGTACACATAATTATTATAATTTAACGCGACCTCTAGCCCAGTGGTGTCAACCCCGTATCCCTTATCTGTCGGTTGGCGTTTAAAAATAACCGCCACATCACGTTGTGCATCATGTCGACGTCACATGCAAACGTACGATCGATGCGGTCGCAAAACAGTCGCCCATCGTATCGCAATCGAAGTGCTCGTAGTTCTGTTAAGTACACCATCCAATTAGTCAGAGTCTCCGCGTGCGCATTGTGTACATTGTTTGAGCCGGCCAGTCGACTTTAAATTGTTTGCGGCACGATGTCAAGAGGCTATCGCTGCACTGGACCGGACTGGGCTGAGCGCTGGACAAATCGGAGAATTGTGTGTTGGCAATTAGTGTAACGACGTGCTTGTCATCGGACAATGCACAATGCGATGCAAAATGTGAATTTTGAACAGAATCTTTGCATCAGAATATGCCACCTGGGCCCGCGTGCGCTCGCGCATCCGGTCCATCTCCATCAGCGTGTGACAGGAACGATCAGACAGATCATTTGAGCAACCGTTTGTCGCTAGCCCCACTGTCTCCCCCGCAGTCCCTAGGTCAACACACAGCAGCCGAGGACTATAATAGGCAAAACAAAGCCATAAACTTCAAACGGAATAATTTTCCACTAACAATAAACGCCAACAATCCAGAACGGTAAAGGAGGAGGCATACGATAGGCCACGTCCTCAGACCTGTGACTGTGGAGAGGGGTGTAGGTGGGTGAGCGAGTGAGAGAGGGCCACCAGAGATCTTGCCTTTTAGTTTTTTTTCCGACTTAAATTAGCGATTTTATTGAGTCCATAACTCATGGCAGAGGCACTTTTAATGGCCAGCGACGTAAACAATCTGTTCGCTACGTTTTCATATCTTTTTCGGTTTGTTTTTTTTTTTTTTCTGTTTCTCTCTTTTGCTGGTATTGGATTTCGGTTTTGAGTGCTTCGCGGTCTCTGTCTTGCTAGCGGGAGCAAAGCACGCGTGAGTAACCCCCCCCCCACCCCAGCCCCTCTGACAGGGAACGAGATGGACGCATGAAATCACGAAAAATGGAAGCAATCACAAGTAATATTCGAAACGAATTAATTATGACAAATTCTGGGCAAATACGAATTAATAAAAATAGGACACGCTGATGGTGTGGAATGGCATTATCATGGCGATTGGCAGGGGTGAGCGAACGTGGAACGGGTGGCGGAGGGGAGGAGGAGCAGGAGGAGGAGGAGGAGGTGTTGTCAAATGTTGGACAACAGGTGGTTGGTGTCTTGTCCATTTTTTTTCATGATTTTTGCCTAATTTGTGTCTAGCCTTTTCAATTGAATGGAATGTGAAAGGGAATGGGTCCGAGAGGGGTTCCTTGTGGCATTCCATTGGATTGGCGGGATTTTTCTGTTAACTGGACGTTCTGCCTCAGTTGGATGCCTTGGACAAGTGCTCGAAGAGGTCGCTTGGTTGCACAGGCTCCTTGCAGTTCAATGCCATTGCGACAAGTGCTCGAAGATGCCGCTTAGATGCTCACTGGCTCTTGGCAGCTCGATGTCATTGCGACAAGTACTCGAAGCCATAATCAGGCTCTTGCTGGCTGCTTAGACCCACACAGACTCTTAGCAGTTGAATGTCGCTGCGACTAGTGCTCGAAGAGGCCGCTTAGACGCACACTGGCTCTTGGCAGCTCGATGTCATTGCGACAAGTACTCGAAGGGGTCGCTTGGTTGCACAAGCTCTTGCTGGCTGCTTAGACGCACACAGACTCTTAGCAGTGCTCGAAGAGGCCGCTTAGACGCACAAACACTGGCGACAAGATCAAATTAAGGCAACTGCCCCAAAACCTCGTCAAAATGTCCACTTGCTCCTCTGCACCGCATAGCACGCGCTGAACCATTTAAACTCATTCAACCAAGCGGCCACCAGTTCCCGATAGAAAATCCACTTGACAGCCCTCCCGGCGGTGGCGACGTCGGCGTCGTCGGCGGCGGCGCTCCACTGCATCCAGCTGCGCCCGTGATGGGATTCTTAAAATTCCTTCTCCCACCCTGCCTGCCAGCCAGCTGCATTTTGAAGTAATAATTTAACGATCCTCGCCATAATCACCCAGCCAAGGCACCGACACAACAATCGCGGCCGGGAATTACCTTACAAAAGAGTTAAGTGTCTCTCCCATCGACGTCGCTCCACATGTGCAACCGGCTCAAAAATAGATGACATATCTTTTTTCGGTGTCGACTGTCACCGCGTAGCACGCTTCGCCTTTCCGAACGGCAAAACCACTTTTATATGCGCTAAGAGCGCATTTTATGACCCGCCGGCTATGAATAAACATGACCTTCCGTTGCGCCCTTTTAAAGGCGGCCAGTTTATCCGCCCTGCCATGCCTTGTAGGCCATCTTTGGTCTAGATTGGTGGGTGGGGAGGGGGGGGGAGGACACAATGCGGAGCTTTATTGTCTTTTGATATCAAACAAAAAGAAAAAAAAAAACGAGAAGTTCTTCTCCAACCCGTTAAGAGCGTGATAAAAACATATTTAGGGCCTCATAAACATGTCCCCCCTTTAATGCATGAGTGTGGGGGGGGGCTATAGGGGGGTTTCCAATATGATTTAGAGATGCCATCTGTTTTATTAATAAGCTTTTGCCCTAAAACGCGCATCGTCATTTCCGTTTGTTGCGAAATATCTATTAATTGCCTTTTGATCTGCAGATGCGTCGCATCAATTGCATCCTTTTCCGTTTATTTTTTGTTTTTTTTTTTTCCACCGGCAACTTAACCCCATTCACACGCACATTTGTCTCTGTCAAAAAAAGGGCTCTCAACAAACAAGCCGGATGATAAATTACAGTCGCCTCCCCTCGCCGGTTTTGCCGAGACAAAAGTGGTAACAGAATCAATCTAGACATGACACCCCGAATACGGGGGATAATTATGTCAAATTACTGTCAGTGCGTTATATATTTCTGCAGCGGCTCTCTCATCGCATCATCGTCTCCTTCATTAAATTGTGTTATTTATTGATTATGAAATTGGAGTTCAAAAAAAAAAAAACGAGCGAGTGAGTTATGTTCAACAGTAGCGCGCGTCACGTGAAAACAAAAGGGATTCAAAGAAAGCTCACTGAGGTGACACTCTGACAGGCGGAGGCCAATGTCATAAACCAATGTTTGTCGCCGTGTGCGTGCTGTTGACACTTTAGTGATATTTTTGAGCGGTTTCTTTGGTCTTTTTGAGGTGACACGAGGGTGGGCGTTTATGAAAAAGGATTTGGGCAGCATTTAGAGGCAAAAAAAAAAAAAAAAAGAAAAACTCTTTGATTTTCAAAGTCTCGATGGGTTAATGAAGACCGGCCAATAAAGCCCATTTGAGAACAATGAGACGACAGGAAGTCATTAAAAGAAGAACTTACCGCACGATGATGCGTTTGGCATCACTGTTGCTTATCCACGCACACGACCACCTCCTCCTCCGTCCCCCCCCCCCCCCCCCATCAGCAAGGTCTTATTAATTATTTTTTAATTAATCCCAAAAAATTAGAAAGCCAAGAGTCAGGTACCACCAACCACCACGCTCACACACTCACCCTCGCGCGAGTTGCATTCAAGTCCACATCTCCACCCCCCCCCCCACCCCGTCCCGGTGAGAAGAAATCAATTGAACGCCCACCTGCTGCGTTTCAGTTCACGCCCTATAAAACAATTAATTTGCTACAAATAACAAACGTCTGTCCGGACGGGGTTCAGTCACACACACACACACGCACACACACACAACGCATCGTCCTGTTCCATTTCAACCCCTTCGAAGCCCTCATTGTTGGCCAAGTCATTGGCAGGTCGCCCTAGCAAGCGAGGCGCAAAACAATAATCAAATCATAAGTGTGTGCACAAGTCAGGCGGCCGGTGCGGCAATAGTGGCGTAGTCAAACCACAACCACCACGGCCTCTGTCACACTATGCGTGGCACACAGGTCGAAAGTTAATTGTCCTCCTCTCCGCGGGGGGTTATGAGGTGTGTGTGTGAGTGTGAGTGCGAGTGTGTATGGCAAGGCGACACGACCCAGTCAACCGATACAACACGGCTTGGTTGAAAATGCAAAGCACCCGACAAGCGGTCGGAACGTAACAAAAAGGCTTGCCGAAGAGCCAAACAGGCGCCGAGTCGAACTTGGTTGCCATTCAAAGTCCTTAATTGTTGGCATGTTATTATTCTATTATTATCTTTCGCCAGCGTCATCTCTCACCTCCCCGGATTGGGCTCACTCGTATTTGCATTTCGCATTTGAAGTTCGCACCCCTTAACGGCAAGTTGGCATTATTATTAAAAAGGAAGCGGGCAAAGGAAAAAAAAAAAAAATGTGTGCAATTAAATCAGAATTACGTATACACGGCCTGCCGCCGTCGCTGCCGCCTCTAAAGTGGCCAAGGGGATGCTGTGCGCGCATATACCGTAAATTCGCAAGGGGGAAGTTCGTTTTCTTTTTTTTTTTGTTGACTTTTACAAAAGAAAACAGCACTGATTCGAGACGCATACGTTTGCAATCAGAAGCTGAATGCATTTCGAATCGCTGAGAGCTTCGACAACTGAGTGGAGACTTCATTGTGACAGCTGTCACATGATCAGGAAGACGGGGAAGCGATGGAAGGTATGACAAGATCAACAAGACGACGTGCGATGGAAGGAAGGACAAGATCAACAAGACGACGTGCGATGGAAGGTAGAACAAGATCGTGGTGAATTGTCGATCATTTTTTGATCCAGTTCGCGGTGTCCTGAAGCCACTTTTGACAGCTGTCAGGGGGCTGGACGACTCCTCGAGACTCCACTCAATTTTGACAGCTGTCCGATGAACAATGGCTGTTGTAGCGATATTCGATTTTTCATCGTCCTTCCATCGGCAAGCGGCGACCCAATTTCCATCCGCCTCAGACAATAGGTATCATCAAAGAGCCACCCCCGCATAAGTAATTGAAATCTAGCGTCTAGCGCACAATGGAAGGACGTAATTGTCCAAAGGAAAGAATTTCTATTAGTCGCACATTGTCTCCCGAGTAATGGATGAAGATTGATGAACCCACCCACCCAACGGCGGAGGGCATGATGCACAAGAACACAGAACTCAATCAGTCGGCTGTTCCGACTTATGAATGAAATGACCCGGTTTGGCCTTTTTTTTTTTTTTTTGCTCCGTGCTGCTATCATTAACCTTCAGTCGAGGCCGCTGCTAATTTCTGTTGACGCCGATGACAACAATGCTGGGACGCATCCACACAAATGAGGAAGAATTGGTGAAGGGGCGATGGGGGGGATGACGGGGGGAGTGGTACACAAAGCCGAAAACAAGTGCTTGTGCCAGGGCAGGAGCCAAAGTCGAAGCGGAAGCAGGAGAGAAGGAATTATTGTTATTACAGCCATTGTGTGTGAAAAGTTGAATGAAAGGACAAGTGAAGGAGGAGGGCGTACTCGGTGCTCCGTTCCAATTCATGCATCACAATGGGGGGTTAATAAGCGAGAGAGCGCAAATAAACCATCACCACCAGTTCAACGACATCAGCGAGCAGTCGACACGGCAATGGCAACGGCAATGGCAACGGCAACGACAGCAGCAATTCGATTGGGAAAAGTTTTAGTTTCATTAGAGTCGGATGCCGGCCGCCCCCCTCATTCAGCGGAACAGGACACAGGACACAGGACGGAAGCGTGACCGGGAAATGACAGGAAATGGGATTTACGATAAATTGTAAAAATGCTCCCTCTCCATCTCACTCTCTCTCACTCTCTCTCTCTCTCTCTGACACTGGCACTGGCTGTGTGCGCGAACACACAAGGCGTCATTAGACGGACGATGGAAAGTTCCGTCGTCACAATAAGTTTGCCGTCTGACAGATGGTGTGCTCGTCCTTGCATCAGACTGGTGCAACACACACGCCCATGTTTGAAAATTGATAGGATATTTGTATGAATGCCGAGCGTAGTCCTTTTTTCCAATTTCCCTCCACAAACATGCTTAAAAATTGACACGAATGCAGTTTGAGCGGTTGCGAGGACGAGGACGAGGACGAGGACGATTGATTTGCTGATGTGGCTTGCAGCAGTAACGACCAAATTTTTGAGTACAATCCATAGACCGAACAGTCGCAAAACTTCAAAAGCACCGTGAATCAAGATGTCTGTCTGCCCAAACAAACGGCGGCAATCTTATGTGAGAAGTCATTAACTTGCCGGTGTCCCGGGTTACATCGAAAACCCATCCACGCCCCTCCTCGTAATCAGAAACAAATATTATTTGATCTAACAAGCTAACTACTGAATCCGGGGGCAGGACCACAAAGGCAACTCCGGCTGACGCCCGCCGCCTCATCATCAGTGGACCCTTTCTCTCCCCCCCCGCCGTCGTCGTCGGTCGTCAGAGCTTCGCAGTGTTTGTATTGATGAATCTGTTAATCAACAAATAAATAAAACAAATTCACAAGGACAACAGCGGCGGGCACAACAAGGATCAGAAGGACGATGCCGACGAATTAAATTCGTACACAAACAGCCACAGCAACAATGAGGAGAAACAAAAACAAAACAAAAAACACACCGATTGCAGTGCAGACAGTGGCTAGATAAACTCTATCAAGCACTCCTCCCCCCCTCCTCCCCGGCGCCCCTCGAATGGGGACAATCTTGCCGTCGTTGTTGACGGTTGTGAATGAAAACAACAACAGCAAAAAAAAAAAAAAAACGAGAGAAAAAAACCCCCGAAATTCTGTGTCCTTTGATCTTTTTGTTCTTGTGTGCGCTTGTGGAGGAGCTCTGCCCGGCTGGCGCTGGCTGCATATTTACAGAGAGATACTTTGGCGCTCCTTCAAGGGGAATAAATATAATTGAACAAGGACCAAAGGGGGAGGGATGTTTATTTGTGTGTGTTTTTTTTTTTATTTTTTTCGTTGCCTTTGTTTTGGCATTCGTTTGACTGTATAATCATGGGCGAAGGATGCGCGCTGTATGTCCTGATGGCAAACAAAGTGGAAAAGTAAATTTGTGTCGTCCTAGTACTGTCAATATTGGGATGCGCTTTGCGAGCGAAAGGGGAACAAAAAGAGAAGAAAAAAACGACAAATACACGCGCGCAGAGCGACTGACTGTTGTGGGTGTGAACGTTTGTTTTTAAACCCCCCGAGGATGGAGTTGGGGGCGACTTGGGGGCCTCGGGGCCTTCCAACTTTAGACTTCAACCTCGAGATGAATTAGAGACAGCAGAACGATGCACAAGCCTTCAAGAATTCCCAGTTTAGCAGAGGTTCTCGCAGTGACGTCAGAGTGTGAAAATTGAACCTTAAATCGTTGAATTTGCCACGAAAACTGCCGAAAAATCACTTGAAAATGATGCAGTTGTGAAGGGGACAGTCGAAACTATGATTCCAAGGCATTTCCCGGGGAAAATCCGGGTTTTCTTGGAAAATCGAGAAAATGCATGTTTTCGCCCCAAAAAATGCAGTAAATTGTGAAACCATTTGAGTCGACTTTTTCTGCTGCGAGAGTGCAAATTTTTCAAAATCGATTTTTTCGAAATTTCCGCCGTGTTTTGGATAAAAAATGGTTGGAGTGCAGTGGGGGGAGGGGGATTGTGAAGTGTGCATCGAAAATTTGGTGGAAATCGACGCGAAAATGCGAAATTGAGACGATGTCGAAGTTGGAAGCTTGCGTGTATGAGGTCTAGTCGGAATTTGTTGATTTTTTCGAAAATTTCTCGGGTTCTTGGACCTGAGCTGAATAGATTGGAGTGAGGGGAGATGCAGCATGATGTATTGGTCACAAATTTGAAGAAAATCGATGCGGAAATGCGAAAATGAGACGATGTCGAAGTTGGAAGCGTGCCTGTGTGGAGTTTGTTCAGGATTTCTTAATTTTTTCGAAAATTCTGCTGGTTCTTGGATGTCTGATGGGTGGAATGAGATGAGGGGACATGGGGCATGTTGTGTTGGTCACAAGTTTGAAAGAAATCGACGCGGAAATGAGAAAATGAGACGATTTTAAAGTCGAGGAGTAGCAGGCTTTATGCACGCCTGAAGGTATGTGGCGATTTTTTGATGAAATCAAACCGGGTACTAGATGGATTCCATGGGATCTGTGGGATCTGCGTACATCGTCAGAAAGGGCAAACGATGGACAACTCGGGCGAGGGATGAAATGCAATAGAAAAACAAGCAAACTCTGCTTAATTTGCCCTCGAACCTCGAAAAGACCTCCAAAGTCTGACTCTGGAGCGACTCTGAACCTTCTTTCTTCAGAAACTCCATGAGGACTCTCAAAGTTCCGCGAAGCGGTATCAAATGCACTTCGAAGTCAGTGGAAATGGTCACGTCAACGTGGCGAGTGATCCCAGTCCTTTCCTTAAGCCACTCAGTCGGCCTGCGAAAAGATGGTGGTGACACGACGACACCGACTAGATATGAAAGCCTCCCACTGTGCACAACTCAGGCACCTGCTGTGTGAAGTGACTCAATGGACGGAGCGCAAAAAGAACGCCCTTCAAAGCAATTGTGTGTCATTGTGTCCATCGGCGTCCAAAGGAGCCACCCCCACTGCCCACTGCTATGCGGCCACTTCCTTGAATGATAATCGACAGCACAGGCAACACTCGGGACCATGGCACGTTCCATCACATCGCCTCGAGCAGTCTCGTCACTCTCTCCTCGCCACTCGACCCACTGGCTCCCGGCCTAATTGACTCGGCCCAAGTAATCCACAAAGAGCCTGGCGCGGGCGGCTGGAGGTCGTGTGAGTGAAAGGAAAAAAATTAGACCGATTCCAACCACCATCACCATTTTACAAACCTGTAAATGATGGATTTGCGGATTAGTTGATGGCTTTTGTTGTTCAACACCGTCGCGCGTTATGAGGGGAAAAAAAAAAGAAGAAAAGACCTCCAAGGCAACACGTCCCCACACACAATAGCCGTGACGACCTGCAGGCAGAAAGACGATGACGGCACGACGACAAATGACGATGATGACGATGACGACGACGATGAAGACTCCACCGCAAAGACGAGATTTGCGAGGCTTAAAGTACGAGACGCAACTTAGTTGCCTCTCTCTCTCTCTCTGTCTGAATTCTCGTACAGTCTCTCGCACGCACGCACAGGATTTTGTGTTGTATTAACGTCAGCTCTGGAGCACATTAGGTTAATCCTTTTCAATGTGAAGTCCTTTCGCTTCTCGCTGAAGAATGGAATGGATTTTCCGGATTTCATCCCCCATTCCCATTCACTCCCTCAACTCTTAGGGTTGCTTGTAATGGGAAATTGTTTGTCTTGTTCGATTATTATTTTCATTTCCTTTCGCAACTCCCGTCCAACCAGTGAGAGAGAGAGAGAGAGGGGGGCGGACGGCGGCAAACGAGGAACAAAAAAAACAAGAACCAAGGACCACAAGAGAGAAACAGGAAAATTGATGGATTTTTTATTTATTCATTTGTGGCACGCTGTAAACGACACACAAACATCAACTCCCCTCCGCCGGCGCCCCCCATCTAAAGGTATTCACAGCCACCCACAGTCAATACATACGGTTTTGCGTCATTAATCCTCGAATTGAAGGCTACCGTGGTGGTGGGGGGGGTGGAGGGGTGCTTGTGTAAGGATACGGCAACAGGCTCTGACAGGCGGTAATAGAATTGCAATCCAAAGGATATGTGAATGGCTTTCTGACCCCCCACCCCCCTCATGGGGGCAATTTGAAGTGTGTTTTGTTGTCGAAATATTTGATGGAACGCTCCTGGTGGCAGGAGGCGGCTGAACTCGATGGATGACAGGCGCGCCCGGGACTTTGTCAATTGTTTGGACAAGGAGGAACAATTAAAGAGGCTCCTTGATCGTCGGCGACAAGCGCTTGACGCGATCTGTGCCAATGGCTCACTTGAACCCAACGCCCCCGCTCACTAATGAGGCACAAGAATCGCAAATCAACACACACGGGGGACAGGATCCGAGGCAGGACGAAGGAGGTAGAGAAAAAAAGAAGAAACAAAATCAATTCAATTATCGACGATGCAGTTGTGTGTCGTTTGTGTGTCCTTGTCGTAATCACATCCACTCGGCTGAAGTCTGTTTCGATAGATAGTCGATCCAGATTGGATGACACTTTAATTCTTGTGCAGCAGCAGCAGCAGCAGCAGCACATTCAAATTCCGCCACACAAAGCGTTTCTACAGATGATGCTGGTTCTGCTGGTGCTGGTGCTGGTGATGCCTGATCCTGTGAAGCGCGCTTTATTGATGCGGTGGGTGGGTTGGTTTGGTTGGCCTGGCCTGGCTGAGTTAGTGTGGCGGTGCTGTGGGGGGCCGCTTCAGTCGCGCTGCTACAGTCGAGTAATTCGATTGGGCGCGAATATAATGAAATGAAAGTAATGAAGGAGTCCTTGGAAAATTACATTTGTATTCCGGTAGTCATTATTTTTATTTCTTTATTATTTCGTTATTCTCTTGCGTTTTCACACAACCAGAGGGGGAAGGGTGGGGTACTGCACACACAAACACACACACACACACACACACACAAGCGAAGGTGTGTGCATTAATGAGCCCAGTTGCACTGTGAACGTGTGGGTGATGGCTTTACGCTCTGTTAACAATCTCAAAGCCTTCTGACGCCTGAAGTGTACACGCGCGCTTTGAAAGTGACTCCCTGTGTGTGTGTGTGTGTGTGTGTGAGAGTAAGTGGCGATTGGTTGAATGGGAAGCGTTGATTGACTGAATGAGCAAATGAATTGCTACTTGATGGCACCACTAAAAGTGTCTCTACTACAACCACGGTGCTCACATACAATGCACGCTATGGCGTTGAATGGGTTCGATTTGAGTGGGCGTCAGGATCCACAGAGGATCCACAGATGATCCACAAAGGCTCACACATCACACTTCAACCACGAATGTGAGTGAATTTCGGTTGATCGTTGTCGTCGAGCCTTCGTTTTTCTTTTGTGTCTGCCACAAATTCGCTGTCACTCTTATCACCGCAACACATCGCCATGGGCAACGCGTCGCCACTAACAACCTGTCAGTTTTTGTGAAGAGAAAATCTGTGTCAGTCGCAAGCGACCGCCCCGCCCCCAAGGGATGTTACATCAGCGCTCGTGACCTCTTCCAAACAACAGAAAAACAAAACAAAACAAAACAAACACCGCACATCAAAGGAAACTCTCAAAAACTCATCAAACAGATGTCACTGTCTGTGGCTGTCTCTCTCTTTCTATCTCCCCCCCTCTCAGTCGCTTTATTAAATCTAATCTGCATACAATTACAAAAACAACAAACAACCGAGCAGAACAGAAAGTCTCTCCCGAAATCTGTTTACGCACTTGTTAATTTATTCACGTTCCCGTGTCATCCGTGTGAGCGCCTATGTGCGTGTGTAGCGAGAGCATCCCCACGGGAGTTGTGTCGTACAAATTAAATGCCCATTCTATTGCCTTCTACTCGCATTATCTGTCATCATCATCATCATCATCGGCAGCGTCGTCTTTGTCAGCGAATGTATCTCTCTTTTATCTGTCATCCTCCCGAGGACGGGGTCCTTGCTATGATACGCTTATTTATACCCAGTTGACCCCTTTGTTTGTGCGCCTTAGAGTGGTGCTGCACCCCTTTTTTGCCAGCAGCAGCAACGACGACACGACAACACGACGACACGACGACACGACGACACCATGTTGACAATGGGATCATTGTCATAACAGTTTTGTTATCCCTTTTTTCACTGGGTCCTTGGGCGGGCGGCCGGCCGGCTTCGCGGATACCCCCTTTTTTGACGATCGACGAGCACATGACATCAATCTGTTCTGTTTTCTGTTTCGGGGATGTAATCAACCCTTTCACTTAACGGTAGCCGGTCAGTGCTGCTGAGTGGTCGCCCGAGGGCGGTGCGTCGTACAATTCAACCCTTGTCTCTGTGTACGGATGGTCTCAATCAAATATTTATTGGATGCACATGCGGCAAATTTGTCAGGGACCGCGATTACCGCTGTCACCCGCGCACCGGCTACGGCCACGGCCACGGCCACGACCGTCGGTCGTGCACTCATTTTGTATTCATACGTCGCCCGATGGGGTTCGTCCTCGAATTGGGATGCTTAACAACTTGATTCCCATTTGCCAGCTGGTCAGTATTTCTTGGGCACGCATTTGTTCTTCTCTCCCCCCCCCCCCCCCCCCCCCCACACTCCCTCCCACTCAGTGTTTTTCAAATAATTTCATACTCATCTCCCTCTCTCTCTCTCATTTCAGACACAACTGGACATGACGGACTATGAGAATATCCAGCAGGAGCATCTGCAGCGGCTGCATCATGACTCGCGACTGCAGGAGCTGCAATCGCATTTGAACGCGCAATTCTCGGCCAAGCCGCCCGCATCGTTGGTGCCTTTTTTGCCGGCGTTCCTGCGACCACCGTTGCCGGTGCAGCCGATGTGGGAGACGGCCACAGCGAATTTGGCCCACTTGCAGGTGGCCCTGGCCGAGGCGGCAGCCGCCTCCACATCGGGCAATGGGTCCTTGAATGCAGACTCGCCGCCGTCGCCGTCATTGGTGCCGCTCATGCCCAATCAATCGCCATCGCCGTCACAGTGTTCACATAAGCAATCTCTGGTCGATCCAGACACCCCTCTCAATCTGACGAAGCCAAAATCCTCACCGCCGCCGCCGCCGCTGGCGTTGTCCCTGCAGCACCAGCACGCCCAGCAAATGCACCAGCAGCATCAGCAGCAACAGCAGCAGCAGCAGCACCTTCATCACCAGCAGCAGCAGCAGCAGCAACAGCAGCAGCAGCAGCACACGAGTCGGTCACCGAACGACAGATCACAATGCCTACTGACGCCACCCCACGTTCTGAGCGGGCCCAACGCGGGACCCAACCAGAGCAGGAACCCGCTCCAGCTGAACAATTCCATGAGGGGTATGCCCCGCTCCTTTCTCCCCTCGCACTACGGTCAGGTGAACGGCAGCACCGGTTCCGGCAACGGCGGCTCCGGTCCCTCCTCATCGCAGGTGGACGATCCGCCAGACTTTCTGTCCGCCTGCCGCATGTGGACCGCCTCCGCTGATTCCGCGGACATGGGCGGCATGTCACACCACCACCCACACCATCCCGGCAAGTCCGACGACGACAAGGTGCGCCTGGTGCGGGCGGCACGGATGAGCCGCGACAGCGTGAGCGGCGGCAGCGCCGGCGGAGCCAGCAGCGGCATCACCGGTGGCAGCGGAGCGCCACCCGTCTCGAACAGCACCGGCGCCATTGAACGCGACCGCGAATCGAGCAAGCCGCACATTAAGCGGCCCATGAACGCGTTCATGGTGTGGGCGAAGGACGAGCGCCGCAAGATCCTGAAGGCCTGCCCGGACATGCACAACTCGAATATTTCCAAAATCCTCGGCGCCCGTTGGAAGGCCATGTCCAACGCCGACAAGCAGCCCTACTACGAGGAGCAATCGAGGCTATCTAAGCTGCACATGGAGCAGCATCCCGACTACCGTTACCGGCCGCGACCGAAACGCACCTGCATCGTGGACGGCAAAAAGATGCGCATCTCCGAGTACAAAATGCTGATGCGCACCCGGCGCGCCGAAATGCGCCAGCTGTGGTGTCGCGACGGCTCCGAGAATGTCGCCTACCTGCAGGACATGAAGGCGGCCGCTGCGGCCGCTGCAGCTGCAGCCGCTGCTGCTGCCGCCAATGGGACGCAACTCGCTCCTGGCTCGGTGAACATGAACGCTAGCGGCAGCGGCATGGGCCCATCGTCGTCTCCCCCCTCAGCGTTGGCCGCTGCCAATGGACTCCTAATGAGTGTGACCGGTGTCGGTGGCGGCGGCGGCGTCGGCGGTGGCGGTGGTGGACCATCGGCCTCGAACGCTGCCGGCGGTCCGGCAACTGCCAGCTACTACTACCCCCCGGACAGCTTATCCCCGTCGGGCTTCTCATCGGAAGGTAACGCCACCAGCTTCGATTCCCGTGACGATGACTGAGGGGAGCTTTTGCGGTGGCCCACAATGCATCCGCCGCACCCTGGCATGGGATTTTGGTAAAAACAAAAAATAAAAAATAAAAAAATAAATAATAAAATCAAATATAAGAAAAAAAAAATGAGAAAAGAAATAAGAAAAAACCAATTCAAGTCTAAGACAATTTGAGATAACCGGACATCTGCAAATGTATAGTGAGGTTGCCCTACATACAATTTTTTTTATTTTTTTTTGTTTTGTTCATTTAGACGCGCCATAATGTTGTACATAACGAAAGGATATGGTAATCGCCATTTAAGTTTGTTTTAGCCACTTAAGGACTAGGGTTTAGAGATACATATACATACATATATATATATATATATGCTTTTTTTCTTCTATTTTTTCTTTGTTTTGTGTGTTTCTTTGTAAGTGCCATCATTTTTTTTTTTATTTTTTGCGAATTATTTTATGTTTTGTTTACCTGCACATATACACGGATATATGTGGACGGAGGAATATGATATTTTTAAGCCCTTTCAACATTCTACAAGATTAACAAACATACATACATGCATATATGTAGTAAATATATATATATATATTAGTCTAGACTAGACCTTTCACTCCACGCTCTCTCTCTCTCTCTCTCTATTCTCTCTCTCTTTTTTTTTTGTTTTAAATAAACCTTCAATCGATGACGATGAAGATGAATTGTGCCATTTTTTCTCCTTCTTCTTCTGTTTCCTGTCTCTCTCTCTCTCTCTCTCTCTCTCTCTCACTCAGTCTGTCTGTCTGTCGAACAACAAAATCAGAAGAAAAAAAAAACCATGAAAAGTGATGTTGTCTTTTCCCGTTCAGTGTACATTTGTTATTATTTATTGTTTATTCTGTAGAAGCCCCCTGCCCCCCTTCCCCCTGCCCCACGCCCCCTCCCTCCCACTCTTAAATAGGCCTTGAATTTCTCTTCAATTGCATCTAATTGAGTTTGTGCCAATAGCAAATAAGTGGATAGCCATATTTTTTTTGTATTTTTCTTTTTGTTTGAAATAGTTCGTAAGGTTTAGAATAAAAGTGAGAAGAAAAGAAAAAAAAAAAAGAAAAAAGGATTAAATAACAAATTTGTGACGAAAATTGAGAACACACGAGCCAGCCAATCACATCAATCGATGGGTATGTGCTTTTTTTTCTGTAATACATATATATGCGAATGGTGATAATTAATTTCTTTGTTTTGCACTTGTAATCCTATGGAAAAAGAGAAATAAATAAAAAATAAATTTCTGAGAGAAAAAAAAAACAAAAAAAAAAAAACAGAAGCGGAAGCCTGATGCGGTTTTTCATTATGTTTATTTAAACTATATAAATATATATATATGTACACAAACACACAGAAGCGCGCGCGCTCCCATATATACACACTCGAAGAGGGGATGTGTTCGTATGTACAACACGACGTTAGTTTTGTAAGTGTTGTTTTGGAATACAATAAATAAAAAGAAACAAAATATATATCTTCATAGACATATGTATATTAAATATAATCGTATCAGTGGAAAAAAGAACAACAACAACAATCGAGATGTGTTTTTTTTTTCTTTTTTTTGTTATGTAAATTGTTTTATGTTTTTTTTTTTCTTTTTTCTTTTGTAGCTTTAGCCATGGTATACCCACAATATAGTCATAAAAAGAAAAAAAAAATAATAGATTTCAAGAAGAAGCTTGAAAGCAAACAAAAAAATGAAAAGAAAAAGAAAATAAAAAAAAAAAAAAAAAAAAAAAACCCCCCCAAACACGCTCTAGTACATTATACATAAACATATAGGCATCCGGCTGGATTCAGATCATCTAGTTTAGCAGTCAGCGTTAAGTGGAGAAAACACAAACACACACACACACAGCTTTTGATGGCTCGACATGCCAAGAAAACAAAAAAAAAAAAATAAAATAAAGTTAAAAATAATATATATATATATATATTCATATATATAAAAAAGAAACATAAAAAAAAAAACGTCTCTCTGTCTCTCTCTATATATATATATATGCATAGCCAGTAGAGTTTATTATACATACACACATACACATGCCCACACATTTCTTTTCATTTCATCTGAAGAAAGTACCAACCCCCCCCCCCTCCCCCCCTTCACCGCCCCACATGACACCGATGACAGTTAGAACAAATTAGTAACAACGTCAAAATCCATCAGCCATGAATTATTAAATCGCCACTACCCCCCACCCACCCTCCCGCCCCCAAAAACACCACACACACACAAGAGAAAAACAAAATGAGAAAACGAAAACAAAAAAAAAAAAACAACAACAAACATAAATTTAACTGTTATAAAACAAAAACAAAAACAAACAAAAAAAAAATTATATAATTATTATTATTATAACTGATTAATTATCATTATTACAACTATGCACCCACACAATGTAATCAAGAAAACAAATGAGAAACAACAACAAGAACAGCAACAACAAAAAAAAAAAAAACAAAAACAACAATAATAATAATAAAAAAAGGAAAAAGAAAAAGAAAAAAAACTCCAAAAAAAAAAAAAAAAAACGTGAAAAGATACAAAATAATAAATAATAATGATTATGTTATTACATGACGCTGGTCTTGTTCTTTATTGTGGTCGCCATCGCAGGGATGCAGTGGACCCGGGGGAACTGTTTGTGGTAAGCTTTGCTAACGACGGAAATCGAAGTCACGCTCATTTTGTCAGTCTTCCTCCTGTAGAGACGAAAGCTGGACGATAGGCAAGAGCGGACTCTTGTTCCCTTCTGAAGGACATTTCTGCATCGGAGAAGAGACATAGGAGCGAACGCTAGGAGTTGTAGTGGCATCGGTTCCTAAGAAATCGTTCCTCTTCTTTGTTTGGCGCTACAGTCCGGGCTGGAGCTGGGCCTCAACCAACAAGTCTCTCCAGCCAGCACGATCCTTCGCCGGCTGCCTCCACTTGTGTGCGCCATCGCGTTCGAGGAGAGCCTCTGTTGCGTTGTCCCAATGACGACTAAATAGAAAAGCACCATTTTATGAGGCACACGGTGGATCTCCTTTTCAACCGCACCGCCATCCATTCGGCAGCATCAGCAGCTGCAGACAGGACGCTTGGCACCTTTGCTTGGGCATAGGAACACCAATGTGGGTCCAAGCCTCCTGCTTCGAGAACGGCTGGCGGTTGGCGGACATAAGACTGCTTGGTCTTGAGGACTGGACGCCGGCTGGCCTAATAAGTAAGCAAGTAAGAAGGCCAGTCCTCGAATGACAAGTGAAAAAGGACCTCAGCCAGCTAGATAGGCTTGTTTGGCTGAAGGCCCACATCCGCCCCTAGGCCGTAGCGCCAGCAGAAAAAGTAAGTAGCTTTTGCAAAACTGACGTCTTAAAGGCAACTCATGGTTAACGTCCCCCGAAGGTAGTCATTTTGGCCCCCTCCTCTTGCAAAGTTGTGATCAACCTTCCCCATCGACTCGTCGAGACAAGGCAGATGAACTGGTGCCACGAACAAAGGCGTTAATTCACTCTTAAATGCATGGATCATGTGGAACACCAGGAGTGTTGCGTGAGCTCATGCAGTCGTCGCCTTATCCCGTGTCCTCATAAGAAAGATACTATCTCTGCGAAGGTGACTGCATCAAGTCCCCTTGACTCACATTCACAGACCCGTCCCAGACCTCCGGCTGCATCGTCTCCCCCGTCTGAGGAAGAACACAATCCACACAGATCCCATAGAGCGTGCATCCCATCACTGGTTTGACATGATTTCATCAAAACAAACAAAAAAAAATCGCAACATACCCTCAGGCGTGTATAAGGACTTTGATGCCCCACTTCAACATCGTCTCATTTTCGCACTCCCGGGTGGATTTACTTCAATTTTGTGACCAACACATCATGCTCCATTTCCCCTCACCTCATTCCACCCATCTCACATCCAAGAAACCGCAGAATTTTCGAAAAAAATCAAGAAAACACGAGCCAACTCCACAAAGACACGCTTCCAACTTCGCCATTGTCTCATTTTCACATTTCCGTGCCGATTTTCTTCAAATTTGTGACCAGTACATCATGTCCCATCTCCCTTCATTCCATTCCATATAACTTTTATCCTAAACACGGTGGAAATTTCGAAAAAATCAAGAAAATTCAAGCAGACCTCCTGTTTGCCTACATTTTCCGACTGTCCGGCTTCGACGCCGTCTCATTTTCGCATTTTCGCGTCGATTTCCACCAAATTTTCGATGCACACTTCACAATCCCCCTCCCCAAACACCACACCACCCATTTTTCATCCAAAACACGGCGGAAATTTCGAAAAAATCGATTTTGAAAAATTTGCACTCTCGCAGCAGAAAAAGTCGACTCAGATGGTTTCACAATTTACTGCATTTTTTGGAGCGAAAACATGCATTTTCTCGATTTTCCAAGAAAATCCCGATTTTCCCCGGGAAACGCATTGAGGTCATAGATTCGACTGGCCCCTTCACAACTGCATCACTTTTAAATGGATTCCCGACAGTTTTCGTGGAGAATTCGACGATTTAATGTTGAAATTGCACACTGTGACGTCACGCGATGAGCCTCAGCTGAGGTGAGTGGCGGAGTCCCTGGCTGGAATTTCGGCACATAAACGAGGTTATCTCGGATGGATGGAGCTGAGATGGGGATCACTTGTCCAGAAGGCGGTGCGGAGAGCGTGTTTCAGTCGAAAATTGGCCGCGGGAGGGTGGTTGTCCAGAGCATCGACGAAAAGAAACAAGAGCAAAACTGACTGAATTGCTGCATCAACACAAAATAAAACAAAACAACAATTTAAGCTTCCATTTGGGTATTTATTTGCTTATGTGCTTGAACAAGGCTTGTTACATATATTGTATCATGTACTGCAGGATCAAGTAGAACACCAAGACCGCGATCAGAATTCGCCGGCCGACGCCATCCATTTTGGCAATCATTTCAATCAAAGTAAACATCTTCCAGAATAATGATTCACTCGCTTGACTATCGTCTCAGAACGTTGCTTAGAACACCACTGTCTCGGTCACTGTCACTAGAACAACTGAATGCCAGCTCAGAGCTGAGAGCGATCGGCCGATGGCGGAGAGGGCATTCTGATCGATTCCCGTCGAAGCGCGGTTTATGTTTGTTTGTTTAAATATTGGGGCTTCCAGAAAACGGCGACGAAACATGATCTGGCGGAAATTGAGTGTGATTGCGTTCGTGCCGTGGGAGCAGTTTTCTGTTGAGTTTATGTGATTTTGCACATTACCATGGGGAGGTCCAGACGCGGCCAGATGAATCAATTAGCGGACCACACGTTCGCTGGGCGGCCGTAAACTTCACCCAAGACCGTAGAGAATCGGGTTACTTCTCATATCGCGCGTTAGCTAGAATGGTCGTCTGTGTCCGGGCCAGACCAGACGGATGACGTTAAATGACGAACGTGCCAAATTGGGATTCCGCGGCATTTTATGACCTCTTCAAGGAGACCGACACACGGAACCGAGGGCAAGTGTCGTCTCCGAGTCTGTGTCTGGATTGTGAACTCTGTTCAGTTGAATGGGTCAACGGCATTTGGAGGAAATACATATAAGAGCACGACAAGATCACAGGCACGTCAGCAGAAGTGCGGGCCCAGGTGACGTCCCTCAACCCTGACAGCATTTCGGCCAAGGATTGTGAATGGCCGTGTGGAGGGATTGAAGGCAGAAGCGTGCCCTTTAAGATGAGGCACCAATCATTGATCTCCTCGTTCAGAGAGAAAAGTTATGCGTACTTAAGCCTGGCCATACCTTGGCTGGCCATACCTTGGCCTTGGGCCTTACCTCTCAGACGCCAGCAAGCTTTTGACTAAAAAGAGGAGCAGAGGGTGGAAAACTGAAATGGGCGACGGTAGTTGCTCATATTTCCCTAATAGCCCACATCTCTGCCTCGAGCTGAAATGGCTGAGAAGGCAAGCAAAGGTTCGAAAAGAAAGAAAAACAATAGTTTGTTGGTTTTTTTTTTTAATTGGAACAAGTGTTCCTGTTTATTGTCAGAGTTAGGATTAGTCGTTCAGCAAATGTGCACTCAGTTGAATGCGCAAAGCGTCGTCTTCTCCGCCACAAGCCGTCAAAAAGGACCAAGATCTCCTTTGGCGTGACAAGGGCTTCTTGGTGTTGTTCTCCACCTCTCCGTCGGCCAGTGGAGACAGAACTCTAGTCTGTCGTCGGCCAACTTGCCTGGAACAGCCTCAAACTCCAGACAATGACGGAGTCACAACCAACTGAAGCCTCTCCCACTTGATGCGATGAAGACAGCACCAACACCAGCAAGCCTTGCCTCCTGCTCAAATGTCCAAGACAATGTTCAACCCCCCCTCCAACACGCGCCTCTTCCAAATTGAGATTCCCAAGCATGCACAGCCCTCTCAAAAAAAAAAAAAGGATCTCTCCACCAGACGCATTATTCCCCAATAAGTGGCTTCCAATTGGTTACGTATCGACCTTCCGGAGGTGTACCCGCCAGAATTTTTCGAAATTTACAATTCCATTACCTTAATTCCCGGGTATTGGACCTCTTAACAATTTATTGTTCACTTTGTGAAATTACAATCACGTTCCAAGAGCTGGCCCCCTGCCGCGGCTGTTCCGCCGAACAAAGACCACGAACGGGAACGTGCTGACTACTGCAGGTGAACAAAACGAGAGGAGAAGGCGGACACAACGCCCCACACGGTGGCAGTGTCCGAGCGCGCGGGCTTCACTTCTGCTTTTCTTGTTCTACGATGGCCCACCCGGGCACGTATTGAAAAGTTTGAATAAAATAAAGATTAAAAATTCATAACGGTTCGGTGGAAGAAGAAACGAACGCAAACGAGAAACCGAAGAAGAATGAAAACCCACTGGCTGGCATCCACCTCTCGTACATCCACTCGAGCACATTGTGGGCTGTTGGGGGCGCGGGGCGCGTCGTCGGCGGGCTTTTATTTTGATTACAGTCCTCTCCCTGCTCCACGGAGGACGAGAATGGATGCCTGCCGTCGCCACGTCCTCCGCCGAGATCCTCTGCGCCAGTTTCAATTGATATGACCGGTAGCACATAAACATGCATACACGCCGCACACATGAGTGCGGCGTGTGTGGGCGGGGGGGAGGGGGGTAGGGATAGCCAAAGTGATGGTTGATATCCTTTTCGTGTGAAGAAATATTTTTCCGCCAATAAAATAAAATACAACATGAACCGGAACAAGTGGCGGGAGGCGGGGGCGATGGCTTTTGGATTGGCTCTGCTGAATTGTCTGTTTCGCAAACTTTTGATGATTGTTGGCCGGGGGGCGGGGGCGGGGGGGATTCGAAAGGACTTGAGCATTCATCTTGTGGAACGATGACTGGAGGAGGAGCACGAGGAGCGTGTCGTTTATTGAATAGCCGCGTGCGCGTGTTTGTGGGTCATCTTCGATTTGAAGCCATTCAATTTTTCATTTTTTTCCCCCTACAGGGGGAAGGGGAGGTCTACAATCACTTTGACCGAGTTCGCAATCGGCACAGGATGAGCTTCTGGAGGAGCAGAGCATGTCTGGAGAGGTGGGAGGGACTTGGCGGGTGTTTTAGATAGGCAGACGGACAGACGGATAGACGGGCAGACGGGCAGACGGACAGACGGGCATACAAGCAGACAGACAGACAAGCAGACAGACAGACAGACGGACAGACAGACAGACAGACAGACAGACAGACAGACAGACAGACAGACAGACAGACAGACGGACAGACAGACAGGCAGACAGGCAGACACAGGTAGACAGACAGACAGACAGACAGGCAGACAGACAGGCAGACAGACAGACGGACAGACAGACAGGCAGACAGACAGACAGACAGACAGACAGACAGACAGACAGACAGACAGACAGACAGACAGGCAGACAGACAGACAGGCAGAAAGGCAGACACAGGTAGACAGACAGACAGACAGACAGGCAGACAGACAGGCAGACAGACAGACGGACAGACAGACAGGCAGACAGACAGACAGACAGACAGACAGACAGACAGACAGACAGACAGACAGACAGACAGACAGGCAGACAGACCAGCAGACGAACAGACAGGCAGCCAGAAGATCACACAAAGACGTGGCTAGCCAGCCAGACTGAGACGCAAGTCCACGACGGGCTGTAGCTCCACGCATAGAAGCAGAATACGGAAACAACGCATTCAACAGGGACTTAGCTACGAATCTGAAATGTCCTTCTCATCAAACCGCATCGGAAATGCCTCAGAAATTGACGTTGAATCGCCCCGTAGACAGACCGTCCCGCCTTGAGAAGACCACCACCAATGGCACAGCAGGTCTAGGTCTAGGTAAAAACCTCTTCAAACCCTCTTCAATTAATCCACACTAAAAGGACGGTCCTTCAGTCGCTCCACACACTCAAGTTCAAGCAACGAACACCCACCACATGCCAACCGTCATCAATTCAAATTCCCGCCACAGTTTGAGTGGCCACGCACTCTGGTTGGTGCACTGGGCTGTTTTCTATCTCCCCTCTCAGAGATTTCCAAACACTCGCGCGCAGCGCGTACAATAACCACGCTTCCACTTCAGCCATTCGCCAACAGGTGGCCGGGCGACGACGTGTGCGGTTGTGAACTTCGCCCAGAATCAGCAATTTGCAGTCGTGACTGCTGTCTCATCTCACAACCATCGAATTGAGTGGGAAATGTCATCTCCACGCAGATGAGCACATCTCTGCAGCCCCCTTCGACGTGGCAGAGTGCATCTAGGCAGGTGCCCACATCCCAGAGGCACTCCCCCGGCATGATTGAAGGCGGCGTAGTGCACAGAAATCAGCTCTAGATCAAAGGACAGAAGCAAATCAGGTGACAAGTCAACCCCCACAAGTCGCCGAACGCAACGGCCTCTGTCCTGACTCAAAGCAAACCACTTCACACTCGATTCGAGAAACGTTTGAATTCGAAAATCGCGAAAAACGACTCATTTTTCCTTTCAAACCGCAAAAATTCACCCCAAAGTGGTCCAAAACCGCCGTCAAGGCCTCCAATCGGCATACCCCCACCCTCCCCCAACGGCCCCCACACGCGTCGTCCGCGAAAAATTCGAAAAATTCCAAAAAATATCCAAAAATGAGACAAAAAACGAAAAAAATTAAATTGGGTCAAAAAATTAATTGACCACCACCGAGGGTATAAAAGGGTGCCCGTCGGGGGGGAATTTTCTCAGTCTTTTGGTGGTCGTCGAGGGGTGCACTTCGGTGAGAGATTTTTTTTTTCGAATTTTTTTTCCGAATTTTTTTCCGAATTTTTTTGTCGACGCGTCACGCGGTTGAAGTGCACACACCCACGCGCGTATATGCACGGTCACTCTCCCATCACCGCCTCCGCTCTCTTGGGTGCATTCTTGGGTGGAATTTTTCTCTTCTCTGAAGTGATGATGACTTGTGGGCAACCTGATGGATGGTGGCCAGCCTGAGGGATGTTGGGCAACGCATGGTGGATGCTAGGTGTTCGGTGGATTGGGAGGGGGGCGATCGGTACATGCTTCGAAATGGTCTTAAGCATTGTTCGGGTATTTTTTTTTCTTGATTTTTTTTCTTGTGATGGGTGACTTTTGGCGTAGTTTTGATCGTTTTTTGAGGACTGTCTCCCATCACGCATCGATCGCATGGGCTCTTGTCTCGAATGTATCTGGGGTATGCATGCATGCTTGAGAATGGTCCGTCTACTAAGTCATGATCGGTTGGAAGCATGCATCGGTTCGGGGCATGCATACCCGCCGCGGACTTTCGTTCAAGTCTTTGAAGACGTGCAGCCTACACACTCACACACATTATTCGATGAAGCGCTTTGAATTTGGGGCCACCTCCTGCCCGCCTGGATTACGGTTCGGTTCGGTTCGCGGTTTCTTTGCTCTCGGGGTCGCCTCTGCCCACATCTTCGGTTCGGTTCGGTCGGTGGAGAGGGATTGAATGGAATGTCGCATCCCTTATTGAAGACAATCATTTTGATTTTAATTTGTGGTGGTTGACATCGTCGTCGTGGTCTCCGATTGGATTGTCCATCGTCGAGGGCAACTTACGCGTTTTTTTTTTCTTCGTTTCGACTGTCATCCACCACCAGTCCGTCGTCTTGTGTATGTCCGTTGAATTGATAGCGATTTGGGCCACCTCCTGCCCGCATGGATTACGGTTCGGTTCGGTTTCGGTTTCGGTTGTCTCCGCTTGCGATCAATACTTGGGCCGCCTCTGCCCGCATGGATTACGGTTCGGTTTCGGTTCGGTTTTCGGTACAGCCCCACAGGCAAGAAGCAAGCTGATCGATGGTCACAAGCGACCCACCAATGGCCAGGAGCAGGCCCCCCGAAGACCAGCCACAAAGGGTGGCTGTGCAGCATGCATGGGTAACTCAGTAACTGGGTAAATGAAACAATTTTCTTTTGTTTTTCTTTATTTATTCCATCAAACATATACAACATGAATGTGTTTCGAAAATCGACTAAGGAGTCATGACTCTCGTTCGCTAAATGTGACATGCTAGCATGGATACGGTTTCGCGTTCGGGTTCGGATTAGGGTTCGGTTCACCTCTCAGTGCACACTTAGCTTTTTTTTATTCAGAATCATATTTTTTCCATTAACCCCCTCGGGACCCGAACAGGTGTCCCTGAGGCTAGGTAGGGGACCCCTCAGGACCCAAACAGGTGTCCCTGAGGCTAGGTAGGGGACCCCCCAGGATCCGAACAGGTATCCTGGGGCTAGGTAGGCCTTCTCCTCTGCTCTTCTCTTTTCAGGTTTTTTTTTTCCTTTCTGGGTCCAATTCTGCTCTTCTCTTTTCAGGAACACCACCGCCGGGCGCGATGGAAGCTCTCTGCTCACAGCTTCTTCTTCCGCGTTTCGGTTGTCTATCAAGCTCTTGAGCAGGGAGCGTGCAGCAGACGTCGTGAGTCTTTTTCTTTTTCCTTTTCTTTCCTCCTTGTGCCCATGGAAGCGTCGGTTCAGATTTAAAGCACAGCAGATCTTTCTAAACTATTAATTCGAAATCCATGGCAGTTCAATGAAAGTCTTCGTCGCCTCAAATTAGTCCGTCTTTTCGGCCAGAGGCTCAGATCCTTTTTAGCGCGTCCGGTCTTTCAGCTTGACGACGGGATTCGGGGTACGTCTGGCGTTAGAGCTCCGCTCTGCTCACGGCTTGTGTTCACCCATTTAGCTCGTCGGTTGTTAGAATGCCTTTCATTCACCGATGCGGCTTCTTGGACGTGGATCAGGTCTGGGGCATGAGTGGGCTGGGGACAAGGGTTATTTTTCTTTTTTTTTCTTGAGGGGTGGGTCATCTGTTGGTCGGGCTTTGAAAGGAGAATGCTTTCTGTTGGTTCATTGAAAGGACTCTTCGGTCTCGGTCTCGGTCTCGGTTTCGTCTTCACTTTCGTCTTAGTCGTCGTCTTCATCGTCGTCCTCATGCTCATTGTCGTCGTCGTCGTCGTCCTCATCGTCGTTCGCATCGTCTTCGTCCTCATCATCGTCGCCATCAACATCGTCGTCTTCATCGTCCCCTCGTGCCCTTCGCATGGCATCGTCCTTCAATGGCACTCCGTCTCCTGGCGCGACGATCCAAAATGAAACCAGCAGATGACCCATCCCTTTTTTTTCTTCCCCCATTTAGGATTTAGGAGGAGCTTAGGAGGCGGAAAGCATGTGGGCTCGGCGCGGCAGACTCAGCAGATGGTGCACCAAGCAGAGCAGGTCTCCAGGTCTCCAGACGGGCATTCTTCTGGACCCGAAGAGGTGTCCCTGAGGCTGGGCAGTCCCCCTGCTCTTCTCTTTTCAGGTTTTCTTTCTCTTTTCAGGTACACACGGCCAACAAAAGGCAGATTGGAGAGGAGCTCCTTGGACTTCCCTTGCACTGAGATAGCTAACTGAGCTGAGCTTCCTGCAGGAGTGGGCTCGCAAGCCCATTCGCGAATCGCGAGTCGATTTCGTGACTCTCTCTTGCAACGCGAAACACCGTGTAAATTGTCGGGATTCCATCTGTTGACGCGTAGAGGGATAGGTAGGGATTAGATTGGTAGTTTTCATAGACAGCTAGACATAAGCAGATGCAGCAGATGGCAGAAGCAGATGCAGGCTAGACAGGCTAGATTGGTTAGCTAGGCTAGTAAGGTTAGCTAGGTCAGTCAGGTTAGCTAGGTTAGCTAGGTTAGATAGGTTAGCTAGGTTAGCTAGGTTAGCTAGGTTAGCTAGGTTAGCTAGGTTAGTCAGGTTAGCTAGGTCAGTCAGGTTAGCTAGGTTAGCTAGGTTAGATAGGTTAGCTAGGTTAGATAGGTTAGCTAGGTTAGCTAGGTTAGCTAGGTTAGCTAGGTTAGACAGGTTAGACAGGTTAGCTAGGTTAGATAGGTTAGCCAGGTTAGATAGGTTAGATAGGTTAGCTAGGTTAGCTAGGTTAGCTAGGTTAGCTAGGTTAGCTAGGTTAGCTAGGTTAGCTAGGTTAGCTAGGTTAGTCAGGTTAGCTAGGTTAGTCAGGTTAGTTAGATAGGCTAGGCAAGTTAGTAAGGCTGGATGCATTGAATAGGATTTTGATGTAGGCTAGCTTGATCCCTTTCGTTATAACAATCGCTGCCGGTATCGTACTCGAAATCGCATTCGCAAAGCAAATCAAAACCGAAATCGTTCTCGTTCTCGTTCTCGTTGTCGGAAGCGGTCCGCGTACGCGTCCGTCGGTAGCCCGCCCTTCTTGGGCACAAACTGCAATTGAAGCAGGATATCAAAATCGCAATTCACTCCAAGTCACTTATTTGATTACCACAATAAGTGGACAGTTGAATTGCGGACAATATTTACACTGCCGCACATGCGAAGCATTCTGGCCCATATTTCGTTGGGAACAGAATGCCTTGCCTAATGCAGCAAGGCGGCAAGGCTCCAGATTGAGATCCAGGCTATGGGTTACCAGAAATTCACACCAAGACTACACAGAATAGATCGCCTCTATTCGAACGCTTCTAAACTTGCTCTCGCCTAATTTGCCTATTTTCCCGTCGATTTTCTTCAAATTTCCAATGAACACCTCGCATTCCATATCCCTCCACTCTATTCCACCTAATTTTCAATCAAAACTCCAAGGAATTTTCTAAAAAATCAAAAAACCCCGGTCTGCCCTCTCGTACGCCTACCTTCACGATTTCGACCGCGTCTCATTTTCGCATTTCCGCGTCGATTTCCTTCAAATTTTCGACCCACACTTCACCCTCCCCCTCCACTCACTCCATTACACCCATTTTCCATCCAAAAACCCGCCGGAATTTCGAAAAAATCGATTTTCAAAAATTTGCACTCTCGCAGCGAAAAAAGTCGACTCGATTGGTTTCCCAATTTACTGCATTTTTTCGGCGAAATCGTGCATTTTTTTCGATTTTCCAAAAAATCATGAATTTTTGAATGGGACTACTCCTGGATGGTGGACTTGGATGTCCGAAGAATAATTGCATCCATTTCAAGCGAATTCGGGGCAGTTTTCGTGAAAAAATCAACGATTTAAGGTTGAATCTTCACGCTGTGACGTCATCAGGCGAGTAGTTGCGCTGAGTCTCTTGTGAAAAATCAAATGTATCCTCTTCAGATGCGGGATGAAAGTGGATACTTAGCGGGAGTGGGATGTGGAGAATATGTTCCAGGCGATGGTCATCGCAGGCGGGCGGGAAATTGCAGATTTCCTTAACTGAACTTGACTTCAGAACGTGTCGCTGGGCTACTTCACACGGTACGTGGAGTGATCAACCAAATGACTGCCCTGTCTGGACACGAGTCTCAAGTCTCAACCCACCAGCCTCTTGCCAACTATCTGCAGTCTCGCACGCATGCGATCGTGAGGCGTTGCTTATTTACTTAACTGAACTTAGCTTAACAAACTGGTGGCCAGCTTCTCTTAGTACCTGGAGTGTTTCAAGGAGACTAACGCTGCTTGGTCTTGGAACAGCGACTCCTCGGTGCCACAGCAGTCATTAGTCAACAGGAGGCTGGGCGACGGCGTGTGTGGTTGTGAACTTCGCCCAGAATCAGCAATTGCAGTTGGGGCTGCTGTCTCATCTCAAAACCATCGAATTGAGTGGGAAATGTCAGATTGAACTATCTCCACGCAAATGAGCACATCTCTGAGGCCCCCTTCGACGTGGTAAAAGGCAGCAGAGTGCCTCCAGGCATGATCATCGACATGATTGAAGGCGGCGTAGTGCACAGAAATCAGCTCTAGATCAAAGGACAGAAGCAAAACAGGTGACAAGTCAGATCGACAAGTCGCCAAACTCGACAGTCTCTACCCTCTGTCGCCTGTCCTGACTCCACACTCCATTCGTGGAACGCTTGAATTTGAAAATCGCGAAAAACGACTCATTTTCCCTTTCGAACCGCAAAAAATCACCCCAAAGTCACTCTAAACCGCCATCAAAGCCTCCAATCGGTATCCCCCCACCCTCCGCCAACGGCCCCCACACGCGTCGTCCGCGAAAAAGCCGAAAAATTCCAAAAAATATCCAAAAATGAGACAAAAACCGAAAAAAATTAAATTGGGTCAAAAAATTAATTGACCACTACCGAGGGTATAAAAGGGTGCCCGTCGGGGGGGAATTTTCTCAGTCTTTTGGTGGTCGTCGAGGGGTGCACTTCGGTGAGAGATTTTTTTTTTCGAATTTTTTTTCCGAATTTTTTTCCGAATTTTTTTGTCGACGCGTCACGCGGTTGAAGTGCACACACCCACGCGCGTATATGCACGGTCACTCTCCCATCACCGCCTCCGCTCTCTTGGGTGCATTCTTGGGTGGAATTTTTCTCTTCTCTGAAGTGATGATGACTTGTGGGCAACCTGATGGATGTTGGGCAACGCATGGTGGATGCTAGGTGTTCGGTGGATTGGGAGGGGGGCGATCGGTACATGCTTCGAAATGGTCTTAAGCATTGTTCGGGTATTTTTTTTTCTTGATTTTTTTTCTTGTGATGGGTGACTTTTGGCGTAGTTTTGATCGTTTTTTGAGGACTGTCTCCCACCACGCATCGGTCGCATGGGCTCTTGTCTCGAATGTATCTGGGGTATGCATGCATGCTTGAGAATGGTCCGTCTACTAAGTCATGATCGGTTGGAAGCATGCATCGGTTCGGGGCATGCATACCCGCCGCGGACTTTCGTTCAAGTCTTTGAAGACGTGCAGCCTACACACTCACACACATTATTCGATGAAGCGCTTTGAATTTGGGGCCACCTCCTGCCCGCCTGGATTACGGTTCGGTTCGGTTCGCGGTTTCTTTGCTCTCGGGGTCGCCTCTGCCCACATCTTCGGTTCGGTTCGGTCGGTGGAGAGGGATTGAATGGAATGTCGCATCCCTTATTGAAGACAATCATTTTGATTTTAATTTGTGGTGGTTGACATCGTCGTCGTGGTCTCCGATTGGATTGTCCATCGTCGAGGGCAACTTACGCGTTTTTTTTTTCTTCGTTTCGACTGTCATCCACCACCAGTCCGTCGTCTTGTGTATGTCCGTTGAATTGATAGCGATTTGGGCCACCTCCTGCCCGCATGGATTACGGTTCGGTTCGGTTTCGGTTTCGGTTGTCTCCGCTTGCGATCAATACTTGGGCCGCCTCTGCCCGCATGGATTACGGTTCGGTTTCGGTTCGGTTTTCGGTACAGCCCCACAGGCAAGAAGCAAGCTGATCGATGGTCACAAGCGACCCACCAATGGCCAGGAGCAGGCCCCCCGAAGACCAGCCACAAAGGGTGGCTGTGCAGCATGCATGGGTAACTGGGTAACTGGGTAACTGGGTAAATGAAACAATTTCCTTTTGTTTTTCTTTATTTATTCCATCAAACATATACAACATGAATGTGTTTCGACAATCGACTAAGGAGTCATGACTCTCGTTCGCTAAATGTGACATGCTAGCATGGATACGGTTTCGCGTTCGGGTTCGGATTAGGGTTCGGTTCACCTCTCAGTGCACACTTAGCTTTTTTTTTATTCAGAATCATATTTTTTCCATTAACCCCCTCGGGACCCGAACAGGTGTCCCTGAGGCTAGGTAGGGGACCCCTCAGGACCCAAACAGGTGTCCCTGAGGCTAGGTAGGGGACCCCCCAGGATCCGAACAGGTATCCTGGGGCTAGGTAGGCCTTCTCCTCTGCTCTTCTCTTTTCAGGTTTTTTTTTTCCTTTCTGGGTCCAATTCTGCTCTTCTCTTTTCAGGAACACCACCGCCGGGCGCGATGGAAGCTCTCTGCTCACAGGCTTCTTCTTCCGCGTTTCGGTTGTCTATCAAGCTCTTGATCAGGGAGTGTGCAGCCGACGACGTGAGTCTTTTTTTTTTTTTTTATTTTCCTTCGTCCTTGTGCCCATGGATGCGTCGGTTCAGATTCAAAGCACGATCTTTCTAAACTATTAATTCGGAATCCATGGCAGTTCAATGAAAGTCTTCGTCGCTTCCAATTGCCTCCGGTCTTCCGGTCCGTTTTAGCGCGTCCGGTCTTTCAGCTTGGCGACTGGATCCGGGGTACGTCTGGCGGTAGAGCTCCGCTCTGCTCACGGCTTGTGTTCACCCATTTAGCTCGTCGGTTGTTAGAATGCCTTGCATTCACCGATGTGGCTTCTTGGACGTGGATCAGGTCTGGGGCATGAGTGGGCCGGGGACAAGGGTTATTTTGTCCTTCTTTTTTTTATTTTTTTCTTGAGGGGTGGGTCATCTGTTGGTCGGGGCTTGAATGGAGAATGTTTTCTCTTGGTTCATTGGAAGGTCTTTTCGGTTTCGGTTTCGGTTTCGGTTTCGGTTTCGGTCTCGGGCACTGTCTCGTGCACTGTCTTGGTCTTGGTCTTGGTCTTGGTCTTGGTCTTGGTCTTGGTCTTGGTCTTGGTCTTGGTCTTGGTCTTGGTCTTGGTCTTGGTCTTGGTCTTGGTCTTGGTCTTGGTCTTGGTCTTGGTCTTGGTCTTGGTCTTGGTCTTGGTCTTGGTCTTGGTCTTGGTCTTGGTCTTGGTCTTGGTCTTGGTCTTGGTCTGGGCTTCGGACTCGCGTTTCGGTCTCGGTCTTGGTCTCTGTTTCGGACTCGCATCTCGGTCTTGGTCTCGGTCTTGGTCTCGTCTTCGGTTTTATCGCCTTCGTCGTCATCTTCGTCTTCGTCGTCATCTTCGTCTTCGTCGTCATCTTCGTCTTCGTCGTCATCTTCGTCTTCGTCGTCATCTTCGTCTTCGTCGTTATCTTCGTCTTCGTCGTTATCTTCGTCTTCGTCATCATCTTCGTCTTAATTGGCATCGTCGTCGCCTTCATCTTCATCTTCATCGGTATCGTCGTCTTCTCGTGCCTTTCGCATCGTCCTTCAATGGCACTCCGTATTCCGGCACGACGATCCAAAATGAAACCAGCAGATGACCCATCCCTTTTTTTTCTCCCATTTAGGATTTAGGAGGAGCTTAGGAGGAGGAAAGCATGTGGGCTCGGCGCGGCAGACTCAACAGACGGTGCACCAAGCAGAGCAGGTCTCCGGGTCTCCAGGTGTCCCTGAGGCGAGGCAGCCCTCTGCTCTTCTCTTTTCAGGTTTTTTCTTCTATTTTCAGGAACACGCAGCCAACAGTTGCCGGTTGGATAGGAGCTCCTTGGACTTACCTTGGACCGAGATAGCTATCTGAGCAGGAGCAGGAGCAGGAGCAGGAGCAGGAGCAGGAGCAGGAGCAGGAGCAGGAGCAGGAGCAGGAGCAGGAGCAGGAGCAGGAGCAGGAGCAGGAGCAGAAGTAGGAGCAGGCGTCGTGCAGGAGCAGGCTCGCAAGCCTATTCGCGATTCGCGGCTCGATCTTTTGCAAACGAAACACCGCGTAAATTGTCGGGATTCCATCGGATAGAGGGTAGAAGGATAGTTAGGGATTAGATTGGTAGTCTTTATAGAAACCTAGAAACAAGTAGAGGCATAGAACAATAGGCTAGACAGGCTAGAAGGCTAGATAGGCTAGATAGGCTAGATAGGCTAGATAGGCTAGATAGGTTAGTCAGGTTAGCTAGGTTAGCTAGGTTATACAGGTTAGCTAGGTTAGCTAGGTTAGCTAGGTTAGATAGGTTAGCCAGGTTAGCTAGGTTAGTCAGGTTAGATAGGTTAGCCAGGTTAGCTAGGTTAGTCAGGTTAGCTAGGTTAGTCAGGTTAGCTAGGTTAGTCAGGTTAGCTAGGCTAGACAGGTTAGCTAGGGTAGATAGGTTAGCTAGGTTAGATAGGTTAGTCAGGTTAGTCAGGTTAGCTAGGTTAGTCAGGTTAGCTAGGTTAGTCAGGTTAGCTAGTTTAGTTAGGTTAGTTAGATAGGCTAGGCAAGTTAGTAAGGCTAGATGGATTGAATAGGATTTTGATGTAGGCTAGCTTGATCCCTTTCGTTATAACAATCGCTGCCGGTATCGTACTCGAAATCGCATTCGCAAAGCAAATCAAAACCGAAATCGTTCTCGTTCTCGTTCTCGTTGTCGGAAGCGGTCCGCGTACGCGTCCGTCGGTAGCCCGCCCTTCTTGGGCACAAACTGCAATTGAAGCAGGATATCAAAATCGCAATTCACTCCAAGTCACTTATTTGATTACCACAATAAGTGGACAGTTGAATTGCGGACAATATTTACACTGCCGCACATGCGAAGCATTCTGGCCCATATCTCGTTGGGAACAGAATGCCTTGCCTCCAGCAGCAAGGCAGCAAGACTCCAGCTTCAGCTCCAGGCTATGGATTGCCGGGAATTCACACCAAGACCACACAGAATAGATCGTCTCTAGTCGAACTTGCTCTCGCCTAATTTCCGTATTTCCCCGTCGATTTCCTGCAAATTTCCAATGAGCACCTCACATTCCATTTCCCTCCACTGTATTCCATCCAATTTTCATTCAAAACTCCAAGGAATTTTCGAAAAAAAATCAAGAAATCCCGGGCTGCCCACTCGAAAGTCTGCCTCCCCCACTTCGACCGCGTCTCATTTTCGCATTTCTGCGTCGATTTCCTTCAAATTTTCGACGCACACTTCACACTCCCCCTCCGCACACCCCATTCCATCCGATTTTCCCTCGAAAACCCGGCGGAAATTCGAAAAAATCGATTTTCAAAAATTTGCACTCTCGCAGCGGAAAAAGTCGACTCGATTGGTTGCCCAATTTACTGCATTTTTTCGGCGAAATCGTGCATTTTTTTCGATTTTCCAAAAAGTCCTGAATTTTTGAATGGAACTGCTCCTGAATGATGGGCTTGGGTGCCCCTTCAATGATTGCATCCATTTTAAGCGATGTCGCAGCAGTTTTCATGGAAAATTCGACGATTTAAGGTTGAATTTTGATGCTCTGACGTCATCGGTTGGCATTGGCATGACACTGCGGTGAGTGTCTTTGCTATTCTTTCGTCGATGGAACGTGGATGAGTCAAGGGGGGGGGGGGGGGGGGGGGGGGATAATCGGATTCGAAATGATACGAAACTGGTGCTGGTCCACTTTGTACGCGTCAGTAGTCCGCCCTTTCGGGGCACAAACTGCAAGTGAAGCAGGACATCAAAACCGCAATTCACTGCAACCCTTATTTGGACACAAGAATAAGTGGTCAAAAGAATTGCGAACATTTTTGTTTTTCTTTTCAGAAGGAGAAGGAGAAGGGAGGAAGACAACAAGACACAGTGCATCCTTGGATATATATATATATATTTATTGTGATTCAAGAAAACATTTACAGCCAGTTTACAATAAGTTCACTTATAATCTAAGAACGGTATTCATTTGCGTTCGTTTCCACTGCGGAGAGAGGCCATTCGAAAATAGTCGTGTAAAAATATGGATATCTTATTTCGAGGGAAGATCATCATCATCGTTGTATCCAGAGAGTGCACATAACTAAACAATCTCGGACAGGAAGCCCTCCGTGTCCTCGGTGACAATGGCGTCGATGTTGTAGAAAATAGCGTGTAGAGAGATTACAAAACAGGACGCACCTTAAAGAGAGAAGCATTTTAAGTTTCCCATTAGGACAAGGTCCGCACAGAACATACCTAAGGTCCAGAACATGGCCGAACCAGCGCCAGCCAAATAGAGCACCGGTGCCGAGGCGATATTCACAACCAAATACTGCTGCTTCGTGGTAAGGGTTCGGCCGAACACCGTAAACGGGACCGCTGCCTGACGTATTTTATGGCAGACATAGGCTACACCACCCAAGACAATCAATATCAGTGGCGATGTGATTCTATGGAAGACAAACAGAGGAGCTGTCTGTTACATTGCTCGTAAGGTAATTGAACGAAAATGTTTGTGTGTTTAAATAGATTTACAGGCAATATATCATCAAAATGATAAAGATCAGTATGTAATTGCTTTGGAAGTACGATAGATTTCGGATGAAACGTGTCGACAGCCTTGGCATACTGGCCACTGTTTTGAAATTCTGCGTATTCAAGAACTCCGACCATGGTCGTATGGATTTGCGTATCGTTTGTACGAGTTCACTCAAACTCGGTATCTTGCTGAATTGTGTAAAGCTGAAATGAGACATGGCAATGATGTTACAGGTATAGTTTTGATTTTGACACCAAATGCGATTGCGATTACCTTGAGAAGTCGATTTGAGATTTTTGATCAGCTTTGGGGACTTTCATGTCACCACTTACGTCTATTTGTACATCCATTTCTATGGTTCGTCTGATGTATGAGTAATATTTAAATACTCTATGGAAGTGGATGATTCGTTGGTGGAAATTATTTACACTTTTGTTATGTTGATTAGTTAATTCGTCGTTACTTGGGGACGAAAAGTCGAGTTGTCAATCTGTATGACGTATGACATTTTAAATTGTACTTGATTATACGTATACTGAATGGTTGCGTTCAGCACTCGATCGGTGCATTTTAGCGGTGCGGTTGGGAATTACTCTGATGTTTACTGATATTACTGATATATCTGATTTTCGACTGGAATTTGAGGTTTATTAATTAACAATAAATTAAATTCAATTAGTTAGCCCGATTTGAGATCTTTTACGGGAGTCAAATTTCCAGTATCTCCGATTTTCAACTGGAATTCGTGGTTTATTAATTAGCAATAAATTAAATGTAATTAATTAGCCCGATTTTAGACGTTTTACAGAAGTCAAATGTCCAATTTGGGGTGAGAAACATCTATGCCAACGACGAGTTCGTGTACTTCTAGTACCTTGGGTGCGATGGCTTCCATCTACTACATTCGTTGTTGCATAAGGGCATTTGCTTTGTTCTTTGAAATGCCCTTATTCAATTAGTTAGCTCGATTTGAAATGCCCCCCTTCCCCCTCCCACCCTTCGAATGTAATAGCCGGCGTGTTTAAGAATAAATTAATTTTATATATTCGCTTGCAAGTCCCACGTAGAAAATCAAGAGGAAAAAAAAAATCCCACTCACATCCCTGCACTACGACTGCGCAAAAAAGCAACACCATCTCTGACAGCATTTTGACAAATGCCACTCTAGTACAATTCCACATTTTGTTAGGTCAGTATCTTTCAGTCAGTCGTCAACTGATAGAAGAAGAGAAAGAGACAAATAAGAAGGAAAAAAAAAAAAACGAAAAAACGAATAGAAAATCAAAGAAAACGATCCTTTTGTGTGGTTAATATCAATTTTATTTAATTCTCCTGCATTTGCAATTGTTTAATAGATTTTTTTTCGTCATTTTTGTCTTTTGTTTCCCCCCCCACCCCGGTGATGTATCTCTAATTCAGAGCAGCAAAAAAAAAAAAGAAAAAAAAAACGACTCCCCCGCCCCGCCCCACCGTTCGTGGTGTTTTCGGTCATTGTGATTGTTGTGTCTGGGGAGCGGAATTCGAATTGAATTGAATTCGCAGCAACACCATTATCGCCGCCGATTTGTCGACCAGGCTCAAGGCTCAAGGCTGTGCTGTGAAAAGCAGAGCATACACAAGAGAAGAAAAAAAAAAACTCCCAAGTAGTCGCCACCATCCGAAAAGCGCCCGCCCTAAATCGCTTGACTTTTCCTGCGGCAGAATTCTTCGGATTTTCTCATGAGAACCACTTGGAATTAGTGAGTAATATCCATTACCAGCTAAAAATAAAAAAAAGAAAAAAAAAACTCCACAAAAGAAGAGAGGAAAAAAAACGGCGCAGAGGGTACTTCATAATTGTGTGGAATTTTCGATCAATCAAATTCGTCAATTTTGAATATTCGCCTCGACGGGGCTTGCTCCGTTTCTAGTGCTCCGCTCCGCGCTGGTGCCCAGGGCCGGGCTACCATTTGCTGCATACACATTGCAGGGAGCTCTCTCCGAAAATGCAGTTGTAAAGCACTTGGTTTCTTTCTGCTTTTTTTTTTTTTTTTTTCCTTCCTCTCGCCATGTGTGTATCCATCAAGTCTCGTACGAGGGATTCTTCGGGGGAAAAAAAAAAAAAACTAATGAAGTGCGGGGCGTGGGGGGGAGGGGGAGCAAAAAGGAGAATTTAATTGCGTGAGCTGTTGTTGAAGTAGGGAAAAGTGGGTGACTAGGGCAAGAAGCACGGATGGGGGTGGCTACCCGGCATTGCGTCCCCTGTTGCACTCAAAGTTTGTCATTTAAAGACATGAACTGAGCTTAAGTGAGATACACTTTTCTTTTCCCTTCCTTCCCTTCCTTCCCCCCCCCTTGTTCGTCAGTGGAAAAGGTATCCGATTGTGCCACCACCTGTGTGATTTTTTTTCCCTTCGTTCTTGCCGTGGTTGGTCGAATATTTTCCGGGTGTCCGGTGAATCACCGTTGCTTTATCAATTCAATTTCAAAGCGAATCTTTGTTGGTTTTTTTTTTCTTTTCTTTTCTTTTCTTTTCTTTTCAATCCTGTGCGCTGTGTGAACTGAATTTAATGGTTGCCCGTGTGTGTGTGTGTGTGGTTTGTGGTTTTCTCTTCGTTTCAGCCCCGAAACTTGTCCGTTTGTTGCGAATTAAAAGCCCGTACGTACTTGAGGTGAGTCGATTTGTTGGCGGAATCGCAAGGAGAATCAATCCAAGAGGCGAGGCTAAGAGATGCAGGCCATAAAGTGTGTAGTCGTTGGCGACGGGTGAGAGCAATTGCATAGACTTTGGCGGAGAAGATTTGTTTTTTTTCTAATTTTTCTTGTTTTTTCTTTCTTTTTGTTTTGCTCTCATTGTGCAGTGCCGTGGGTAAGACATGCCTCCTGATCAGTTACACAACAAATGCGTTTCCTGGCGAATACATCCCGACTGTGTAAGTGTGAACATATTGCTCTTTGTTTCGCCGTATGTGTGCGTTAGTGTGTGCGGCCTGAGGGGTGGGTTGGTTATCTTGTGTGACAATTATTTAGAAGTCACTCTGTTGCTTCTTCTTCTGTTTTTATCGCTTTGCTGCGACCGTTCGCTTGAGATTGAGGGACATTCAAGGAAGATCAGCAACAGCAGACGGGATGCCCTCAGAACCCCCATACACCCCCTCAACAGCACCCATCTCATATCACATTAATTTAAATCTTTACAGATTTGATAACTATTCCGCAAATGTTATGGTAGATGCAAAACCAATAAATCTTGGTCTCTGGGATACGGCCGGACAAGAGGACTACGATAGACTGCGACCATTGTCCTACCCGCAGACGGATGTGTTCTTAATTTGTTTCTCTCTCGTGAATCCAGCATCATTTGAAAATGTTCGCGCAAAGGTAGGCTTTTAGCTTGCTTGCTTCCATGCAATTTGTTGCAATTTCTTTTCCATTCGCAGTGGTATCCAGAGGTCCGCCATCATTGTCCAAGTACACCGATCATACTAGTTGGCACAAAATTGGATTTGAGGGATGACAAAAACACCATAGAGAAGCTGAGGGATAAGAAATTACAACCGATTACCTATCCACAGGTACAGTAACCAAAAAAAAAAAAAACCTTTTTTCGGGCGCTTCTTGGGATGCATTGGATGTGAGTTCATTTCAAGCCATTCTGGGAAGAGAATAGCTTCATAATCACAGCTGATTGTGCGAGGAAGAGGACCTAGTGAGATTCGGGCACGGAGACTCCCTGCGATGTCATCAATGTAATTTTATTTGACTAACGATTCAGACTCTGGGCACTTTCGGTGTAGGAGGTGCATCTACGTCTGCCTTGGCTGCTTCTCTATCATTCCACGGCGTCGCCTGATCGAAGTTACATCCAATGTCCACTTGTCCGTCTGCTCTAGCATTCCTGGGCGTCGTCTGATCGAAGCTTCATCCAAGTCCACCTCGGTTCCTTCATAAATGTCCACTTGTCCGTCTGCTCTAGCATTCCTGGGCATCGCCTGATCGAAGCTACTTCCAAGTCCACCTCGGATCCTTGAGAAATGTCTTCTTGTGCGTCTGCTCCGGCATTCCTGGGCGTCGTCTGATCGAAGCTACTTCCAAGTCCACCTCGGTTCCTTCATAAATGTCCACTTGTCCGTCTGCTCCGGCATTCCTGGGCGTCGCCTGATCGAAGCTACTTCCAAGTCCACCTCGGTTCCTTCATAAATGTCCACTAGTCCGTCTGCTCTGGCATTCCTGGTCGTCGCCCGATCGAAGTGTTCACAAAACCATCAATTTCCTTAAATTTTTTTCTATTTCTTTTCTCTCTCTCTCTCACTCTCTGTCTCTCTTCACAGGGTCTAGCAATGGCAAAAGAAATTGGAGCTGTTAAATATCTTGAATGTTCCGCACTGACACAAAAGGGCCTAAAAACAGTATTCGACGAGGCCATCCGCTCCGTACTATGTCCAGTATTGCAACCAAAATCGAAACGCAAGTGTTCACTTCTATAATTCCTTAAGCCATCTCGCCGTCTACGTAGAGAGAATCGAAGAGAGATCCGAGATATACCGTCTGCATCCCATTGCCTAATCGCCCACCCCGCCCCCGCCCCCTCTTTTGTAAACACATGCGTTTAATTAACATTTAATTAATCTCAACATTTGTCATTCTCGG